>JACBWV010000760.1:0-55000 GCA_013435795.1 Chlamydomonas sp. ICE-L
CTCTCCTTGTTGTTGTGTGTTCTGTTTACCCCTACTTAAGACTTTACCCCTTTTGCGCCCCTACCCATTGATCCTTTATTTTCCATTTTCCCCACCTCCACCTCCCCTTATCCTCTTCTTTTTCTAGTTCCCCTCTTCACTATCCCCTCATACCATTTTTCCCCCCTTTTTTCATTCTATTTTTTCTTCCCCCCCCCCCTGTGGATCTACTGTGGGTCACTCTTCTCATTCTCCCCTCAAACACTCCCTCACCTGTGAGGTGAACCCCAGTTTGTTACCCCGAGCCACCCCCCACAACCCCCCCATAACTGTCCGAGCCGTGAACCCTCAACCCCACACCTGGTGGATGACCCAGACCCCCCACACTGCCCCCACTCCCCCCCCCCCCCACCCCCCTCCACCCCCACACACCACACCTGTGAGGGTGAACCAAGACCCCGAGCACCCCCACCCACCCCACACACACCTGTGAGGTGAACCCCTCCCCCCACACCGGTGAGGTGACCCCCCTCCCCCCACACCTGTGAGGGTGAACCCAGACCCGAGCACCACCCACCCACCCCCATTACCTGTGAGGTGAACCCCTCCCCCCCCACACCCTGTGTGGTGGAACCCAGACCCCTCCCCCCCTCCCATCCCCCCCCCCCCCCCCCCCCACCACCCCCAAACACAACACACACAACAACCTGTGAGGTGAACCAGACCTGAGCACCCCCCCCCCCACCCCCCCCCCCCCCCCCCCCCCCTATACCTGTGAGGTGAACCCCTCCCCCCCCTCACCTGTGAGGTGAACCCCAGACCCCGAGCCCCCCCCCCCCCCCACACACACACACACACACACACACACCTGTGAGGTGAACTTCTCCCCCCCACACCTGTGAGGTGAAACCCAGACCCCGAGCCCCCCCCCCCCCCCCCCAAACCCCCCAACCCCCATACATGTGAGGTGAAACCCCTCCCCCCAACACCTGTGAGGCGAACCCAGACCCCGAGCGCCCCCCCAACAACACACAAACACACTTGAAGAAGAAAAAAAGAAAAAAAAAAAAAAATAACACAAAAAAAAAAAAAAAAAAAAAAAATAAAGAAAAAAAAAAAAGAAATAGAAAAAAAAAAAAAATAAAAAAGAAAAAAAAGAACAGATAATAGTAAAAAAAGGAAAGACAAAAAAACAAAAAACAAGAAAACAAAAAACCAACCCCCCCCACCCCACCCCCCCCAACCCCCCCCCCATACGTGAGGTTGAAACCCAGACCCTGAGCACCCACCCCACAACACCACACGACCCCAACACCACTCCCCCGATACCTGTGAGGGAACCCAGACCCCCCACCTACACCCCGACCCCTCTCCCACCCCCACCACCCGACAGAGCCTCAGACCCTTCACCTAACCTCCCCCCACCCCAACCCCACACCTGTGAGGTGAACCCAGACCCAAGGCACCCCCCTCACCCTTCCACACACCTGACCCCCCCCATACCTGTTAGGTGAACCCAGACCCCCCCCCCCCCCCCCCCCCATACCTGTGAGGTGAACCCAGACCCCGAGGCGTACACCGTGCCGCTGTTCGTTCTCACGGAGCCGCCCTTGGAACCCCCCGTCTTGCTGACTGTCTTGTTACCTCCATCAGGCGTAGAGTTGCGCCTCACGGTGTCCGCTGCCTCGCGCAACTTTGACCCCAGGCCGAGATCATGCATCTGAGACAGAGGAGTGCAAATATATTTTAGTTTTGTTTTTACAGCGTCGGCTATAGTGTCGGCTACCTCGTGCAACTTAGCACCAAGACGGAGGTCATGCATTTGGGGCAGGGGAGTGAAAAATAGTTTTTAGTTGTATGTTGGATTTGTCGTAGCAGTTGTATGATGCCCAAAGTGAGTTTGAATGGAGGCCACGCATGTGAGACAGGGGGCGAAAAAAGCTCTTCATTTTTATCTAGTCACACATCTAGCAACTGATCATCATCATCATCATCATCATCATCATCATCATCATCATCATCATCATCATAATAGTAATAATAATAATAATAATACTAATACTAATACTAATACTAATACTAATACTAATACTAATACTAATACTAATACTAATACTAATACTAATACTAATACTAATACTAATACTAATACTAATTCTAATACTAATACTAATACTAATACTAATACTAACAATAACAGGATAACAATACAAAATAAAAATTTACAACTTGAATCAGAGTAGTATCCCTTCCCAGTACCCAATTAACAACTTGGCTGGTAAAGCCGTAGCAGTCGCCATCGTAGGTGGAAATGGTGTTAGTGGGGATGAAAAAAACAATGATTAGGAAGTAACCCTCGCACCTGGCTTGGCTTGTGAAGCTGTAGCAGCCGCCAACGTAGGCAGTAATGGTGTTTGTGTTTGGGTTGGCTTGGCTTGTGAAGCTGTAGCAGCCGCCGACGTAGGCAGTAATGGTGTTTGTGTTTGGGTTGGCCCCAGTGCAAGCAACCATGGGGACCCCCCCACCCCGCCTTAGAAATCCCTTCCACCAAACTCGGGGGGGATAAGCGGTACATAGTACATCTATCCACCCTAACCCACCCTGGATCCGAAACATAATCCCGCACCCACTACCCAATGAACAACTACAGGTTCTCCTCTCACCTTGGAAATCTCCTTCGCCAAACTCGGTAGGAGAAGCGGTACGTCGTACATCTGAGGCCGGTAGTCCATGTCCGCAGCTCCGGTGTGAAGCAGCATGGTCACTGAAGCAGACAGGCAAGTCGTCAAGTAAGATGTGTGTATGTATGTATGTACCACAACAATTACTACCAACACAACCAACAACACCAACACCATCAGTAGAAGAATCAGCTGCACCACACACTATCTCACCACACGGACTATGGGAAGGCGGCAGCTCCTCCACCACCGTCACTATAACAACCACAGCAGCAGCTTTACCACAACCGCCACCACACACTACCTCACCTCCAGAGTGTACGTCATCCATTTCCCATGACAGCAGCGGCACGCTGAACTTCGGGCCGACTGTGGGAAGGCGGCATCAGCAGCACCTCCAACACCACCACCACAGCAGCAGCTTTACTACAACTGCCACCACACACTATTTCACCTCCAGAGTGCGCATCATCCATTTCCAATGACAGCAGATGAATGCTGAACTTCGGGCCAACAGTGGGACGGCGGCATCAGCAGCAGCAGCAGCAGCACCACCATCCTCACCACCACCACCACCGCCGCAACACAAAAACAGCATCAGGTTTATCACGATCGCCACCACACACTACCTCACCTCCAGAGTGTACGTCATCCATTTCCCATGAAAGCAGTGGAACGTAACCACACATGCAGCAGCGGCACCACCACCACCACCACCACCGCAACACACAAACAGCAGCAGCTTTATCACGACCGCCACCACACACTACCTCACCTCCAGAGTGTACGTCATCCATTTCCCATGAAAGCAGTGGAACGTGACCACATATGCAGCAGCAGCACCACCACCATCCTCACCACCACCACCACCACCACCACCACCACCACCACCACCACCGCAACACAAAAACAGCAGCAGCTTTATCAGGACCACCACCACACACTACCTCAACTCCCGAGTGCACGTCATCCATTTCCCATGACAGCAGAGAAACACAACCACACATGCAGCAGCAGCACCACCATCATTATCCTCACCACCACCACCACCACCACCACCACCACAACACAAAAACAGCAGCAGCTTTATCACGACCACCACCACACACTACCCCACATCCAGAGTGCGCGTCATCCATTTCCCATGACAGCAGAGAAACACCACACATGCAGCAGCAGCAGCACCATCATTATCCTCACCACCACCACCACCACCACCACCACAAGACAAAACAGCAGCAGCTTTATCACGACTACCACCACACACTACCCCACATCCAGTGTGCACGTCATCCATTTCCCATGACAGCAGAGAAACACAACCACACATGCAGCAGCAGCAGCACCATCATTATCCTCACCACCACCACCACCACCACCACCACCGCAAGACAAAAACAGCAGCAGCTTTATCACGACCACCACCACACACTACCCTACATCCAGAGTGCACGTCATCCATTTCCCATGACAGCAGAAAAACACAACCACACATTCAGCACCAGCACCAGCACCATCCTCACCACCACTACCACCACAAGACTGACAGCAGAGAAACACCACACATGCAGCAGCAGCAGCACCATCATTATCCTCACCACCACCACCACCACCACCACAAGACAAAAACAGCAGCAGGTTTATCACGACCGCCACCACACACTACCCCACCTCCAGAGTGTACGTCATCCATTTCCCATGACAGCAGCGGCACGCTGAACTTTGGGCTGACTGTGGGAAGGCGGCATCAGCACCACCACCACCACCACCACCACAGCTGCAGCTTACCACGACCGCCACCACACACTACCTCACCTCCAGAGTGTACGTCATCCATTTCCCACGACAGCAGCGGCACGCTGAACTTCGGGCCGACGGTGGGAAGGCGGATGTATTTACTATGCCTCCTTCTCTCAGGCGGCTCATCACAGTCCATCTCTGCCTCCTTGTCCGCAGCCATGTGTGTCAACAAGAGCTGGAGCATACATATAGTCTTCTTCCCGATCAGCGTACCGGCCCGCGTTTTGCTGTTGGTGATGTACAGCGAGATGTGGATGGGGGCTCGGGGCTCCAGGGGACGGACTTCACAGAATACAAAGCTCTGCTCCACCTTGGCGGTTTGGGTGACTGGGCAGAGGCGGCGCAGCTTGCTGATGTGCATTTGCTTGGCGTACTTGACCTGGTGGAGATGGGGGATGAGAGAAGTGGGAGATAGTGGAGAAGGGAGATGTTATGTGGGATATGGTAAATGGGAGATAGTAGAGATGGGAGATAGTGGGTGCTTTTGTTTAGGAGGCAGTTGCCGGGGTTAAGGATTTAGGATGCTCTGCTCCACCTTGGCTGCTTGGGTGACAGGGCTGAGGCGGCGTAGCTTGCTGATGTGCATTTGCTTGGCGTACTTGACCTGATGGGGATGGGGGATGAGGGTGTTTTGGCAAAGGAGGAAGTTGCTGGGGGTTAGGGTTTAGGGTGAGGGTGAGGGTTTTAGGGTGCTCTGCTCCACCTCGGCGCTTGGCGGCTTGCTGATGTGCATTTGCTTGGCGTACTTGACCTGGTGGGGATAGAATATGGGAAATGGGAGATGGGAGAGATGGGAAATAGTATGTGGAATATGGGAAATGGGAGATAGGAAATGGGATATGAGAAATGGGAGAAGGGAGATGGTATGTGGGAGATGGGAAATGGGATATGAGAAATGGGAGAAGGGAGATGGTATGTGGGAGATGGGAAATGGGAGATAGTGGAGATGGGAGAAGTGGGTGCTTTTGTTTAGGAGGCAGTTGCCGGGGTTAAGGATTTAGGGTGCTCTGCTCCACCTTGGCTGTTAGGGTGAAAGGCAGAGGCGGCGTGGATTGCTGATGTATTACATTTGCTTGGCGTAATTGACCTGGTGGAGATGTGAGAAGTGGGAGATAGTGGAGCTGGGAAATGGTATGTGGAATATGGGAAATGGGAGAAGGGAGATGGTACGTGGGTTATGGGAAATGGGGGTGCTTTTGTTTAGGAGGCAGACTAAATTCCCCTATCAGGCTGTCCGAAGGCTACACGGCACAAGCATGTGCCCCCCCTGATCCAGGGTAATTCAAAGCGCGCGCTTTTGCGCTTTTGAGCGCTGACTTTTTAACCCCCTCTGCGCTTTAAGCGCAGTTTTTGCAAACCCTTGTGGACCCAGCAAGCATTTTTTGCGCTTTTGGCACTACAAAGCGCAGTTTTTTTTGTTTTCAAGTGTGCTAAAGCGCTGGTCAATTTGGCCATTTGAAGTACCCTGCCCTGATCATCCCAGCTGACCGCCTTATTCCCAAGGCAAAGTCGGAGCAACCACATAATCGATGACAGCAGAAGGTCAGTCTTTGCAACATTAGTTGTGTCAAACATTTTATGATGTGATTCAAATCTGACCAACAGGCTGTCAAAATAATATATTGTATCCGGCTTGTCTATACTATGCTTTGTGCCAATAGTGGAGATGGGAGATGGGGGTGCTTTTTTTTAGGAGGCAGGTGCTGGGGTTTAGGGTTTAGGGTTAGGGTTCAGGGGAAACGGTTCAGTGTGAGGGTTTACATAACACAACTCACCTCCCATTACACCCACCATGTCTTTGTTTGCTGTGCGAAAAAGTACTCTGGGTAGCGATTTGTGTCTGAGTGCTGGGATCCGGAATCAGGTCTCATGATCAGGGGTCGGCTATGTTATATAATATGAGTGAATAAATAATATTATATAATATGATATAATATTAGACGGACGAGCCGTCTCACCAGAAATTCGAATTTATTTGAAAAACTAATATTATTGTGACACTATAATAATATTAGTTAATATTAGGTTTTCAAACACTAATATTAGTTGCCGTTCCCTACTCATGATCAGGTAGCGGATATCTTGACAAAAACGGAATCTCAGGTAGCGATTGGAATAGGTGGTCGAAAATATTATGAAAATTATGAAAATGGAAATTATGAAAGAAAAACAAAAATGGACGATGTAAATTTTGAAAAAATTAAAATTATGGGAAAAACATCTCTGGTAAGGATCTCATGATTGTGAACCATCCCGATCAAGGACTAAATTCCTGATTAAGAAGCTCAGAGAAAAATAAATTTTGAACATTTGTGTGAGCTGCCACAGGACGTGAGATTGAAGGAACCTTCCCGTTTACATGTACTGTACATACTGGAGAATGGCTACTATGTTGGGTTAATTTGGTTTTGCAGACCCCAACTGTACCTGAGCTTGGACTACCGCGCGACCAGGGTACTTCAATTGACAAAATTGGCCAGCGCTTTAGCGCACTTGAAAGAAAGAAAAACTGCGCTTTGTAGTGCAAAAAGCGCAAAAATTGCTTGCTGCGCCTACAGTGGGGCTCAAAAAGGCAGCGCTTCGGCGCGCAAAAGCGCGCGCTTGGAAGTACCCTACCCGCGACAGCACGGAGGGAGGAGCTCGGAGACTAACCTACACCGGGGTACTACTTCTTGCCAAATTGGTCAGCGCTTAAAGCGCACAAACGTCAAATTGGTCAGCCCTTTTTAGTGCAAAAAGGGAGTTGAAAAAACTGCGCTAAACGCGCTGAGGGGCTCAAAAAGGCAGCGCGGCACCGCGCTGCCGCGCACGCTTAGTAGAACCCTGACCTACACTGCAGCATCCATTTCCACGAATGGTTCAATGGTCGAGCTCGTTGAAATGCTGAAGGTGCGGGGTTCAAATACCTACGGGCGCACTTTCGCTTTCGCGGCTGCTGTCTACCGCCGAGGTAGCTTTGTCTAGGTCATGTAGCAGCCCGATCTCTACCGCCGCAAGACGGGGCTCCCTTAATACCCTCTCCACCAGGCGATCTCGTTTTTTTCATTACACTGTGTGAGTGTTTTCCTGTGTATTTTGAAGGTCGAGGGGTAGTAGCCAAATATGCTGATGGGACTGGCCTAACCTTAGAAACACTGATTCGAACAGATCAGACGGGAAAAACTGATATTAGGTGTGCGTCCTATAAGACGGCCACCATGGTAGAACCCTTTGGTTCCCTGCCCCCCCCATCCACCCACCCACCTCAACACACACACACACACACACACACACACACACACACACACACACAAACACACACACCTTCAAGTAGCACTGAGCTAACTCCCCCCATCCACCCACCCACCCCAACACACACACACACCAAAACAAACACCTTAAAGTAGCAAAATTCCCTGCCAAAATTCACAACAAACTACTAATGGCAGAGGTCCTTGGCAATGAATCAGGACACAGCATAAATCCTGCTTCAGCATTAGTTCAAAAAAGTATTAAAGACAATTGGCTCCACGGAAGTTAAATTGTATTGAATAATGTGATAGAGAAGATCAAGAGATTTCAGATACTATTTTTCTCATAATTGTCTACCAAGCCGTTCAAAAGTTGTCAAAAATATGGAAGCAGTGATTCACTCATAGGGTTCGCAGGGATGGGGGGTGGGGTGGGGTAGGAGCTCAGCAGTAATAGCGGTAGCTAGAGCTAAAAGCGATTTCGTAATTAGCACTAGTTAGAGGTGAGCAGTACGAGTTAGCGTGCACCTCCCAGTACACCCAACACTTGCTTGCATTCTGAACACAAGGATCCAGGACACTGCGTCTCAAGTGGAAACAGTGATTCACTCATTCAGTGTTTAGAGGGGGGGGGGGGGGGGGGGGGGTAGGAGCTTAGCGCTAATAGCACTAGCTAGAGCTTAAAGTGATTCCGTAATTAGCGCTAGTAAGAGGTGAGCAGTACGAGTTAGCGTGCACCTCCCAGTACACCCAACACCTCCCTGTATTCTGAACACAAGGATCCAGGACACAGTATCGCACGTGGAAGCAGTGATTCACTCATAGGGTTAGGAGGGGTGGGGGTGGGGTGGGGTAGGAGCTCAGCAGTAATAGCGGTAGCTAGAGCTACAAGCGATTCCATAATTAGCACTAGTTAGAGGTGAGCAGTACGAGTTAGCGTGCACCTCCCAGTACACCCAACACCTCCCTGTATTCTGAACACAAGGATCCACGACACTGCATGTCACGTGGCAAGAGTAATTGACTCGTAGTGTTAGGAGGAGGAGGGGGGGGGCGGGGGGGGGGACGAGCTTAGCGCTAATAGCGCTAGCTACAGCTAAAAGCGATTCCGTAATTAGCACTAGTTAGAGGTGAGCAGTACGAGTTAGCGTGCACCTCCCAGTACACCCAACACCTCCCTGTATTCTGAACACAAGGATTCAGTACACTGCGTCTCAAGTGGAAGCAGTGATTCACACAAAGGGTTCGGAGGGGGAGGGGGAAGGGGGGGGACGAGCTTAGCGCTAATAGCGCTAGCTAGAGCTAAAAGTGATTCCGTAAGTACTACTAGTTAGAGGTGAGCAGTACAAGTTAGCGCTCACCTCCCAGTACACCCAACACCTCCCTGTATTCTGAACACAAGGATCCTGTACACAGCATCTCAAGTGGAAGCAGTGATTCACTCATTCAGTGTTTGGATGGGGGGGGGGGGGGGGGGGGGGGGGGGGGGGTGGTTAGAAGCTCAGCAGTAATAGCGGTAGCTAGAGCTAAAAGCGATTTCGTAATTAGCACTAGTTAGAGGTGAGCAGTACGAGTTAGCGCTCACCTCCCAGTACACCCAACACCTCCCTGTATTCTGAACACAAGGATTCAGGGCACAGTATCTCAAGTGGAAGCAGTGATTCACTCATAGGGTTCGGAGGAGTGGGGGCTGGGGTGGGGTAGGAGCTTAGCGCTAAAAGCGCTAGCTAGATGTGAGCAGTACGAGTTAGCGCTCACCTCCCAGTACACCCAAAACTTCCTTGTATTCTGAGCACAAAAAGAGTGATTCACTTACCTCCCAGTACACCCAAAACTTCCTTGTATTCTGAGCACAAAAAGAGTGATTCACTTACCTCCCAGTACACCCAAAACTTCCTTGTATTCTGAGCACAAAAAGAGCCCATGCTATCTTCCTCATCAGAGTCCTCGTAGATATTGATGTCATCCTCCTCGTCGCCATCGCCATCTTTGCCGAACACTCTTCCTTTTGCATTGCCCAACTGCATTCAAGATCATGAGTTGACATGCGTATGTGTGTATGTAAATATGTATGTATGTATGTATGTATGTATGTATGTATGTAAATATGTATGTATGTATGTATGTATGTAAATATATATGTATGTATGTATGTATGTATGTATGTATGTATGTATGTATGTATGTATGTATGTATGTATGTATGTATGTATGTATGTATGTATGTATGTATGTATGTATGTATGTATGTATGTATGCATGTAAATATGTATGTATGTATGTATGTATGTATGTATGTATGTATGTATGTATGTATGTATGTATGTATGTATGTATGTATGTATGTATGTATGTATGTATGTATGTATGTATGTATGTATGTATGTATGTAAATATGTATGTATGTATGTATGTATGTAAATATGTATGTATGTATGTATGTATGTATGTATGTATGTATGTATGTATGTATGTATGTATGTATGTATGTATGTATGTATGTATGTAAATATGTATGTATGTATGTATGTATGTATGTATGTATGTATGTATGTATGTATGCATGCATGCATGTATGTATGTATGTATGTATGTATGTATGTATGTATGTATGTATATGTATGTATGTATGCATGTATGTATGTATGTTGCAGTCCAGGGGTAGGCCAAAAGGATTTTTTGTTCCGCTCCCTAGTTTTGACCCCGTTTTGGAGAAATTATCGCTATAAAAAAGTAAAAAAATAATTGTATAGTAGATGTTTATGTCATCCTTGTTGTTACCATTGCCATCTTTGCCGAACACTCTTCCTCTTGCATTGCCCAACTACATGAAAGGTCATACGTTGACATGCGTATAAGTTGACATGCGTACATACACACCCAACCACCACACACATACTCACCCTACAACCACACACACACATCACCACCACACACACACACATACATACACACCACACACTAACACACATACACACCCAACCAACACACACACACACATACATACACACCCAACCAACACACACACACACATCACACATAAGGATCCTGTTTTGGGAGGAAAACTGGGAGGGGAAAAAAGAAAAGGAATAAGATTTTCTCTTTTTGGTTTGAAAACAATATCCCTGCTGGACTCCAGCATACGCTCAATTAGGCTAGAAAGACACAGTGAGCAGTGCAAGGTAAAACACTCTTCCTTTCGCATTGCCCGACTGTATTGGATAATGTGAGGTGTGTATAGCTTAGGGCAATTCAATTTACGGTAACATACATACATTTGAATATGCAGAACAATACACGGTGAGCAGTGCAACGTGAGGTGTGTATAGCTTAGGGCAAGACCATTTACGGTAGCATACAAACATTTGAATAGGCAGAAAAATACACGGTGAGCAGTGCAACGTGAGCCTAACAAAAATTAGTGAATCCTGGAGTGCTTCTGTTTATAAGACCTGGCCTAGACGTATGCTGCCCATGGTGTACCGGCTCACGCAGCAGACGATAGTCTTATCAACACTGCACTGTACTTGGCCATGCTTGCCTTCCCCTTCGACATGAATACGTACATACATGCATGACCACACAAACCAGTTTTTTTTTTGGCGGAGCCCCCCCTTCTGGGGAGCGGGAGCCCCCAGTCTTACCCATTTGTCCGGTCGACCGACCGACCGTCTGACCATGATGAAGCCAGACACGTCAGCCAACGGTCTCGTAACTAACTCGCTTCCCTTGCCATCTGTTGCTCCGTCGCGATCGCTCTCCACCATTTCTTAGCGTCGCAGGCGACGCTGCATCGAACTTGTTTCAAATATGTTTTTTTCTAGCTCTATGGTTTTAGGCCCCCAAACCAAGTACTGACCACCTCTTAACCACGCACTGACCACGCTCTAGCCATGATTGACATTTCTCTTAGGCCTATCTCGTCGCCAAGCACTGCACACACTCCAAGCAAGCACTCACCACGCTCTAACCAAGTTCTGGCCACGCTCCTACCACCCACTGGCCACGCTCTAATCATGGTTGACATTTCTCTTAGGCCTATCTCGTCGCCAAGCACTGCACACGCTCCAAGCAAGCACTCACCACGCTCTAACCAAGTTCTGGCCACGCTCCTACCACCCACTGGCCACGCTCTAATAATAGTTGACATTTATCTTAGGCCTATCTCGTCGCCAAGCACTGCACACGCTCCAAGCAAGCACTCACCACGCTGTAACCAAGTTCTGGCCACGCTCCTACCACCCACTGGCCACGCTCTAATCATGGTTGACATTTATCTTAGGCCTATCTCGTCGCCAAGCACTGCACAAGCTCCAAGCAAGCACTCACCACGCTCTAACCAAGTTCTGGCCACGCCCCTACCACCCACTGGCCACGCTCTAATAATAGTTGACATTTATCTTAGGCCTATCTCGTCGCCAAGCACTGCACACGCTCCAAGCAAGCACTCACCACGCTCTAACCAAGTTCTGGCCACGCTCCTACCACCCACTGGCCACGCTCTAATCATGGTTGACATTTATCTTAGGCCTATCTCGTCGCCAAGCACTGCACAAGCTCCTACCACCCACTGGGCACGCTCTAACCATAGTTAAAATTTCCTTTAGACCTGCCTTGCCCCCCCCTACACAATACACATGCGTAAATGCATGCATGACCAAACTCTAACTAAGCACTCACCACCCCTTAACCATGCACTAACCACGCTCTCGCCATATTTGACATTTCCCTTAGGCCTGCCTTGTCACCGTACTTGGCCACGCTTGCCCCCCCTACACAATATACATACATAAATGCATGCATGACCACGATCTAACCACACACTGGCCACACTCTTACCATAGTTGACATTTCCCTGAGGCCTGCCTTGTCGCCGTACTTGGCCACGCTTGCCCCACCTACACAATATACATACATAAATGCATGCATGACTACGCTTAAACCACACACTGGCCACACTCTTACCATATTTGACATTTCCCTGAGGCCTGCCTTGTCGCCGTACTTGGCCATGCTTGCCCCCCCTACACAATATACATACGTAAATGCATGCATGACCACGCTTAAACCACACACTGGCCACACTCTTACCATATTTGACATTTCCCTGAGGCCTGCCTTGTCGCCGTACTTGACCACCCTTGACTTTCCCTTGGACATGAAGCGACCCAATTTACTCTGCTTCATCGGTGTATGTTCAGAGTCGGTAGGACCAAAGTTGGTGGGGCCAAACTCACTAGCTGAGATACCGTGCCCTTTCTTGCTAGACCTGTCAACCGCCGAGGTAGTGTCAAACTCCGTTGGAAGGCAAATCTCCTGGAGGAAAATCTGGGCATGAGGAAGCAATGACCTGGGTTAGCTTATTGATTGTTGTTTGTTGTCCTGTGTAGTCCTGTGGCACAGTTTTTGAATTTAATTAATTCAAATTGACTATTGTTTGTTGTCCTGCGGCACAGTTTTTGTAGTTTATTCATTTTAATTGGTTCTTGTTTGTTGTCCTGAGGCACAATTTTTGTATTTAATTCATTGTAATTTATCATTGGTTATTGTCCTGCGGCAAAGTATTTAAACTTAATTTATTTTAATTTATTATGTTAGTTGTCCTGCGGCACAGTTTTTTGTATTTTATTAATTTTAATTCAATATTGTTTGTTGTCCTGTGGCACGGTTTGTTTTTTTACTTATTTAAATTGATTATTTTTTGTTGCCCTGCAGCACAGTTTTTGAATTTAATTAATTTTAATTGACTATTGTTTGTTGTCCTATGGCACAGTTTATTTATTTAACTAATTTAAATTGATTGTTGTTGTTGTCCTGCGGCACAGTTTTTAATTGAATTAATTTAATTGATTCTTATTTTTTGTCCTGCGCCTGTCCTGCGGCACAATTTTGTATTAATTTAGCTTTAAAAAAATGTTTTCGATTTCAATCGATTCTTATTTGTTGTCCTGTGGCACCTCTTTTTTGTTCCGACACATCGCAAATTCAGCGCATCAATGCGTCACCGGTGGGACGCTCAGGTCTGGCAGTTTTCTCGGAAATGGGCCTTGTGTCGCGACGTTTGAGACACCAGGGGAGTGATTTGAGCCCTCCGTCGCACCTAGGCCACCTGGCTGGTGCGACGCTCAGGTGTGGCAGTTTTCCTGCAATCAGGCTAGTGTCACACCTTGTGTGACGCCAGCTGACCTGCAGGAACTTGGAAGACAAAAACAAATGCTGTGGCATCTCATGACTTCAATTCAATCCACTTCATTCCAATTTGATTTAATTCAATTCAATCCAATCCAATTAAATTAAATTAAACTCAATTCAAAAATCAAATTATAACGCCTGGTGGGGCGTGGTATTAAGGTAGTCTTACTGCGGTAGATAACGGGCTGCTACTTCACCTGGACAAAGCTACCATGGCGGTTGACAGCGACCGCGAACACAAAAGCGCACCTGTAGGGATTCAATTCAACTAAATTAAGTGGAATTATATTAAATATCTATACTCACTTCTGTGGCACCTCTTGAATTCAATTCATACCTCTTCAGTCGAATTTAATTAAAGTAAATTAAATTATACTCCATCCCATTCAATTAAAATAAATTTGATTACATTAAATTAAACTCAATTAAATTAAACTCAAATAAACTAAATTAAGTGGAATTAAATTAAATATCTATACTCACCCTGATGAAGACGATGCATGGCTCTTCATAGAGGGAGCCACAAGCATTGTGGAAGGTGGAGGGGAGTGTCTTGGCCCTTAGCAGCCTAGCAAGTAACTCCTTGCTTGCCACAGCATTACCACCTGTGTACGGTGGTGGTGGTGGTGGTGTGTGTGTGTGTGTGTGGGGGGGGGGGGGGGGGGGGGGGGGGGAGGGGGACGTAGGGGGGAGGGTGTACTGTGGAGGGGCGAGGGAGCCACGTGCATTGTGGAAGGTGGGGGGGAGTTGTCTTGGCCCTAAGCAGCCTAGCCAGCAACACCTTGCTTGCCACTGCATTTCCGCTGTGTACAGGTGGGGGAGGGTGTATGGTGGGGGGAGGGTATGTGTGTGGGAGAGGATGTATGGTGGGGGGAGGGTGTACGGTTGGGGAGGGTGTACAGTGGGGGTGGGGGTGGGGGGGGGGGGGAGCCACATGCATTGTGAAAGGTGGAGGGGAGTGTCTTGGCCCTAAGCAGCCTAGCCAGCAACATCTTGCTTGCCACTGCATTACCGCCTGTGTACGGATGGTGGTGGGGGGGGGTGGGGGTTGGGAGTTGGGACGTAGGGGGGAGGTGTACGGTGGAAGGGGCTGAGGGATCCACGTGCATTGGTTTAAGGGGTGGGGGTGATGTAGTGTCTTGGCACTAAATCTCCTAGCCCGCACAACCACTTGCTTGCCACTGCATGTACCCGGCCTTGTACGAATTGGGGGAGGATTTGTCGGTGGGGGTTTGTGAAAAGGGGGGGGGACCACCAAAACCCACTTTGAGATTGAACAAGGGCGGAAAGAATGAAATGAGGGGGTACCATTGAGCGCAAACTAGCAGCCTAGCCGCCACACCCTGCTGGCCCTGCAAGTTCCGCCTGTGGGTACAAGTGATTGGGAGGGGGTGGCAGTGATAAAGGTGGAGGAGGGTGTCAGTGGGTAGCGGTTGGTGGGGGATGGGTAGAGTGATGTAGGGGGTAACTGAGGTGGTAGGGTGTATTGTGGGGGTGGTGCAGAGTGGGGGTGGGATGTGTAGGGTGGGGAAGGTGTACAGTGTTGTAGGGAGGGTTTAGGGTGATTGTGGTAGGGTGTGTGTTTGGTTTGGTGTAGGAAATTGTGTTTTTTTACCGTTTTGTTGTTTTGTTTCCCTAATCTTTTTGTCCCAAAAAAGGTCATTCTTAGTTACCTTTCCTATATTTGAGGTTCATCTTGTTCTTTGTTAATAGCTTTTTTTGTAATATTGTGTACAAAACCCTCGTTTATCTTGTCTCCGTTTTGGCGTTTAATTTTTCCAGCATCTATGAAGAGAGATCACTTTTAGTAGTTATTTCCTTGAGTGAATATCCCACTGTTTGTCCGGTGGGGCCCGGTCACCCCACGCCGTCTCACATATGTTATATAGTGTATAACACCCTGTTGACCCTTGGAAGGACCCCGCAAAATCTGCCTCCCTATATCTTTCTTCTCTGGTGAGACCCGCCCATGTAGAAGGTAATGTAATTCCTATCACAGGAGTCTTTCTTCCAGCTCTATTTCAACACATTCAATTTAAATTAAAAAACATGTGTAAACTTTTTTTTTTTTTTTTTTAACAAACACTGACGTGGGGAAAGGACCTGCCTCCCTTCTTCCTCTGGTGAGGTAAAGAATGGTATTCATAGTCCGGAGTCTATTCTTCAGTGGCTCTAATTTCAAAACACATCTAATTTAGTTTTACAACCTGCATTGTGTCAACGCAGGTCAACGCTTTAATTTTTTTGTTTTGTCAGCAAACAACATGACGTAGGAAAAAAAGAAAGGAACCTTTCGACCCACCTTCCTCGGAGTGAGATTACACATGGTTAGAGTAGATTATCCATAGTCCCATGAGACTTTCTTCCTTCTCGCTTTCTAGCAACTTATGGATTACCATATTAACAAAGGGAAATAAGACCAAAAAAAATCAAAAGGAACAGGAGGAGCAATTGAAATCAAATAATGTATAAAAATGTGAATCCTTTGTTCTATAACCAAGACAAGGGATGACCTAGACTTGTCGAGAACCCGAGTTCCTCCATATCTTATCATGTACACATACATAGATGGTAGCACCACCAAAGTTGTTGAGGGATGACATGAGATCCCAATATCCCAAGGGGGAACAAGCTGGGTCAGGAGTATTGATTCCAAGCCGAAGATAATGTCAGAACAGTCAACACTTAACTTCAAATGGTCAGGAGAGTACGCAAGAGAAGATTGCAAGCCACCCCCTAGAATCAAAGGGGGCGGGAAGTGTGCAAAGGGTAAGAACCTTTAGTCCAATCAAAAGAGATCTAACAGTACCAGACCAAACACATCCTATCTTGAACACAAAGAAACAGGAAATGGAGAAATCACCTGACAACGGAAGGAGGGGGATTCGTCAACGGTCCTCGGACTACCAAATCGCAATAATTCTTAGCCACCTGTTCGCTCCCCGCGTATCACCCCTGCCGCCTGTTTTTTTAAGGCGTCGGCAGGCGAACGCGCATAGAGGACTTGTCAATAAACGGTTTAATGTGGTGGACAAACAACCCCTTGCCCCTGCCCCTTCTGCCTCGGGTGCGATCCACATAGTGAGGTCGATGTATCCATAGTCCCGGGAGTCTTTATTCCCGCTCTATTCCAACATCAACTCTTACAATTTCAATGTAAAAGCATTTTTGTAAACGTTTTAGTTTGTTTTTCAAACAAACACTGACCTGGGGAGAGAACCTACATTCCTTCTTCCTCGGGTGAGATCCACATAGTGAGATAGATGTATCCATAGTACTCCTGCTCGCTTTCAAAACATGTGAGATACACTTTCAAATTAAAACTTTGTTTTTACAAACACTAACCTGGGGAAAGGACCTACATTCCTTCTTCCTCGGGTGAGATCCACATGGTGAGGTAGATGTATCCATAGTAGTCCTGCTCGCTTTCAACACATATGAGATACACTTTCAAATTAAAACTTTGTTTTTACAAACACTAACCTGGGGAGAGGACCTGCCTCCCTTCTTCCTCGGGTGAGATCCACATGGTGAGGTAGATGTATCCATAGTAGTCCTGCTTGCTTTCAACACATATGAGATACACTTTCAAATTAAAACTTTGTTTTTACAAATACTAACCTAGTGAGAGGACCTGCCTCCCTTCTTCCTCGGGTGAGATCCACATAGTGAGGTACATGTATCCATAGTCCCGGGACTCTTTCTTCCTGCTTGCTTTCAGCACCCAATATCAAATAAAAGCACAGCCATAATCAAGTAAAAAAACATTATAACAAATACTGACCTGGTGAAAGGACCTGCCTCCCTTCTTCCTCTGGTGAGATCCACATAGTGAGATAGATGTATCCATAGTCGCGGGACTCTTTCTTCCCGCTCACTTTCAGCACGTATAGTTTCACCTTGACGCTCATGCGGTCAGCGATGGGGCCCAACCTCATCGCGCGGAGGTCAACCTCGCACTGACCACAGAAGTCATCTGGCCTGAGCAGGGCATCCTTAGACCAGGATTCCAACACACACACAAAGCCAGCCTCTGTGACGGTCTGTCAGGGGGTGGGTGGGTGGAGGGTGAGGGTGGTGAGGGTGGATTGGGTGGGTGAGATGGTTGGGGTGGGTGAGGGTGGGTGAGGGTTGGTGTGGTGGGTGGATGGATGGGGTGGGTGGGGTGGGTGGGGTGGGTGAGTGAGCGCAGAAGTCATCTGGTCTCAGCAGGGCATCGTTAGACCAGGATTCCAACTCACACACAAAGCCAGCCTCTGTGACGGTCTGTCAGGGGGTGGGTGGGTGGAGGGGGTGGGTGGTGAGGGTGGATTGGTGGGTGAGGGTGGGGTGAGGTGGGTGGGGTGGATGGGGTGGGTGGGGTGGATGGGTGGAGGGTGAGGGTGGTGAGGGTGGATTGGGTGGGTGGGATGGTTAAGGTGGGTGAGGGTGGGTGAGGGTGGTTGGGGTGGTTGGGGTGGATGGGGTGGGTGTGGTGGGTGAGGTGGGTGAGTGAGCGCAGAAGTTATCTGGTATCAGCAGGGCATTCTTAGACCAGGATTCCAACACACACACATAGCCAGCCTCTGTGCCATTCTGTCAGGGGGTGGTTGGGTGGGTGGGTGGGTGAGGGTAGTTGGGGTGGGTGAGGGTGGGTGAGGGTGGTTGGGGTGGGTTAGGGTGAACGGGGTGGGTGAGTGACTGCAGAAGTCATCTGGCCTCAGCAGGGCATCCTTAGACCAGGATTCCAACACACACACAAAGCCAAAATATATACATATATAAGGATGTAGTATACATTATTTTATATGTATAGATTCAGTATACCCCTATTTTTCTCTTACTTTTCCGGAGAAAGTGAATAAATCAAAATACATACACATAAAAGGGTATATTATACATCCTTTGATATGTATAGATTTATTATACCCCTATTTTCTCTCACCTTTCCAGAGAAGGTGAATAAATCAATAGCTATAAATTAATACATATAAATGATATAATATACATCCTTTTATATGTATAGATTTAGTATACCCCTTTTTTCTCTCACCTTTCCGGAGAGGGTGAATAAAGCAATATATATACATCTAAAATGATATAATATACATCCTTTTATATGTATAGATTTAGTATACCCCTGTTTTTCTCTCACCTTGCCAGAGAAGGTAAACACATCAAAATCTACACATATAACTAGGGAACGGCAACAAATATTAGTGTTTGAAAAACTAATATCAGAACAAAACTAATATCTTGACTAATCTTAACTAGTATTATTTTAGTGTCACAATATTAGTTTTTCAAATAAATTCGAAATTCTGGTGAGGCGGCTCGTCCGACTAATATTATATAATATTATTTATTCACTAATATTATATAACATAACCGACCCCTGATCATGAGACCTGATTCCGGATCCCAGCACTCAGACACAAATCGCTACCCAGAGTACTTTTGCGCACAGCAAACAAAGACATGGTGGGTGTAATGGGAGGTGAGTTGTGTTACGTAAACATAGGCGACCCCTACATATGACAGAACATAGTAAATATCCTTTTATATGTATAGATTTAGTCCCTGTTTTTCACCCTGTTTTTCCCTATACACCCTGTTTTTCCCTCACCACTAGATTTAGTCCCTGTTTTTCACCCTGTTTTTCCCAATACACCCTGTTTTTCCCTATACACCCTGTTTTCCTCTCACCTTGCCAGTGAAGGTGAACACCTCATTCCAGTCGGGGTTGCAGGAGCCCATCACATAGTTGCTGTACAGCACCTGATCACCCACACTGATTTTGCAGTACGGGTTACTGACACCCTCCACGTTGGTCGCCACCAGCCCGCGAGCGTACTGAACCTTGACGTGCAGTTGGTGTTTTTTGAACACCAGGGCAGCTTGATCGACTGTAATGGGTTTCAGTACTGGTTCTGGTGCTCGCTGGGCCAGGGTGAAGTTGCGGCGGAGCAGGGGGGTCATATCCTTCGAGGGGTGGTGGGTGGTGGGTGGGTAGTGGGTGGTGGGTTGTGGGTAGTGGGTAATGGGTTTCAGCACTGGTTCTGGTGCTTGCTGGGGCAGGGTGAAGTTGCGGCATAGCATGGGGCTCGTATCCTTCGAGGGGAGGGTGGTGGGTAGTGGGTGGGTGGTGGGTGGAGGGTGGTGTGTAATGGGTGGTGGTAGGTGGTGGGAGTAGGTGGTGGGTGGTGGGTAGTGGGTGGTGGGTGGTGCCCCACTGAGCCAGGGTGAAGTAGCGGCGCAGCAGGGGTGTCATACCCTTCCGGGGGGAGCGGGGGTGGGTAAGTGGGTGGGTGTAGGGTGTAGGGTGGAGGGTGGTGGGTAGTGGGTGGGTGGTGGGTGGAGGGTGGTGGGTAGTGGGTAGAGTGGTGGGTGGTGGGTGGTGGGTAGTGGGGAGAGTGGTGGGTGGTGGGTGGTGGGTAGTGGGGAGAGTGGTAGGTGGTGGGTGGTCGGTAGTGTGTAGGTGGGTGGTGGGTTGTGGGTAGTGCGTGGGTGGGTGGTGGGTGGTGGGTGGTGGGTGGAGGGGAGAGTGGTGGGGATGGTGGTGGGTGGAGGGGAGAGTGGTGGGGACAGTGGTTGGGATGGTGGTGGGTGGTGGGGAGAGTGGTGGGAAGGGTGGTGGTTGTTTGGGAGAGTGTTGGGGAGGTTGGTGGGTGGGTGGTGGGTAGTGGGTGGTGAGTAGTGGGCGGTGGGTAGTGGTTGGTGGATGGTGAGTGGTGGTGATGTTGACCAAAGGCGAGTATGTTATCATATGATCTCCAACAAATTGCATCATATGATATTGTCTATAAATGGTCACTTTAGCCCAGTTAGACTGCCAGCATCATATGATATCATATAATATGATATTGCCGTTCCCTACACATATGGAGACAGGCCTACAGTCCTACACATCTCATAGAGGTCAGCAGATCGCCAGTAGAAGATGTCTGGCTGACCAAATAGTTCTGGAGGATGCGGGACGGACGGGAACCTTCTAGGTTTCCAACACTCTGTTGACTTAGAGACCACACTCCATAGTTGCACCATAACCCTTACAACTAGGGAACCGAGGGTTAACCCTTACAACTAGGGAACCGAGGGTTAACCCTTACAACTAGGGAACCGAGGGTTAACCCTTACAACTAGGGAACCGAGGGTTAACCCTTACAACTAGGGAAACGAGGGTTAACCCTTACAACTAGGGAACCGCAATGTGATACAAGTTAACCCTTACAACTAGGGAACTAGGGTTACCGAGGGTTAACCCTTACAACTAGGGAACAGCAATATGATACAAGTTCTATGCAGCTTCGCAAGCGATGTTGAAAATTGGCGGAGATTATTCGCGACGGACAACAGGTGGCAACAGAAGCGAATTAGTTGCGAGACCGTTGGCTGGCGTGTCAAGCTTTGTCTCGGTCAGACAGTCGGTCGTACACACAGACGGACATATGGGGAACTCTGGGGGCTCCCGTCCCCTTAAAGAGGGGGCTCCGCCAATCATATGATATCATATGGGGTTGCCCTCCGTCCCCTTGAAGAGGGGGCCCGCCTGGACGGAGGCCGGGGTTGCTCAGGAGGGGGCCCGCCTGGACGGAGGCCGGGGTTGCCCTCCGTCCCCTTGAAGAGGGGGCTCCGCTAATCATATGGTATCATATGATACAGGCAGCCTGAGTAGGCTTAAGTTACCATTTATAGACAAGATATCTTGTGATGCAATTTGTATGATATCATATGATATGCTCATACTCGCCTTTGGTCAAAATTAAATGATATGCTGGGCCCTACACATTAGTCCAGGTAACAACCAACTTTGATACCCCCAATTGAATCACCATCTCTTCAGCACCAGCACCAGCAAAAAGACCCACACAAACACCGTCCAACACCCACAAAAGCACCCACCAACACCCACACAAACACACACCAACACCCACAAACACAAACACAAACACAAACACCAAAAACATATGATATACCGGTCCCTATATATGGTCCCCACCTCACACTACCTGGCTTGGCAGGGCATGCCTATTCCCGCCAGCCTGGCATGCCTATTCTCTCCAGCCCTACAGTATGGATAACCTCCCTTACAAAATATGCTTCATATTCACCCAACCCTGTATACTCGGCCATGGAGAGGAGTGCGAAGTTTCCATGAGTAGGAGGGCGTGGGTATCGTTGCGCAGCTTGAGGCGTGAGCCTGGGTGAAACGTTAAAAGTAATGATAACGCCTGGTGGGACGTGATATTCAGGGAACCCGTCGTACGCGGGCAGAGAACGGTCTACCACCTCGACTGGACAAGCTACCATCGCGGTTGACAACGACCTGCAACGCTCAGGGTGACCGTAGGGGGAGCCGAACTCCCGACCCCTCTTCGTTTCAGCAATTTGGTGTACCACTAGACCAATCTATATCACTGAAACGGGCTGAGTGAAACGTTACCTATTGCAGATATTGGTGGTAGTAGCAAATATCCAAATGAAAACTTTGAAGACTGAAGTGGAGAAAGGTTCCATGTGAACAGCAATGGGACATGTTGTGTAATTGTGTAACAATTGTGTAGCAATTGTGTGATTCTCTCATGTGCGCAATGCTCAGCCACCCCACCTTTGTAGGGCCTGCCTATTCCTTCCAATTGGACATGGAGACGAGTCCCTATTGTGTGATTCACTCATTGGCGCAATCCTCACCCACCCCACCATGTAGGGATTACCTACTCCCGCCATCCCTATGAACAAACTCACTCACAAAATATGTTTCATATCCACCCAACCCTGTTGTGTAATTCACTGATCTGCGCAATCCTCACCCACCCCACCATGTAGGGATTGCCTCCTCACGCCATCCCTAAGTAAAACCTACCTTGCAAAAATTGTCTCATATCCGCCTAAACCTGATGTGTAGTTCACTCATTTGCGCAATCCTCACCCACCCCACCATGTAGGGATTGCCTATTCCCGCCATCCCTATGAACAACCTCACTCACAAAATATGTTTCATATCCACCCAACCCTGTTGTGTAATTCACTCATTTGCGCAATCCTCACCCACCCCACCATGTAGGGATTGCCTCCTCACGCCACCCATGTGTAAAACCTACCTTGCAAAATTGGTCTCATATCCGCCTAAACCTGATGTGTAGTTAACTCATTGGCGCAATCCTCACCCACCCCACCATGTAGGGATTGCCTCCTCACGCCATCCCTAAGGAAAACCTACCTTGCAAAATTGGTCTCATATCCGCCTAAACCTGCTGTGTGATTCACTCATTTGCGCAATCCTCACCCACCCCACCTTGTGGGGATTGCCTACTCACGCCATCCCTATGGAAAATTTACCTTGCAAAAATTGTCTCATATCCGCCTAAACCTGCTGTGTGATTCACTCATTTGCGCAATCCTCACCCACCCCACCTTGTAGGGCCTGCCTATTCCCACCAGCCTTTAAGGTCCCTACTTACAACCCACATACGTATGGAAACAGGCGTACACATCTAGTACCTTGGAATGGTCTAGTACTTTGAAACTTGTTTGAACCGCACGAACAGTTTTCATGCCGAACGCCCTGCGACGGTCCTCCACAGTCATGCGCGCATGCTGCACAGAGGGGGGGGGGGGGGGGGGGGGAGTGTTTACGGGGAGGGGGGGAAGGGTTTAGGGGGGGGGGGGATGCCCTGATGGTCAGCAGGTGTGAGAATAATCATAATTTAGTAGGCTCACAGCAAATTGAGATGTGAGTGTGAAGGCTCCAGGCACACAGGAACTGGCGCATGCACACTTGCACAGGCTCGGGTAAAAAGTCCAGCAACAAGTCTATCATCCGATAAAACACATATTCCCACCATGAGGAGACAAGAAGAAAGACCAACACACCAACACACCAACATACCAACACACCAAAACACCAACACACCAACAAATTGACATACCAACATACCAAGTAACCAACACCAACATACCAACACAAACATACCAACACACCAACACACCGACATACCAACACACCGACACACCAAAACACCAACATACCAAAACACCAACACACCGACATACCAACACACCAACATACCAACACCAACATACCAACACACCAACATACCAACACCAACACACCAACACCAACATACCAACATACCAACCCAAACATACCAACTTACCAACACACCAACATACCAACACACCAACATACCACCATCAACACACCAACACACCCCAGACACACAGGCACAAGCACGGGCAACAAGTCCATCAACCGATAAAAACACACATTCCCCACAAGAGAAGACAAGCAGAAAGGCAGCCATCCAGTCCTGCATTCCAACATACCAACATACCAACATACCAACACAACCGAGGCACACAGGCACTGGCACGGGCAACAAGTCCATCAACCGGAAAAAACATGTCCCCCAAGAGAAGACAAGCAGAAAGTCAGCCCTCCGGCCCTACAGTCCAACTGACCAACACATCAACATACCAACACCAACATACCAACACATCCACACACCAACATACCAACATACCAACACACCCCAGGCACACAGGCACTGGCAAGGGCAATAAGTCCATCAACAACAACAACAAAAATCCTCCAAGAGAAGACAAGCAGAAAGGCAGCCCTTCAGCCCTGTAGTCCAACTGACCAACACACCAACATACCAACGCCAGCATACCAACACAACACCAACATACCAACACACCAACAGCAACACATCAGCATACCAACATACAACCTGACTAACACACCAACACACTAACACCAAGAAGCCAACACCAGCATACCAACACCAACACACCAACACCAACATAGCAACACCAACATACCAACACCAACATACCAACACCAAAATACCAACACACCAACATACCAACACCAACATACCAACACCAACATACCAACACCAACATACCAACACCAACACCAACATACCAACACCAACGCACCAACACCAAAATACCAACACCAATATACCAACACCAACACACCAACACGAATATAGCAACACCAACATACCAACACCAAAATACCAACACCAACACACCAACACGAACATAGCAACACCAACATACCAACACCAAAATACCAACACACCAACATACCAACACACCAACTGACTAACACACCAACTTACCAACACATCAACATACCAACATACAAACTGACTAACACACCAACATACCAACACATCAACATACCAACATACAAACTGACAAACACATCAACATACCAACACACCAACTGACTAACACATCAACATACCAACACACCAACTGACTAACACAGCAACATACCAACACACCAACATATCAACATACAAACTGACTGACACACCAACAATCCACACATCAACATACCAACATACAAGCTGACTAACAGACCAACATACAGACAAATCCCATGTACCTGTCGAGCTGTGCGCTTTGCAGTAGCCCATTTCCCTTTAAGGGTGGACAAGCTGAAGCGAGAGACTTGGGCCCTCTGCGTTTCTTCCTCGTCCGCATCATCCCATTCCAACGCTGGGATTAACTTACGTCCGCCCAACATGCTGCCGTCCGTTTGCGAAAACGCTTGCTGCTTTGATAAACCTATGAGTCTGCAGTGTACGGCTTAAAGCTAAGAATGGCGATGATTTTCGTTGCGGAATTAGATGATGTCAGCCCATGGGTTTACCCCGGGGCAGACGAATCTTGGGAGCTCAATTTATCCTGGTAAGGTAGAGCGGAGGTGACCAGGCAGCGGTAGGAGGTTGCGCATTCACAAAACGTTTGCTAGAAATCTCGAAGATCAAAGGAAGGCTGGGTGTATGGTGCTACCGAAAGACAAAGTATAATAGGTGCGAGAGCCTTATTGGGCCGTTAGCTGCTTTCGCCTTCGGACCGGACACTGGGTAGTAAGATGAAGGTAGGGCTGCGGGTCGGGTGTGTGCCTGTGTGGGGGGGGGGCAGGTAGGGGGGCAGGTGGGGGCAGGTGCCTGGGGCGGGTGTGGACTCGTGGACATGGAGCGGGAGGAAACGGGAGAGAAAACCTAATAATTCCCCCCTGAATTTCCCCTACTGCCTGGGAGAAGGATGTTTCGTAATTCGCCGTGTCTGCACCAGATGCCCTTCCCGGTTTCGTCCATCCGTGGCATGATTGCGAGCACTCGGCCGCCCGCCTGATGCAAAGTTTGCAAACTTCGTGGGGTACTCGAGGGGCGCGCCGATTCGGCTGTCGTACTCAGGGTTGTACCCCTGGTCGTACTCGACAATTCCACGCTGCTGCCAGCCTGCCACCGGGCTGGCATTATCATAACCCAACCCCTCAGCCAGCCTGGCGATGGAGCCCCGCACAAAGATGATCAGTCCGCTTCTTATTATAAAATCGCGCCGCTCGCAATTTCTCGGGAACGCTGAAGCGTCATTAAAAACGATAGAGCAGGGGACACATGTGTGCCTCATGGCTCAGGATCCCAAATGGTGGTTCAGCAGATCAGGTAGGTCGCAGGGAATAAAAAATAAAGAGCCAAACCAATTTATAAATCAGTGATTTTTCACCTACCCCATCCCAAGGGCAAAACGTACCGGCCAAAATTAAGTATGGATCTGTGTTACATACTTCCATTGTTACCATCGTTTCACTGAAACCAAATCACCCGCCCTAGCTAATTTGTGCAACATGAAACATGCTTAGTTTCGGACTATAGGCGTCTGAATTGTTGACTGCTCATTTGGCGGTGGGGGTACGTAGGTGGCGGATAGCATGTAGGCAAAAATGTGGTTGGAGCTAAAACCGGGTCAACCGCCAATGTGTGTGCTTGGGCACTGAAATATAATCCAGTACACTTCCAATGCACTTATTAAGCCTGCAATGCTGCAAGGACGTTGGGCGCTGAAGCGCTTGTACAGGCAGAACCTAGTTGACTTAATGATTGAATAAGATTCCAATCAAAGCCTGCAAGCACCTGGCCACCTGCCTTGTCTGATCTGTACACAGGCTCATAATCTAGCTTGTCGGCACCAGCCTTTTTTATTCTTCGGCATGTGGCATACCGTGTTGCATCGCAACCTGCCGGATCCTACGCCAGTGCCACTGTGCCAGCTATGGCTACGTTCAAATGCTGCCCGGTTGATGCCATGCGTTAGAACCTACCCTGGCCTACTATCGGCCACAGAGATGTAACTTATGTAGCATCTAGTCCAGGTAAGCTTTATCTATAGCTTGAAGCTCAGCCTTGTCAAATCATCTGTATACTTGATTCATAATTCAGACTGCATGCACTTATCTTGTATTTTTTAAGTTGTGAACGGAATTTCACCCCAAGAGGGGGGTCTCCCAACATAAACCAGCGGCACCGAGGATTCAATTCAAGTGGCGTTGCCACTTCTACAAAAGAGTCAGCACACTTAGGGTAAAATCTGCACACCGGTAATCGTAATGTGAGTTTAATATGCCCAGACACAGGGTAATAGGGTATTATTTAATACAATGCCCAGGATATTATTTATGCCTAGGTCCAGGGATCAATATATGCTCGTATTCATGTTACAGTCCAGGGGTAGGTCAAATAGGCTTAAGGGACTTGCCCAAGCGTGATAGGTGCTTATGGAATATTGAATGTGGTTCAACACGGAACTGCTTAAGCATGACACTTGAGCCTAGCAGGGTAATTCAAAGCGTGCGCTTGTGCACTTT
Organism: Chlamydomonas sp. ICE-L; assembly: GCA_013435795.1. NCBI lineage: Eukaryota > Viridiplantae > Chlorophyta > Chlorophyceae > Chlamydomonadales > Chlamydomonadaceae > Chlamydomonas > Chlamydomonas sp. ICE-L. Next base: position 27,534 of record JACBWV010000760.1, read on the forward strand.
TGAGCGCTGACTTTTTGACCCCCTCTGCGCTTTAAGCGCAGTTTTTTGCAACCCCTTGTGGGCGCTGCAAGCAATTTTTGCGCTTTTTGCTCTACAAAGCGCAGTTTTTTTGTTTTCAAGTGCATTAAAGCGCTGGCCAATTTGGCCATTTGAAGTACCCTGGAGCCTAGTAATGGTCCGATCCAGATTTGAAATTGCCATCCAATTAAAGGGCACATCATGATGTGTTCACTTTTTTACAACAGCCAACCTCAAAGACCACCAACAATCTAGATGCCGAAGGAATACAGATGATTACAGATGTAAGACTGTCCACTCACTGTTGATTCAAACAAAGTTTCTCGGGACCGCCTGGAAGCTACGTGGTCCTTTACCCCTTTCAGCTTTGAGCTAAAATGGGAACATAATTCAAGTTCGAGCTACAGGAGGGCCTGTCAATAGATCTTGAATGTTGCATTTGTTACATTTGCCCCCCCCCCCACACCCCTCTGCCAGCCCCCCACGTCCACACACATATGCCAGGACAAAAGTAACACACTTAGCACATTGGTGGTTGGCCCCAGTGCAAGCAAACGTTCTGGCCCGCTGAACCTCACGCCTCGTAATAAGGCGTACTATCTATTTTATTCACCACCAGGATGCATCAGTACCAGGGTACTACATGACGCGCGCTAGCACACAAGGTTTTGGGGCCCGACTGCAATTTCGTAAACCCTCTCTTGACGCGGCGCGCAGATTTTCGTTTTCACTTGCGTCAAAAGTGTAACCCAAAAGGAGGCAGTTGCGTCAAAAGCGCAACCCAAAATGACAAAATGTAGTACCCTGATCAGTACATGGCTGATATGTTGTGAGCCAAACACGAGCACGACACATGCTGCTGTTGCTGCTGCTGCTTCTGCTGTATTGCTGATACAGCCGCCCAAATTGGTGTTGCTCCTCTAGGTGCTGGTGCTGGTGTGTTGATATTGTTGCGTCTTCTTCTGTAACTTCTGCTGTTGATGCTGTTGATGCTGCTGTTGCTGGCTTGCTGCTGCTGCTGTCGCTGCGATTGCTGCTGCCGCTGCTATTGCTGCTGCCACTGCTACTGCTGCTGCTGCCACTGCTGCTGCTGCTGCTGTCGTTGCTATTGCTTGCTGCGGCTGCTACTGCTTGCTGCTGCTGCAGCAGTCGCCTTGAGAACTGGTAGTAGTGGGTTTGCTCGTGCTGCTACTGCTATTTCATATACTATTCGCTCACACCACTGTGGCCTCTGGCTGTGATTTAAATGCCGTTCCCTGATTTGATGCCATATCAGACAGACACAAGCTTGGCATGTGTGCCTCTACAGCCACCTGTGAGTTTGGTCTCAAGCCAACTGCCCTTGTGTTTGGAGCCACTAGCTTGGCATGTGAGCCTCTAAAGCTGCCTGTGAGTTTGTTGCCAAGCCAACTGCCCTTGTGTTTGGTGCCACTAGCTTGGCATGTGTGCCTCTACAGCCGCCTGTGAGGCATGGCTTCCAGCGCTACCATTACCGCACGCAGAATTAAATTGCTGTTGCTGTTGCTAGCTTGCTTCTGTTGCTGCCGCTCTGATAGCTGCTGGTAGAGGGTTTAAATTGGTGCGGCTGCTGCAGTTGCTGGTTTGCTGCTGTTGCTGCTATTACCGCTGCTGCTGCCGCTGTCGCTGCTGTTGCTTGCTGCTGCTGCAGCTGTCGCCTCGAGAACAGCTAGCAGTGTGTTTGCTAAAGCTGCTACTGATGTTTCAAACACTATTCGCTCACACCAATGTGGCCTCTCTCTCTGGCTGTGCTGCAAATGCTGCTCCCTGATTTGATGCCATATCAGAGAGACCCAAGCTTGACATGTGTGCCTCTACAGCTACCTGTGAGTTTGTTGCCAAGCCACTTGATGCCATATCAGAGAGACCCAAGCTTGAAATGTGTGCTTCTGCAGTTGCCTGTGAGGCATTGGTTTCAGCGCTACCATTACCGCAAGCAGAATTAGATTGTGACTCCAAGCTGGTGTCAGATGGGGCAGAGGATATAGGAGGCACTACATCTGGAGCAGGACATACAGCAGATGTTGCAGATGCAGATGCAGCATGAGGGGGAGCACATGCAGCAGCAGATGCATCGGCAGGTGAAGCAGTAGAGGAAGCAGCAGGTACATCTGCAGGTACATCAGTAGATGAAGCAATAAGTGCATCTGCAGGTACATCAGTAGATGAAGCAGCAGGTGCATCGGCAGAGGGAGGCGCAACCTCAGTCTGATTGCGGGCAGCAGCTGTTACCGACTCCTCTTTAGGCACCTTTGCATGAAGCATTGCTGGTGGAGGCTTGTCCCCCTCAAAGTCTTCTGGGTCGTAGATGACAGTGATGTAGAGGGAACAGGAGGGGCAGCGGGCAATCTCCTCGCCACTTCTCAGATCATCGAGGCCAATTTGGAAGAGGTCCCCACAGGGGCAGGAGTAGGTATAGGCTGCGAGGCTCTCGTTCCACGCCATGTCCTCTATTTCAATCTCGTCGTAGGACATGGTGGAGGGACGCAGGTACTGCTGGTGGTACTGCTGGTGGGGGGGAGGTCGGAGGGGTCCTACAAGGCGTGTGCGGTCTGTTAGTGTTGGATGGTGGGTGGTGGGCGGTGGGTTGGGGTTGCTGTTGGTGGACGCAGGTACTGCTGGCAGGGGGGTGAGGCCGGAGGGGTCCTACAAGGCGTGTGCGGTCTGTTGGTGTTGGATGGTGGGTGGTGGGTTGGGGTTGTTGTTGCTGGTGGTACTACTGGAGGGGGGGAGGCCGGAGGGGTCCTACAAGGCGTGTGCGGTTAGTAAGTGTTGGATGGTGGGTGTGGGTGTGGGTAGTGAGCAGGGGTTGTTGGTGGTGGATGGTGGTGGATGGTGGGTGGGGGTTGTTGGTGGTGGTTGATGGTGGGGGAGGGGGGGTTGTTGGAGGTGGATGGTGGTGGATGGTGGGTGGTGGGTGGGGGTTGTTGGTGGTGGATGGTGGTGGATGGTGGTGGATGGTGGGTGGGGGTTGTTGTTGGTGGTTGACGGTGGGGGAAGGGGGGTTGTTGGTGGTGGATGGTGGGTGGGGGGTGGGGGTTGTTGGTGGTAGATGGTGGATGGTGGTGGATGGTGGGTGGGGGTTGTTGGTGGTGGATGGTGGTGGTGGTGGTGGTGGTGGTGGTGGTGGTGGTGGTGGTGGTGGGTCTGTTAGTGTTTTGCTCTTGTGGATTATGTACAGGGTTCACAATCCAAGCATTAAAAAAACACGATGGAAAGAAGATACCAAGATGAAACCCCTCACATACACACAAACATAAACACACACACAAGCACACATACACAAAGGCACAAAGACTAGCACACATGCATTCCATGTGGCAGGCATAGGCACAGGAAATGTGCGGTATGAAAAAAGCAGTTAAGGAGAATGACAGGAGAAGAGTACGAGGAGCCATGGAAGAGTATGGGGTGCCCTGGAGAGTATGGGATGCCCTGGAAGTTATATTTGGTCTTGGAGCAAGTCAGCACATTAACACACATGCACATACACAAACACGTGTGCTTACATGCATGCAACAATAGATATAGACATACAAAGACGAGTAGAAAAAGTTCTTCATAGAATACCTTGTGGGCTAAAACGGTCCTGGAAGCTTGTTGGTTGGTTGCTCCGGCGGCTGCCGGAGCTACCTGGAAGCTGCTAATTTGACAACCGAGTGTCTTGGATATGTCGTCCGCAAGATGCTCGCAAAGAGATGGAAGCAAGTTTTTACCAAGGCAAAGCAATGATGTTGCGAGCTCTGGAGAAGAAGCGCCGCAGGGAGGGCAGGATGAACGGACAAGGGAGGAATCGGTGGGCGAGGCAGGAGAGAGGGGCTAGGTGGGGAATACTTGCTCGCAAATGCTCCAGTAGCACACAGAGTTGGACCTAGTAAGGTGAGTGCACGCAAGATAGGACAACGGAAGGTGCCTAAACGTGTTTATATCTGAAAGGATATCTGGAAGCTTTGTATCTGGACTCAATAGCTCGCAATACTGGTAGTGGATGTCGGGAAAGTTCGAGCTCTAAGTTCGCGGAGCTTGCGACGTCTGTTCAATACTACGCACTGGCTGAAGAGATACTCCTTGTGAAAGTGCAGAAAGAGGAGGGTAAGAACTGGGGCCTAGCACAGGGGCCAAGCCCAGGGGCCTAGCCCCCGGCTTAATCATTCAGGGGGTTCAGGCCAGAGATCTCTGGTTCAGGCCTTCACTTGAGCTGAGGTTGTTTGAGAGCCCGTGGGGGAACATACTGTACTATATCACGTGCCACGTGCAGCCAGTAGCCTCACCCGAAATCTTGCAGGCCGCCAAATCGAGTCAGACTGATCGCTTTTCTTTCCTTATCGTCCCATACTGGAGACTTGGCCAGACTGCGCAGACCAGCGCAGCAACATGGCGTGCAATGGCCTAGCAGGTCAAGAAGATATCGTTGTCCAAAGCCACTTGACCGACGATGCGATATGGATCTGTCTGGATCACGAAGCTTTGCTGCCTTGCTTCGATTCGGAGACACGAGGCACGTTGCGGCTGGTTTGCAAACGAGCCTGTCAAGAAGTCGAAGCTGCGGCCCGATGCGTATCATGGGATGGCCACAGCTGCACCAACAGAGTGAGTTACAGATTCATTGATTCTTCATTCTGCTTCAAAGTCTGCATAGTGTACCCTCTTCCTTTGGAAATACAGTGAGCAGGAGCCAGTGTTGAATGAACATTTGAGTATTGAGGGCCATGCGTCGCATCCGATGTTGCTCACGACAAAAAAATGTTCAGAATAATGGGAGTGTGTACAGAACTACAAAACTACAGTATGTAGGTAGGGTGCATAAATAAGGTATGAGGATGATGCAGGCGTTGATTTGTCGCACACAGGAGCTGTGGTCCTGCCCCGATGGCGATTCCAATATCAATCAAATCATGACTCACGCACACGACTCATTAAATGACCATGGGTTGATCAGTGCTGATACCCTGATCAATTTTCCCCATTTGCAAGATATCCCTAAGGTAGAATGCCAAATCCATTCTCAGGTACTCAGCAAGCCATACCCCTTTCATGTTACAGGGGAATGGTCAACCAGAAATGACTATGCTCCACCGGTGCACAATGCTTGAGAGAGTTCGTATTTTGAATGCTCCCAGGGGTGTTGGCTTAGCTGGCTTGCCACCCAGCTTGCGCGGCCTAGAGGTGCGGCTCATGCGTGCCCTCGATTATCCCGACGAATCCGATGATCTTGATGAATCCGATGATCCTAGTGATTTCGAACAATCTGATGAATCTGACGATTCTGATATTACTCCAGAAGTTGAAGGGCTGACTGATCTTCCGATGTCCGCCTGTTTGTCTTCCTTGTCAGCACTGACTCAGCTTGAGGAGGCTGTTCTACATAACTTCCCGGACACCAGTCTACCTGCCTTCGAGTTCTGCACTGCCCTGCGCTCCCTCCACCTCAACAACTGGCGTTCCTTGACTGATGTTTCAGCCTTGCCGGCTTATTCCAACCTTCATACCTTGGGTCTGTCTGGTTGTAAGCAGCTTGAGGACATCAGAGCCTTGCCAGCATGTTCCTATCTGCAGAACCTGGATCTGACTGGTTGTCGCCTACTTGAGGACATCACAGCCTTGTCAGGGTCTGGCAATCTGCAGAACCTGCATCTGCGTGGTTGCCGGCTACTGCATGACATCACAGCCTTGTTAGGGTGTGGCAATCTGCGTACTCTAGATCTGTCTCTTTGTGAGCAGTTGTTGGACATCACAGCCTTGTCAGCGTGTGGCCATCTGCATACCCTTGATTTGTCTTGTTGTGGGCTACTGCAGGACATCACATGCTTGTCAGGGTGTGGCAATCTGCATTCTCTCAAACTGCTTAGGTGTGTGCATCTTCAGGACATCACAGCCTTGTCAGAGTGTGGCAATCTGCATACTCTACATCTGTCTGAATTTGAGCAACTGCAGGACATCGCAGCCTTGTCAGGGTGTGACAATCTGCATACCCTGGATTTGTCTTTGTGTAAGCAACTGCAGGACATCACAGCATTGTCAAGGTTTGGCAATCTGAGTACTCTAAAGCTGTCTTCGTGTAAGCAACTGCAGGACATCACAGCATTGTCAGGGTGTGACAATCTGCATAGCCTGGATCTGTCTCAGTGTCAGAAACTGCAGGACATCACAGCCTTGTCAGGGTGTGGTAATCTGCATACCCTCGATCTGTCTCAGTGTCAGAAACTGCAGGACATCACAGCCTTGTCAGGGTGTGGTAATATGCATACCCTCGATCTGTCTCAGTGTCAGAAACTGCAGGACATCACAGCCTTGTCAGGGTGTGGCAATCTGCATACCCTCGATCTATCTCAGTGTCAGAAACTGCAGGACATCACAGCCTTGACAGGGTGTGGCCATCTGCAGAACCTGCATCTGTCTGGTTGTCAGCAATTGCAGGACATCACAGCCTTGTCAGGGTGTGGCAATCTGCATACTCTAGAACTGACTGCGTGTAAGCAACTGCAGGACATCACAGCGTTGTCATGGTGTCGCAATCTGCATACTCTAGATCTGTCTCAATGTCAGCACCTACAGGACATCACAGCCTTGTCAGGGTGTGACAATCTGCATACTCTAGATTTGTCTAGTTGTCAGCAACTGCAGGACATCACAGCCTTGTCAGGGTGTGACAATCTGCATACTCTACATCTGTCTCATTGCCATCAACTGCAGGACATCACGGCCTTGCCAGGGTGTGGCAATCTGCACACCTTGGGTTTGTCTGGTTGTGAGCAACTGCATGACTTCACAACCTTGTCAGGGTGTCGCAATCTGCATACTCTATATCTGGCGAATTGTCAGCAACTGCAGGACGTCACAGCATTGTCAGGGTGTGCCAATCTGCATACTCTACATCTGGCTCAGTGTCAGCGACTGCAAGACATCACAGGCTTGTCAGGATGTGGCAATCTGCATACTCTGGGTCTGTCTTTTTGTCAGCAAGTGCATGACATCACAGCCTTGACAGGGTGTCGCAATCTGCATACCCTTGGTCTGTCTGGTTGTCAGCAACTGCAGGACACCACAGCCTTGTCAGGGTGTGACAATCTGCATACCCTGGATTTATCTGGTTGTTCGCAACTGCAGGACATCACAGCCTTGTCAGGGTGTGACAATCTTTGTACCCTGGATCTGTCGTATTGTGAGAAACTCCAAGACATCTCAGCCTTGGCAGCGTGTGGCAATCTGCACACCCTGGATCTGCGGTCACATTGTCCGCACATACTGGACATCACAGCCCTTCCAGTATGTTGCCATGTGACTCGATCAAGGCGGCAGGTCTGGTATTTATGAACCTGGCAAGAGTTGAACAGCAGACCTGTCAGGTTGATGGATTCTACTAAACCAACCAGCCTGAGCTTGACACCCACATGTACTACCCACCTACCGGTACTATTTGAACGTGGTTACATGGCCCCATTAGTCTAGTCAGACATTTCGCTGATTGCTGTCTTTGGCAGTAAAAGTAATTATGCTTCGGAGTTTAGGGCAAACGTCGGACCAAATAAGCCCTAATAGGGCTATTAGCTAAATTAGCCCTAATAGTGCACAACTAATTTACCCAAACTTAGACAATACAGCCCAGAAAAAGTGCCATGTGTGTAGGAGAGTGTTGTTATGCATCCCTCTGACCTTTGTGGCGATTGTGTATGATCTGACCGTCATGAGTTTATGATGAAGTAGCTCATAACTGCTGGAGCAAATGGAGATTGCCGTATTATTTAATCAACGTGTTACATTGGAGGAAAATAAGTATGTAAGTACAAAACAGAAAATGGCAAAAATCCTGGATGGGTCTGTCCAAACTCTAAAGCACTGCTTATTTGTTGGGCTACGTAGGGTACCTACGACGGTCTACGTAGGGCTACGAAGGGTACGTACGACAGGGTACATTGGGCTGCGTACGTAGGGCTAGTGCGGGCTACGCACGTAGGGCTACGTAGGGTACCTACGACGGTCTACGTAGGGCTACATAGGGTACGTACGGCAGGGTACATGGGGCTGCGTACATAGGGCTACGTAGGGCTAGTATGGGCTACGTACCTAGGGCTACGAAGGGTACGTACGATGGGCCAGGTAAGGGTACGTAAGATGGGCCAGGTAAGGCTCTGTACGACGTCGTGCTATTTATCTTCTCTTCACCTCTAGTCAGCTCTATAATTGTGCGCCTCATTTTAGCGCTAAATAGTGCTAATAGCGCTAATAGCACTAGGCTCCTAAGCCCCCCCCCCCTCCTAACCCTAAAAGTAATAATGTTCAACGAATGTATTCAATAGATTGTTCTTCAAAGAAACCAAAGCATAATTTGGTTTTTTTTTTCATGATTCGGATAGCTTGAATAGGTGCTACGGTATGATTCGAATAGTTTGAATAGGTGCTACTGCATGATTCGAATAGTTTGGACAGGTGCTTATGCATGAATATAAAAGTATGAATAGGTGCTATTGCATGATTATAAGAGTATGAAGAGGTGCTACTGCGTGATTATAATAGTTTGGACAAGTGCTAATGCATGATTATAAGAGTATGAATAGGTGCAACTGCGTGATTATAATAGTTCGGACAGGTGCTAATGCATGATTATAATAGTATGAATAGGTGGAACTGCGTGATTATAATAGTTTGGACAGGTGCTAATGCATGATTATAATAGTATGAATAGATGCAACTGCGTGATTATAATAGTTTGAATAGGTGCTACTGCATGATTTGGACATTTGCTTCTTCCTCTCTCTACCTTAGGAAAATTTGCCCAGGCCAAGCCTAGCCTGTTAGTACAGAACTTTTCCACACTGCCCCCATGTATTTTTTCATAATGCCCCCCACTAGCTCACTGTATGGTTTGGTGACAGGGGGGTGGCTGGTGTGAAACTAGATATGCTATGTGCGATTCCACCAATGCCACCGTCATTAAACTGGCGTTTTGCGGTGCGATAGGGCAAAAATGACCTGAAATTGCACCTGCCAGAAAGTGCTAAAATCACACGTTCCGTTGGCCTATTTGGCGACCCCTGGACTGTAATTTTTGAATTTGGTTTATAATGTTTACATGGTTCTTCAGCCAACCAGCTGCTCACCGTCTGCCAATTCCATGTCTCTACGTAAGATTCCCAAGGTTACCAGGGAGCACATGATGCCATCAGATCGCCAAAACAATTAGAATCGGCATGCGCGATGCTTCACCCAAGAGATTTTCAAGCATACACGCTTATTATCAGCATGCACGATGGATAAGTCGAGCATCAGAACTCTATAAAGATTTCCCACGCCTGAGATTACGATGGCCCAGATTCGACATGAACATTTAGATTTTGATGATCAATCGGGCTTAATAAGAACACCCTACATCGGTAAACGTGACCAACCCAGAAATAAACTTTAAGTCTGTAACCCAGGGGGGGGGGCAAAAAAAGTGCTAGACCCCATCACAAAAAAGTGCTGAGGCACCCTTCTGCAGACCCCCCCCCCTGGCTCCGGAACCCACTGTACAGCCACCACCTCAGCCACTACTTAGTGGTATGGTGTCTAATTAGGCTCATTTTACAGGGTTTTCAAAGGCCTATCCATTGAGGTTGGTCTTCAGACCATTGGGAATGTTTGAAGCATAGAAAATCATCATCACCAATGTTACATTGTTTGGTGGGGCTTGGAGATCAGTCAGTCAGTAAAAATAAAAGTCAGTCAAAAAAGTCAGTCAAAGAAGAAGAAGCAGTGAACTACCACGAGGTCTCACTCTGTACTTCGTTGTAATCGTGTTGGTTACGGCGTTGAGAGAGAGAGAGAGAGAGAGAGAGAGAGAGAGAGAGAGAGATCCTATACCCCCCCCCCCCCCCCCCCCCCCCCCCCCCTCTGCCCTGGGCAATAGCATAAATGGACTGGTATTTAGTAGAGGATCACTTGGGGGAACACCCTAGTTCCACTCCCATGTCATTCTGAGGGCTGTAAAAAAAGTGCCTGAAAAGTACCTAATTTTTTGAAAGTGTCGGATTTTTCCTCAACCCCCCCCTCCCCGCCCTCCGCGGCCCAAACTTTGGAGGACCAGCACTTTTTTTCTACTGGGCCAAATTAAGAAATAAGACCGGATTCTTCATCCTCTCAATGATATCTACAAGGTTTGATGATGGGGTCATTTTGGTTCGAAGTTGCCCCCCCCTTGCTGTAACCCTAAACCATTTAATCTATTAACCTACTAACTCTGGTGCCGTGAGTCCATAGCATTGTCATGAATCAATCCTGATACCCACCCCTCAAAGGGTGGGTATCAGGATTGATTCGCGGTCGCAACGTTGAAGGGTCCATTGCGTTGCATGACACAGGCTGTGGGTCGGTTGCGTCTCAGGACGCGGGCTGTACAATTGGTTGTGTCTCGGGAAGCATAGGTGGGGGTCCTCCTGAACAACCCTGGTAGGTCTCCCTGCGCTAGTCCTAGACGCAACAGATAAGATGCATTTATGATTTTATGTTCACCACCATTCTTGATATAGCAAGGGCTTAGGCCACCATTCACCCCAATGGGTACTGACTGAGTGACCGTATGTATGTATGTATGTATGTATGTATGTATATATGTATGTATGTATGTATGTATGTATGTATGTATGTATGTATGTATGTATGTATGTATGTATGTATGTATGTATGTATGTATGTATGTATGTATGTATGTATGTATGTATGTATGTATGTATGTATGTATGTATGTATGTATGTATGCATGTATGTATGTATGTGTGCATGTATGTATGTTCTAAGAGCGCGTCGCAAGTGACATGTAAAAACGCTTTAGCAGTCACCGCCAGGGAGTTTCGAAAGTAGTGGAGAAAGTAGCTAGTCGTAGCCAAATAAAGCTACAAATATTGAACAACTTTTGCGAAGGATATTGACCGCTGCGATGCTGACAACTCTAGTCATGCGCACTCCAACTATGAGCCAAATGTTTGGGTGCAGAGGTGGTCGGAATCGTTCAAACGCCTGGACATCTGTCGGACAGACAGACAGCGGACAGACAGACGCGGAGAGAGTGTTGAACCATACAGGCTGCGAGTGTCCTCTGGACATCTAGCTAGATGTCCAGAAGACACTCGCAGCCTGTATGGTTCAACAATAACGCATTTCTCGAGTGTGAGATTAGATGATTACCCAGCGGTCCAGGGTCAGTGGGCTTCCATTCTTTCATTCGGTTCCACACCCAAGACTTAGTACTCGCCTAGATTCCACACCTGACCTGGTTCAGTGGGATTCGAACACGGGGGGAACTTAGGGCTTCAGCCCCGGGATCCTGGGGGGGGGGGGGGGGGGGGGGGGGGGGTCCAGAGGGGGCTCAAGCCAACTGTAGCCCTGCTGTAGCAGTGTAGCCGGGGGGCCCTCTGCCCCTCTCTCGGGCCCTCTGCTGGGGGGCGAACCCAGGGGGCGAACCTGGCGCCATGTGGCGGTCGTCGGTCACTCATCACTCCAACTTGGTAGTTGGGGGGGAGTTGGGGACTCCAGATGGGCCTTCCAGTTCGTTATCTGTTACTGCCTTCCCAGTCCAGACGATACGGGAGCGGACATGTCCGCGGAACTCGAGTCATAAAACGCTGCCCGGACGCTGCCTTCCCCCTTCAAAAACGTACCGTCTGATCTCGTGCTCACTCCCTTCCCACTTTTATTCACGTCACTTTCTCCTGAACGCTTCCCTTTTATTCCTCTTCTCAAATCCTGTCGCGCAGATTCATGCTTTCAGCGACCTTCGACCTACCCAGTTCTAGTGCGCCACCGCGCCCCATTCCTTAATTCGCGCAGTGCGATATTTCCCTTCGTTACCTGCCGACAGAGGTTGATCAATCTTTAGCCTGGCAGTCCGTTGAAGCTATTAATAGCTAGCCATCTGCTTCGAAATCTTTATACAGCCCGGGGTACTCGAAAGTTTGTCCAGCTCACCAATAATATCCCAATCCATTCATTCCATTAGTCCTTTGCTTTCGTTCTGCTTCACTTCAATATTAGCTTCGCTTTGAAATGGCGTATACGACAGTAGTCGTGGCGGACGCGTGCCCAGACTCGGCCTGGCGCTCCCTACCTCTAGTAAATGACCCTGTTGACGCAGTCTACTTCAGCAATGTGACGGACTGGGAGCGGAAAGATATAGAGGTAAGCGTGAGTGAGGTGGGGTGGGGTGGGGTGGGGTGTGGGTGTGGGTGTGGGTGGGGGGCTCAACTAAAGTATAACTTAGGCAACCTTTACTTAGGTAAAGGAGGTGGAGGAGCAGTTGGACAGTTGGACCCCCCACCTCACCCCACCCCCACCCCACCCCACCACCACACTCACACAAACACACACACACAACAAACCACCACCACCACCACCATCCAACCCGCCCACTCCCCCCCCCCCCCCCCCCACCCCCCCCCCATCACCACCACCATCCCGCACCACTACCATCCCCCCCCACACACACCACCATACCCCCCCCCCATTCACTCCACCCGCCCACTACCCACCCACCAAACTCTAACCACCAAACTCTAAACCACCAACCACTCAACCACCCGCCAAACTCTGATGATAGCTGTAGCTATATCCATCCATCCATCCATCCATCCATCCATCCATCCATCCATCCATCCATCCATCCATCCATCCATCCAACCATCCATCCATCCATCCATCCATCCATCCATCCATCCATCCATCCATCCATCCATCCATCCCCCCCCACCCCCACCCAACCCACACCCAACACCCACACCCACAACCCACACCCCACCCAGTCACCCCCCCCCACCCCCACTTACCCCCCCCACACACACACACTCTAACCCACCCTCCAACCCACTCACTCACCAAACTCTGATGATGTCTGCAGCTATACGTATCAGAAGAGATTGTACCACGGTCTGCAGTGTCCTTAGCCTTCTTAGCCATCTCCATTTTCCTTCTGCTCTACTTCCTCATATGGTAAGGCATGATCGAGGTGTATATATGCGTATACATGCCTGTATACGTATCAGAAGAGATTGTACCAAGGTCTGCAGTGGCCTTAGTCTTCTTAGCCATTGCTGTATTCCTGCTGCTCTACTTTTTCATATGGTAAGGCATGATCAAGGTGCATATTTGCGTATACATGCCTATCTACGTATCTAGGCGTATCTAAGTGTACATATGCGTATATATGTGTTTACATTGGTGTACAGGATACATGGAGGCATCGCGAAGCAAGGTTTTAGGTAGATAGGATGAGCGGTACAAGCGCGAGAGCGTGCAGATGGACGGAATGCCTATGACCATTTGAAGAAAGTCAAATTACTCGCAACAACTGCCTGCAAATTGAACGAATGTGATGCGATGGCATGGCGAAAGAGCGCATGCTTGATATGAATGGTGGCAACGCTCGCAGGCGGAGAGACAAAACTGGTATTTTGAAATTTCCGATCAGGTCGGCTAAAGCCACGCCACCTTCCGTTGGTGATGACGGTATCGCGAAGAATAAGAAGACTTGTACATATATATATATTGAAGCACCCTACTACTGCTCCTTCTCCTTACTCCCATCCACCTTTCTCCCCCATCCCCCATTCTCATCCACCATCCACCTTTCCCATCCACCATTCCCTCCCATCCACCATTCTCTCCCATCCACCTTCCTCCAGGCGCATCCTCTGCTGCTGCAGCTGCACTACCATATGCTCCTCCTCCTTACTGCCATCCATCATCCCCCATTCTCCCCCTCCTTCCTCCAGGCGCAAATCCCCCTCCGCTGCATCCTCCCTGGCTTACTGCTTTGCATTACCATTTGTCCGCCTCTCCTCCTTACTCTCCCTACTCTCTCCCATCCACCATTCTCCTCCCATCCCATCCACCATTTATCACCCATTCAAACCCGTCCAACCATTCCTCCTCCCCAATCTCCCATCCCCATCCCAGTCCAACACCCCGTCCACCATTCTCCTTCCCTCTCCCATCCCCCTCCAACCATCCATTTCCAACCACCGTCCACCCTTCTCTTCCCCTCTTCCCTCCCATCCCCTTCCATCCCATCCACCATCACCACCGTTCCAACACCAACCACCATCCATTCTCCCCAGAATCTCCCATCCAATCCAAACACCATTCCACCGTCCCCCATTCTCCTTCTCCTCCTCCCCCATCTCCCAATCCATCCACCATTCCACCGCCACCATTCCTCCTCCTCCTATTAACTACTTACTACTCTTTTACTAACTTTAACTTAATCACGTACTTACTTACTACTCTCATATACTAACGTTACTTCTTTAACCTCTTTAACTACTACTCTACTCCCCGTCCACCATTCTCCTCCCTCACTCCCATCCCCGCATCCCACCATCCAAGTCCACACCAACCCATCTCCTCACTTTCTCCTCTCCCATTACACATCTTTTATTTAACTCTACTCATTATACTACTCCCACTCTTACTAACCTACTACTTGACTCTCTTACTCTACTTACTACATACTCTTACTTACTTTCCTTACTCCCGTCCACCATTCTCCTCCTCATTACTCCCGTCCACCATTCTCCTCCCATCCCATCCACCATCCACCATTCTCCTCCTCATTACTCCCGTCCACCATTCTCCTCCCATCCCATCCACCATCCACCATTCTCCCTCCTCTCCTCCTCATTACTTACCTTTTACCCCTCTCCTCCTCATACGTACGCCCATCCCCATTTCTTCTCCTTCCCATCCCATCCACCATTCTCCTCCTCGTTACTCCCATCCACCATTCTCCTCCCATCCCATCCACCATTCTCCTCCTTACTTCCATCCACCATCCACCATTATCCCCCATCCACCTTCCTCCAGGCGCATCCTCCGCTGCTGCTGCATTACCATTTGCTGTTCTAATAGCTGTGAGGCAGATAAGCAGTCAGAGAACCAAGAAGCTATTATTAAGGGGAAAGGGACAACTATTAGCCAGGTACGGATCTGTGACACCGGTGCATCCAAACAAAACTAGAGACATGTGCACTAGAAATCCCTGGTTTCCGTGGTTCTCGCACGAGGGGTAATTGTTGGCTGCAATGTGCAGACGGTTGGATGCCAAACCTGGCGTATAGAACCTTGTAACAATTCTTCTTTTTCCAAACAAAACTAGAAGGACGGTAGCAAGTCCTAAGCAGCGACAACCATCAGCCAGGTGCGGATTTGGGCTTGTTGAATGGAAATCAAAATCAATTAGTTGAAGTCAATGGCTTCTCACTAGCAAGTCAAGAAGCTGCTATGAAAATCAAAAAAGAAAAACCCTGTGTACCGCCTGCTCAGCACCTTCCCTCCGGTAGCCACTACAAACTGTACCGCCTGCTCTGCTATACCGCCTGCTCTGCACCCTCCCTCCTGTAGCCAGTACAAACTGCACCGCCTGCTCTGCAACTTCCCTTGGGTAGCAACTACGAAGCCGACATACTACGTCACTCCTCTCAATACATAACAAGTCCTATGCAGCGTCGCAAGCGACGCGGAAAATTGGCGGAGAGTGTTGTCTACCAGAACAACAGGTGGCAACAGAATGGAGCGGACCGAAGCCAGTTAGTTATGAGACACTTGGCCAACGTGTCAGGCTTCGTCTCGGTCGTCGATCGGACGGTCGGACAAATGGACAACAGGGTAAATCTGGGGGCTCACATCCCCCAGGAGGGGGGGCTTAGCCAATAATAATAAGACAAGCACAACAAGACCAACCGCCACAACAACCACAACAATCACTACAACCAAAACAACTAAAATAATCAAATCCACCAAAATAACCAAAGCAACCAAAATAATCAAATCCACCAGAATAACCAAAGCAACCAAAACAACCAAAGCAATCAAAACAAACAAAGCAATCAAAACAACCAAAGCAATCAAAATAAACAAAGCAATCAAAACAAACAAAGCAATCAAAACAAACAAAGCAATCAAAGCAACCAAAGCAATCAAAACAACCAAAGCAATCAAAACAAACAAAGCAATCAAAACAAACAAAGCAATCAAAACGAACAAAGCAATCAAAACGAACAAAGCAATCAAAACAAACAAAGCAATCAAAACAAACAAAGCAATCAAAACAAACAAAGCAATCAAAACAAACAAAGCAATCAAAACAAACAAAGCACTCAAAACAAACAAAGCAATCAAAACAAACAAAGCAATCAAAACAGCCAAAGCAATCAAAACAAACAAAGCAATCAAAACAAACAAAGCAATCAAAACAAACAAACAAAGCAATCAAAACAAACAAAGCAATCAAAACAAACAAAGCAATCAAAACAAACAAAGCAATCAAAACAAACAAAGCATTCAAAACAACCAAAGCAATCAAAACAAACAAAGCAATCAAAACAGACAAAGCCACCAAAACAACCAAAACAACCATAATAACCCTAACCATAAAAACCACGGCCGCATCCACAACCACCACGGCCACAACCACCACCACCACCAGAAGAATATGACCAGCAACACTGTGTTCTCTCGTTCTGCAGTATATCATCTTTGGAACAATATTCTTGTCCAGCGGGTTCGTGATCTTCGGACTCGTCACATTAGGTGCGCTTTATGGGTGTTCAGATTCTCATCTATGTATGCCTATGTATTTATTGCATATATGAACGCGTATGTTTGTATGTATGTATGAATGTATGTATGCATGTATGCATGTATGTATGTATGTATGTATGTATGTATGTATGTATGTATGTATGTATGTTGCATTCAACACGACTAGGCCTCATTGGTATGAGCACCTTGGGCACATACCTGCTTTTTTCATTCTGCTTGTTCAACTGCCTGATCTTGCTTGCAACTTGAAATATAAATGCATGTTGCATTCACCCCATGTCTTTGTCTTTAGTCTTTGTCTTTGTCTTTGTCTTCGCCCAAGTTTAAAACCCTGCAACCCTGCAACCCTAAGGACACGTAGGGCACTCCTACTATTAAGGCTGTTGTCTGCTGGTGAACCGGTACCCTACATCTGCAGATAACACACCAGGCCTTACTAATACGAGCACCTTGGGCGCATACCTGCTATGTTCTGTCTGCTTGTTGCACTGCCAGATCTTGCTTGCAACTTTATACATAAATGTATGCTGCAGTCCATGAAACACCTCAGGAACCACTCATGTTTTCTAGGCTCACGTTGCATAACTCACTGTGAATTGTTTTGCATATTCAAATGTATGTTACAGTCCAGGGGTAGCCAAGTATGCTTAAGGAACTGTATATCTGTTACAGTCCAGGGGTAGCCAAGTCAGACTGCCGGCATCATATGATGACATGATATCACATGATATAATATTGCCGTTCCCTACATACAAGACCTAACAGCGGCATTCGCAGTGTTCCAGTCTCCCTGTTCCCTGTGTATGTGTGTTTGTTACAGTCCAGGGGTAGGCAAATAGGCTAAAGGGACCTGATGAACCTCATCTGTGTCATCTGTTTTTTTCTTTTCCGCAATACCCGCTCACTCAAGCTATTCCCGCTCACTCAATCTAAGCGCCATATGATGATTGCTGACACATGCATTAATGCCGTCTACCGTCAACCACTATATCACAGCACCTGCTAATTCTGCCAGAACGAGAGGTACTCCTTTCTGATTCATCATTTCAGTTGTGAGCTCGAAGTCTAATATCGCTAATATGATGAATGCTGACACATGCAGACAGAGAACATGTGTTACAGTCCAGAGGTAGCCAAATAGGCTAAGGGTACCTGCCCAACCCCATCTGTATCATCTGTGCTTTTCTTCTCAGCTATACCCGCTCACTCAAGCTATACCCGCTCACTCAAGCTTTACCCACTCACTGAATCTAATAGCGCCATATGATGAATGCTGACGCATGCGGACAAAGAACATGTGTTACAGTCCAGGGGTAGCCAAATAGGCTAAAGGGACCTGCTCAACCTCATCTGCATCATCTGTGCTTTTCTTTTCAGCTATGCCCGCTCACTCAAGCTTAACCCACCCACTCAATCTAATAGCGCCATATGATGAATGCTGACACAGGCAGACTAATATATTGTAGCCACCACACCACCACACCACTCCACACACCACATCCCACCCCAGCAAGGCACTCCCAAACTTACTCACCATACACATGACACATGCAGACAAAGACCTTGTGGCCAACGGATGGATCACCCTTACTTCAGCTCAAACGTTTGCTTCAGGGGTGAGTTCTGCCTTGTCTACAACAGTA
Organism: Chlamydomonas sp. ICE-L; assembly: GCA_013435795.1. Classification (NCBI taxonomy): domain Eukaryota; kingdom Viridiplantae; phylum Chlorophyta; class Chlorophyceae; order Chlamydomonadales; family Chlamydomonadaceae; genus Chlamydomonas; species Chlamydomonas sp. ICE-L. Next base: position 45,779 of record JACBWV010000760.1, read on the forward strand.
TTCTGTTTTCGTAAGCATTATATGTTATAAATACGATGACTGCAGCTCTGGGGTGAGGTGGGGGGTGGGGGGAGATTTTATACCGCATCATCGATATGGATAGGGGATCGCTTCAGGGGTGAGTTCTGCCTTGTCTGCAATAGTATTTTGTGTTTGTAAACATTTTATGTTATATTTATAAATATGATGACTTAAGCTCAAGGTGCGCTGGGATGAGGTGGGGGGTGGGGGGAGATTTTAAATAAATTATAATATTAAATCAAAAAAATAAATATATATAATCATATAAATATTTAAAAAAACCCCCAAATAATATTTATAAAAAACCCACACACTTCACCACTAAAATATAACACCCCCCCCCCCTACCAAACCAATAATAAATAAAATAATACAATATTAATCAATAAATAATCCGCATCATCGATATGGATAGGGGACTGCTTCATCATGGGTGAGTTCTCCTGCTCTGCCTGTCTACAATAGTATTTTGTGTTCATAGCATAATGTATATATAGAGACTAAAGCTCAAGGTGGCTCTGGGGTGAGGTTGGGGGGGGGGGAATGTTAAATATACCGCATCACATCAACATGGATATGAATCGTCTTCATCAGCAGGATGAGTTCTCTGCTTCTCGGTTCCTTTTCTCTTGCTCCTGCCTCTCCTTTCTGCAACTTGTCTAACATAGTACTTTTATTTGTAAGTATTATTTATTATATTTATAAATATGATGGCTAAAGTTCAAGGTGCACTGGGGCGAGGTGGGAGGTGGGGGGGGGGGATTTGGTCAGGGATTTTTTTTCCCGCTATATATAGCGATCGCTAGTTTCGACCCCGTTCCAGCAAAATTATCGCTATAAAAAAGGTAGAACAAATTTTGTTTTGCCCTACATGGCCCTACATGGCCCTAAATGGCCCTAAATGGCCCTAAAAGCTGCACTAAGCTAACAGAAGCACTAAAAACACAAAAAACCAAAAAAACAAAACCCGCGTCCCCTGAAGCCCCCTGAAACCATAAAAAGAATATAAGCTGAAGAAACCCACTTTCAGATTTGAAAAACAAAATCACTGGATTTGGTACCGCATCGTCAATGTGGATAGGGAATCGCTTCAGGATGAGTTCTGCCTTGTCAACCATAGTATTTGTGATTGTTATTTTTTGAGCACTGCTTCACAATCGCGATGTGGCGTGTGTGTATGCGTGCGTTTTGCGTTTTGTGTGTGGGGTGGGTGTGGGGGGTGATTTGGTACCGGCATCATCAAGGTGGATAGGGAATCGCTTTCATGGAGAGTTCTAACCTTTTGCCTGTCACACATAGTATTTGTTATGTTATTTTGAGTAACAGCTTCAGCTCGAGGTGGCGTGTGTGCGTGCGTGCGTTTTGTGTGTGGGGGGGGTGTGTGGGGGTAGATTTGGTACCGCATCATCAATGTGGATAGGGAATCGCTTCAGGGATGAGTTCTACCTTTGCCTGTCAACCATAGTATTTGTGATTGTTATTTTTGAGCAGCTTCAGCTCGAGGTGGCGTGTGTGCGTGCGTGCGTTTGTGTGTGTGGGGGGGTGGGGGTAGATTTGGTACCCCCGCAATCATCACTGTGGACAGGGAAATTTTCGACTTCAGGCATTAGTTCTAACTAACCTTTGCCTGTCAACCAAGTAATTTGTGATTGTTTTTTTTGAGGCACTCGAGTGGCGTGTGGTGCGTGCGTGCGTTTGATGTGTGTGTGTGGGGGGGGGTGTGGGGGGTAATTTTGGTACCACCAACGCGCATCATCCTGTTTAATGGGGAATCGCTCATCAGGGATGAGTTCTATCTAACCTTTGCCTGTCAACCATTAGTATTTTGTGATTGGTTATTTTTTAGCAGCTCAACCTCGAGGTGCGTGTGGTGTGCACGTGCGTGGCGTTGAATGTGGTTGGGGGGTGGGGGTAGATTTGTACCAGCTACCGCAGCATCATGTGGATGGGGAATCGCTTCAGGATAGTTCTCCTATTCTACCTTAGCCTGTCAACCATAGTAAATTTGGGATTGTTTTTTTGAGCAGCTTCAATCAGCTCAGGTGAGCGTGTGTGCGGCGTCTGGCTTGGTGTGTGTGGGGGTGGTGGTTGTAAGATTTGGTACCTCATCCTCAATTGGATGGGAGAATCAGCTTCAAGGGAATGAGTTCTACCTTTGCCTGTCAATCACACCATAGTATTTGTGATTGTTTTTTGAGTGAAGCAGCGCCGTCAGTTCGAGGGTGGGCAGTGTGGGTGCTGCGTAGCGTTTGTGGCTGATGTGGGGTGGTGGGAGTAGATTATCGTACCGCCATTCAACTCATCACTGTGGATAGGGAATCCCTTCAGGCTGAGTTCTGCCTTGTCTATCTACCATAGTATTTGTGATCGTTGTTTTTTCTTTCAATTTTCAATTTCAAGCATCTTCAGTCAGCTCGAGGTGGCGTTGGGTGTGGGTTTGTGTGTCTGTGTGGTGGGGGGGGGCGGGGGGTGGGTGTAAAAAGTGTGTTGGGGGGGGTGTAGATTCGTACTCTAAATCTAAAGAATTCTGTATCGCAGTCAATCAATCAATCGAACAAATAGGGAATCAATGACCTTTTCATTATACACAACCACTAACAAACAAAATACAAAACCAAAACAATACAACAACCAATACACAAACACACCATCAAAAGCACACATGTACTATTACCCAACCTCATATCACACACTTCACTCCAACTCTAGACAGACTTTCCTTCTCTCACTTCTAATTCACTGCACTCCCTCACTCACTTCACTCACTCACCACATATCACCCTCACATTCACACTCACCATTTACCCAATGCTAGAACTCATATCATCTCACTCACTATCACTATCACTTATCACTTAACCACTCTCAACTTCATCACTCTATCACTCCAATGTCTAGACTCATATCACTTAATCAACACTCCAAAGGGCTAGACTCCATCCAATCCACTGCTAGACTCATATCACTTCAAATGCTAGACTCATATCACTCCAACTCTCATACATACTTTGGAGTTCAGCTATAAAGCATTCAAGCACCCTGCTGGGTGGTATGTTAAGCTGAAAGCCTAAATGATGTCTTAACCATATGATCTACATGCGTTTTTGGCGGAGCCCCCTCTTCAAGGAGCGGGAGCCCCCAGTGTTACCCATTTGTCCGCCTGACCGACCATCCATCCATCCATCCGTCTGACCGCGATGAAGCCTGACACGTCAGCCAACGGTCTCGTAACTAACTCGCTTCCGTTGCCACCTGTCGCTCCCTCGCGATCACTCTCCGCCATTTCTTAGCGTCGCAGGCGACGCTGCATAGAACTTGTCACATAACGATCGAATGCATGTTATGAATTATTCAGGCCACCCTTGATATTATCATAAACACGATTTCAATTATTCAGGCCACCCCTGAGATTGCCGCTATGGAGGTATGGGAAGATCAATAGTAAATAGTTGACAGCATTTTTGTTGTAGCTGTAAATGTTGATGATAAGTTAGTACAACTCCATTTAAAGTAGTAACTTCAAATGTACAAATGTACAAATGCTTGTGATGAGTAAAACTCCATTTAAAGTAGTAACTTCAAATGTACAAATGCTTGTGATGAGTACAACGACATTTCAAGTAGTAACTTCAAATGTACAAATGCTTGTGATGAGTACAAAGCCATTTAAAGTAGTATGTTAATTGCAACCCCCATCACAACTCCGAACCTACCTATCCAGGTAAGCAGAAGTCAAGAATCTGGACTCAACCCAACCCTTCAAACCAACTCAAACCAACTCTTCACTACAGCTCAACCCAACTCAACCAAATCTTCAGTGCAGCTGAACCCAACTCAAACCAACTCAAACTAACTCTTCACTGCAGCTCATCCCAACTCAACCCAAACCCAACTCAACCCAACTCAAACCAACTCAAACCAACACAACCCACCTCAACCCAACTCAAACCAACTCAAACCAACACAACCCACCTCAACCCAACTCAAACCAACGCAAACCAACCCAAGTCAAACCAGCTCAATCCAACTCAAACTTACTCAAACCAACTCAGCCCAACTCAAACCAACTCAAACCAACTCAAAGCAAATCAAACCAAATCAAACCAAATCAAACCAAATCAAACTTACTGAAACCAACTCAAACCAACTCAACTCAAATCAACTCAAACCAACTCTTCCCAACTCAACGCGACCCAACCCGACTCAAACCAACTCAAACCAATTCAAACCAACTCAAACCAACTCAAACCAACTTAAGCCAACTCAACCCAAACCAAACCAACCCAACCCAACCCAACTCAAACCAACTCAAACCAACTCAAACCAAAATGTGTCACATCTCCAAACTATCCTATTCAAGTTAGCACAAGTCTTGGCAACTTGGACGCCCCACTTGTGGCCATCGCCGCCGCTGCTACTTGCCTCAGATCACAACTCCCCTTCCAACCTGTGGTGGTTGAAAACGCTTTCTTCATCATCGCTGCTGCCTACCCCAAATCCTGAACACCTCGAAGCCTAAAAAAAAAAAGATTCCCAACTCAACCCTACTCTTCAATGCAGCTCAAACTAACTCAAACCAACTCTTCAATGCAGCGCAAACAAACTCAAACAAACTCAAACAAACTCAAACAAACTCAAATCAACTCAAACCAAAAATTGCTGCCTACCCCAAATCTTCAACATCTCTAAACCTCCCTATTCAGGTTAGCAGAAGTCTTAGCAACTTGGACGCCCCACTTGTGGCCGTCGCCGCTGCTGCTACTTGCCTCAGAACAGAACTCCCCTCCCAAGCTGTGGTGGTTGAAAACGCTAACAACATCATCGCTGCTGCTGATTCTGCATCCTCGGTAATATCGAGTTCTATCAAATCCATCGATGATGACCTCATCTCTGAAATCGACAAAATTGATGCGGACTACTACGATACTAGTTCAAAGTGAGTAAGACAGTTTACCAGTATTTTAGCTATTATATTAAATTTAGATGGTGACCTCATCTCTGAAATCGAATAAATTGATGTGGACTAGTACAATACCAATTAAATGTGAGCTCGTCAGTTTATTTTAGGTATTTGATTTGGATGGTGACGTCATCTCTGAAATTGCCAAAATTGATGCGGACTACTAAGAAACTAGATAAAAGGGAGTAAGACAATCTCCGGACATCCTGGCATAGTTTCGTGCTCTATTAACTGCAATTTTTACTTTTATTTTAGCTATTATATTTGGAGGGTGGTGTCCTCTCTGAAATCTACAAAGTTGATGTGGAATACTACGATACTAGCTCAAAGTGAGCAAGACATCCTAGCATAGTTTTATTAGTCTGTGCCTTATTTACGACAAACTTTTGGACTGTTATTTTAGCTATTATATTTGGAGGGTGACGTCATCTCTGAGATCGACAAAATTGAAGCGGGCTACTATGATGATAGCAGTATGAGTAATACAGCCTAGCAAAGTTTTGCGCCTTATTTACTGCAAACATTTTGACTGTTATTTTAGCTATTATATTTGGATGGTGGCGTTGTCTCTGAAATCGACAAAATTGAAGCGGGCTACTATGATGATAGCAGTATGAGTAATACAGCCTAGAAAAGTTTTGCGCCTTATTTACTGCAAACATTTTGACTGTTATTTTAGCTATTATATTTGGATGGTGGCGTTGTCCCTGAAATCAACAAAATTAAAGCGGACTACTACAAGACTAGTTCAAAGTGAGTAAGCCAGCATATTCAAGTTTTGCGCTTTATTCATTTCATACATTTTGACTGTTATTTAAGCTATTCTATTTGGATGGTGGCGTCATCTCTGAGATTAACAAAATTGAAGCGGACTTCTACGATATTAGTTCAAAGTGAGTAAGACAGCCTAGCATAGTTTTGTGCCTTTTTTACTGGAAACATTTGGACAGTTATTTTAGCTTTTATATTTGGAGGGTGGCGTCATCTTTGAAATTGACAAAAAATGACGCGGACTACTACTTGCGCCATTCCATCCCCATCCCACCCTACCCAACTCCGCCATTCCATCCCCATCCCACCTCACCCCACTTCCCCTGCCTACCCTACCCAACTCCACCCCACCCAATCCCACGTTGTCCACCCTACCTCACCCCACTTCCTCCTGCCTACACTACCCTACCCCACTCCACCCAACCCCACCCAACCCCAAACCAAACCCATCCCAACCCAGCACAAACCAACCCAACCCAGCACAAACCAAACCAGACCAACCCCACTGCAGGGCCGGCGACTTGTGGCTTCAAGTGACAATCGCCTGTCTGTGTGCGTTTGCTCTCATGTCAACCTAACTCCCCCCCCTGTCTACCCTACCCTACCCTACCCCACCCCACACAACTCGACATTGCCCACCCCACACAACCCAACCCAACTCCACATTTCCCACCCCACTCCAACCCAACCCCAACCCAACCCAACCCAACCCAACCCAACCCAACCCAACCCAACCCAACCCAACCCAACCCAACCCAACCCAACCCAACCCAACCCAACCCCAACCCCAACCCACCCAACCCAACCCAACCCAACCCAACCCAACCCAACCCAACCCAACCCACTGCAGGGCTGGCGACTTGTGGCCTCAAGTGGACAATCGCCTGTCTGTGTGCGTTTGCTCTCATGTCAACCTCCCCCCACCCCATGTCTACCCTGCCTTACCCCACCCCACCCAACTTCACGTTGCCCACCCCACTCCACACAACCCAAACCAACCCAAACCAAACCAAACCAACCCAACCCAACCCCACTGCAGGGCTGGCGACTTGTGGCCTCAAGTGACAATCGCCTGTCTGTGTGCGTTTGCTCTCATGTCTCTTATCCTCAGTCTCTTCGTCTTCCTCATGTGCCCCTTCGGAATTTTCCTGGGAGTCCTCCTCGTTCTCCTCCTTGGCATCCTATACTTCGTGATCACCGCACTCATCGGGATGGGCATGGTGGTGCTTGGAGACACTTGCCCGCAAATGGAAGAAATCACCCTCATCCTGACGGAAGACGAGCCTTCTGCAGTAATCCTATTAAGGTGAGCACACCACTGATTCTTCTTTGGGCTACACAGGGCAGCTTCCAGCCAGCTCCATTAGCCAGCCTGGCAGCTGACGAGCCTTTTATTGTAGCGCTGTTAAGGTGAGCACACCACTGTTTCTTATTTGGGATACACAGGGCAGCTTTCAGCCAGCTCCATTAGCCAGCATTTGGGTCAAGCTGGTGGATTAAAATTGCATTGCCATCCTATACTCGACAATCACTGGCCTCGCCGGGATGGGCATGGTGGTGCTGGGAGACACATGCCTGCAAATGGAAGAGATCACCTTTATCCTGACAGAGGACGAGCCTTCTGCTGTTATGCTGTTATGCTGTTAAGGTGAGCATACCCTAAACCGTAAGTCCACAAGCTGGTGGATTAAAATTGTTTGTTGCCAAATGCCAAATGCCATCCTATACTTTGTGATCATCGCGCTCATCGGGATGGGCATGGTGGTGCTGGGAGATACTTGCCAGCAAATGGAAGAAATCGCCCTCATCCTGACAGAGGACGAGCCTTCTGCTGTTAAGGTGAGCACACCCTAAACCCTAAGTCCACAAGCTGGTGGATTAAAATTGTATCGCCATCCTACACTTCCCAATCACCGCGCTCATCGGGATGGGCATGGTGGTGCTTGGAGACACTTGCCCGCAAATGAAAGAAATCACCCTCATCCTTACGGAAGACGAACCTTCTGCTGCTATTAAGGTGAGCAGAACACTGTTTCTTCTTTGGGCTACACAGGTCAGCTTCCAGCCAGCTACGTACACAACTTGATTGCAGTGCTATTTAGGTGAGCAGACCACTGTTTCTTATTTAGGCTACACAGGGCAGCTTCCAGCCAGCTCCATTAGCCAACCTGGCAGCTGACGAGCCTTTTATTGTAGTGCTATTAAGGTGAGCACACCACTGTTTCTTATTTGGGCTACACAGGGCAGCTTCCTGCCAGCTCCATTAGCCAGCCTGGCAGCTGACGAGCCTTCTGCTGTGATTCTGTTAAGGTGAGCATACCCTGAACCCTAAGTCTACAAGCTGGAGGATTAAAATTGTTTCTCCATCCTATACTTAGCAATCACTGGGCTCATTGAGATGGGCATGGTGGGGCTGGGAGACACCCTAAACCCTAAACCCTAAACTTGCCCGCAAATGAAGGAAATCACCCTCATCCTGACGGAAGACGAGCCTTCTGCTGTAATGCTGTTAAGGTGAGCATACCCTAAACCGTAAGTCCACAAGCTGGTGGATTTAAATCGTTTGATGCCAAATGCCAAATGCCATCCTATACTTTATAATCACCGCGCTCATCGAGATGGGCATGGTGGTGAAGGGAGAAACTTCCCCTCACATGGAAGAGATCACCCTAATCCTTGCAGATGACGAGCCTTGTATTGTAGTGCTGTTAAGGTGAGCAAACCCTAAATCCAAAGTCCACAAGCTGGTGGATTAAAATTGTACCGCCATCCTATACTTCATAATCACTGAGCTCACAGGGATGAGCATGGTGGGGCTGGGAGACACTAGTTCATTTTTAAGCAACAAGGCTACTTATGATAACGCCTGGTGGGGCGTGGTATCAAGGGAGCCCTGTCTCACGGCGGTAAAGAGCGGGCTGCTACTTTACCTGCACAGTGCTACCATGGCAGTTGATAGCGACCGCGAACACTAAAGCGCACCCGTAGGGATTTAAACCCAGCACCTTCCTCAGTCCAGCAAAATAATCCAAGCACCAAGGCTTATACTGAAAGACCAGCATGTGCTTGAGCTCGCACTGCGAAATGTAAAAAACAGATTTCTTGTACATTTAAATTAGAATGTCTATCTACAATTTGGCGCTTCAAGAAATCCTCAACTTGGGATCAGGGGGAGAGGGAATGGAGCGTCGAGCAAGGGTGGAGATGGCTGGTTGGTGTGGGGCGTGGCAGAGGGGAGGAGGACAGTGTGTGTCAAAGGGGAGAGGATGGGGGGCAGGAAGATTTAGGAGAAAGTAGGAGATCATGTAGGTCCTGGGGGGGGGGGGGGGGGGGGGGGGGGCAAAAAGCAGGGAAGAGGAAGGGGGCATGAGTTACAGATTTTTGCAAGGGGGAAATATCTTGACTGTGTATGTGAGTAAAGGAGAGAGAGGGGCGGGTGAGGGGGGGGGGTACATAAAAGGGCATTACCC
>JACBWV010000760.1:57500-117563 GCA_013435795.1 Chlamydomonas sp. ICE-L
TGGTGCCACCTGCTATGATCACTCCAGCAGTAAGATTTGTTGGTTGGTTGGTTGGTTAGTGCCACCCGCTATGATCACTCCAGCAGTAAAATTTTGGTTGGTTGGTTGGTTAATTGGTTGGTGCCACCTGCTATGATCACTCCAGCAGTAAGATTTGTTGGTTGGTTGGTTGGTTGGTGCCACCTGCTATGATCACTCCAACAGTAAGATTTGGTTGGTTGGTTGGTTGGCTGGTTGGTGCCACCTGCTATGATCACTCCTGCGATAAGATTTGTTGGTTGGTTGGTTGGTTGGTTGGTTGGTGCCACCTGCTATAATCACTCCTCCTGCCGGTAACATTGTGTTTTGTTGGTTGGTCTTTGGTTTGTGCCATCCTGCTATGATCACTCCAGCAGTCAGATTTGTTGGTTGGTTGGTTGGTTGGTGCCACCTGCTATGATCCTCACCTGCGGTACACATTTGGTTGGTTGGTTGGTTGGTTGGTTGGTTGGTGCCACCTGCTATGATCACTCCAGCCAGTAAGATTTGGTTGGTTGTTGGTCATTGGTTTGTGCCACCTGCTATGATCACTCCAGCAGTAAGATTTATTGGTTGGTTGGTTGGTTGGTTGGTGCCACCTGCTATGATCACTCCAGCAGTAAGATTTGTTGGTTGGTTGGTTGGTTGGTGCCACCTGCTATGATCACTCCAGCAGTAAAATTTTGGTTGGTTGGTTGGTTAATTGGTTGGTGCCACCTGCTATGATTACTCCAGCAGTAAGATTTGTTGGTTGGTTTGTTGGTTGGTGCCACCTGCTATGATCACTCCAGCAGTAAGATTTGGTTGGTTGGTTGGTTCATTGGTTGGTGCCACCTGCTATGATCACTCCAGCAGTAAGATTTGTTGGTTGGTTGGTTGGTTGGTTGGTGCCACCTGCTATGATCACTCCAGCAGTAAGATTTGTTGGTTGGTTGGTTGGTTGGTGCCACCTGCTATGATCACTCCAGCAGTAAGATTTGGTTGGTTGGTTGGTTCATTGGTTGGTGCCACCTGCTTGATCACTCCACAGTAAGATTTGTTGTTTGTTGGTTGGGTTGGGTTTGGGTGCCACCTCCTGCTATGACCCTCCATCAGTAAAATAGTTGTTGGTTGGTTGGTTGTTGGTGCCAACCTCTATGATCACTCCAGCGTAGTAAGATTTGGTTGGTTGGTTGGTTGGTTGGTTGGTGCCACCTGCTATGATCACTCCAGCAGTAAGATTTGTTGGTTGGTTGGTTGGTTGGTGCCACCTGCTATGATCACTCCAGCAGTAAGATTTGTTGGTTGGTTGGTTGGTTGGTGCCCACCTGCTATATCACTCAGCAGTAAGATTTTGTTATAAAAAGGGTGGTTAAATGGTTGTGTGGGTAATGGAACATTTGGAGGGGGGAAAGAATAAAAAAAAAAAAAAAAATAAGGGGGGAGGTGAAGGAGGGGAGATAAGGCGAAAAAAAGAGCACCTGCTATTATCACTACACAGCAGTAGATTTGTTGGTTGGTTGTTTGGGTTGGTGCCACCTGCTAGATCACAGCAGTAAGATTGGTTGTGGTTGGTTCATGGTTGTGCACCTTGATATGCCACTCCAGCAGTAAGATGTGTTGGTTGGTTGGGGTTGGTGCCACCTGATATGAATCACTCAGCAGTAAGATTTGTTGGTTGGGTGGTGGAGGTGCCACCCTGCTAATGATCTCTCCAATGGTAAGATTTGTTGGTTGGTTGGTTGGCTGGTTGGTGCCACCTGCTATGATCACTCCTGCGATAAGATTTGTTGGTTGGTTGGTTGGTTGGTTGGTTGGTTGGTGCCACCTGCTATGGTCACTCTAGACGTAAATTTGGTTGGTTGGTTGGTTGGTGCCACTTGCTATGGTCACTCCAGACGTAAATTTGGTTGGTTGGTTGGTTGGTGCCACCTGCTATGATCACTCCTGCGGTAAGATTTGGTTGGTTGGTTGGTTGGTGGCACCTGCTTTGATCACTCCAGCAGTAAGATTTGTTGGTTGGTTGGTTGGTTGGTGCCACCTGGTATGATCTCTCCAACGGTAAGATTTGTTGGTGGTTGGTTGTCTGGTTGGGTTGCAACTGCTTATGATGCACTCCTGCCGATAAGATTGTTGGTTGGTTGGTTGGTGTTGGTTGGTGCCACCTGCTATGTATCACTCCTGCCGGAACATTTGGTTGGTTGGTGGTTGGTTGGTTGGGTGGGGTGCACACTCTGACCGGAATCAACTTCACTGCAGAAACAAGTGAGACTTATGGTTGGTTGGTTGAGTTCAATTGTTGTGTAAATGAGGACAATCAGTGGAGTGTCTCCATACACTGAATCACCTTGGTTGGTTGGTTGGTTGGTGTGCCACCTGCTATGATCATCCAGCAGTAAGATTTGTGGTTAGTCTTGGTTGGTGGGTTGGTTGGTGCACTGCATGAGCACTCCAGCAGTAAAGATTTGGTTGGTTGTTAGTTCATGGTTGGTGACAACTGCTTATGATCACTCCAGGCAGTAAGATTGTGGTTGGTTGGTGGTTGGGTGACCACCGAGCTATGATCTACTCCAGCAGAAGATTGGGTTGGTTGGTTGGTTCTTGGTTGGTGCACCTGCTATGATCACTCCAGCAGTTAAGATTTGTTGTGGTGGTTGGTTTTGGTTGGGTTTGTCCACCTGCTATGATCACGCCAGCAGTTAAGATTTGTTGGTGGTTGGTGTGGTTGGTTGGTGCCACCCTGCTTGATCACTCGCAGCTAGTAAGATTTGGTTGTGGTTGTTGGTGGGTGTTGCGCAACCTGCTATTGATCACTCCAGCAGTAAGATTTGTTGGTTGGTTGGTTGGTTGGTGCCACCTGCTATGATCACTCCAGCAGTAAGATTTGTTGGTTGGTTGTTGGGGTGGTTGCCACCCTGCTATTGATCACTCCAGCAGTAAGATTTTGGTTGTGGTTGGTTTGGTTTCATTTGGTTGGGTGCCACCTGCGTATGATCACTCTAGCAGTAAGATTTGTTTGGTTGGTGGTTGGTTGGTGCCACCTGCTATGGATCACTCCAGCAGTAAGGATTTGCGTGGGGTTGTGTTGGTTGTCATTGGTTAGGTGCCACTGTATGATCAACTCCTAGGCAGTAATAAGATTGGTTGGTTGGTTGTTGGTTGGTGCCGAACCTGCTATGATCCTGTCTCAGCAGTAAGATTTTGGTTGGTTGTTGGTGGTGGTGGCCCATTGCTATGATGCACACTCCAGGCAGTAAGATTGGTTGGTTTGTGGTTCACTTTGTGTGGTGGCCTGCAACTGGTTGTTCCACTGTCAGCAGGTAAGATTTGTTGGTTGGTTGGTTGGTTGGTTGGTGCCACCTGCTATGATCACTCCAGCAGTAAGATTTTTTGGTTGGTTGGTTGGTTGGTGCCACCTGCTATGATCACTCCAGCAGTAAGATTTGTTGGTTGGTTGGTTGGTTGGTTGCCACATGGATGATTCAAGCTCAGCAGTAAGATTTGTTGGTTTGTTGGTGTGGTTTGGTTCCACTGCTAGGTCACTCCGCAGAAAGATTTGTGGTTGGTGGTTGTTGGTGTGCCACCTTGCTAGATCACCAGCATGTAGTAAGATTTGGTTGGTTGGTTGGTCATTGCGTTGGTTGCCACCTGCTATGATCACTCCAGCAGCAGTAGAGTTGGTTGGTTGGTTGGTTGGTGGTGCCACCTGCTATGAGCACTCAGCTAGTAAGATTTGTGGTTGGTTGAGTTGGTTGGGGGCCACCTGATGATCACTTCCATGCAGTAAGATTTGTTGGTTGCTGTATTTGGTTGGTTGGTTGGTGCCACTGCTGATCACTCCAGCAGTAAATTTGGGTGGTTGGTTGGTTCAATGGTTGGTGCAACCTGCTATGATCATTTTCAGCAGTGTAAGATTCGATTGGCGTGTTGTTGGTTGGTTGGTTGCAACCTGCTATGATCAACTCCAGCAGTAAGATTTGTTGGTAGGGGTTGGTTGGTGCCACCTGTATGATCATCCAGAAGTAAGATTTTTTGGTTGGTTTGGTTGGTTGGTGCCACTGCTATGATCACTACAGCTGTAAGATTTGGTTGGTTGGTGGGGTTCAATGGTGGTGCCACCTGCTTGATCACTCGTTAGCAGTAAGATTTGTTGGTTGGTTGGTTGGTTGGTTGGTCCACCTGCTATGCACTCCAGCAGTAAGATTTGTTGGTGGTTGGTTGGTTGGTGGCCACCTGCTATGATCACTCAGCCGTAAGATTTGGTTGAGTTGGTTGGTTTTTCATTGGTTTGGTGTCCACGCTGCTATGATCACTCCAGCAGTAAAAGAGTTGTTGTGTTGGGTTGGTTGGTTGGTTTGGGGATACCACCTGCTATGATCCTCCAGCAGTTAGATTGTGGTAGTGTTGTGGTTACACAATGAGTTGGTGTTCTCAATCTGCTATGATCACTCCAGCAGTAAGATTTGTTGGTTGGTGTTTCGTGCGTGGTTAGGTTGAAACCTGCTATGATCACTCCAGCAGTAAGATTTGTTGGTTGGTGGTTGGTTTGGTGATGCCACCTGCTATGATCACCCAGCAGTATAATGATTTTGTTGGTTGGCTGTTGGGTGTCGGTTGTCACTCTGCTATGATCACTCCAAGCGTAGATTGGGTATGGTTGGTTGGTCAATTGGTTGGTGCCTGACTCACTGCCTATGATACTCCATATAGCAGAGATTTGTTGGTTGGTTGGTTTGGGGGTTGTGGGCCACTGACTTATGATACTCCAGCCAGTTAAGATTTGTTGGTTGGTTGGTTGGTTGGTGCCACCTGCTATGATCACTCCAGCAGTAAGATTTGGTTGGTTGGTTGGTTCATTGGTTGGTTTGCAGATGCCTATGATCCTCAGCAGTAAGATTTGTTGTGGTTGGTTGGTTGGTTGGTTGGTTTGCCACCTGTATGATCATCCAGCGTAAGATTGTTGGTGGTTGGTGGGTTGGTGCCACTGCTATGATCCTCCAGCAGTAATTGATTGGTTGGTTGGTTGGTTGGTTGGTGCCACCTGCTATGATCATCCAGCAGTAAGATTTGTGGTTGGTTGGTTGGTTGGTGCCATCCTGCTCGATCTCTCCAGCAGATAAGATTTGTTGGTTGGTTGGTTTGGTTGTGCACCTCTATGATCACTCCAGCAGTAAGATTTGTTTTCGGTTGGTGGTTCATTGGTTGGTGCACCTGCTATGATCACTCCAGCAGTATAAGGATTTGTTGGTTGGTTGGTGGTTGGTTGGTGCCACATGCCTTATGATCACTCCAGCAGTAGATTTGTTGGGTTGGTTTTGGTTGTGTTTGTGTGGCCGCCTGGTATGATCTCTCCAACGGTAAATTTGTTGTTTTGGTTGTGGTTGTTGGTTTGGTGCCCCTGCATATGATCACCTCTGCGATAAGATTTGGTTTTGGTGTTGGTTGGTTGGTTTGGTTGGTGGAGTTGCCGTCCGCTATGGTCACTCCAGAAGGTAAAATTTGGTTGGTTGGTTGGGTGTTGCACCACTGCTATGCGTCACTCCAGACTTAAATTTGGTGGTTGGTAGGTTGGTGCCACCTTTGCTATTGATCACTCTGTCGAGGTAAGATTTGGGGTGGTTGGTTGGTTGGGTGGCACTGCTTGACACTCCAGCAGTAAGATTTGTTGGTTGGTTGGTTGGTTGCGTTGGTGTTTGGTGCCACCTCTCTGATCCTCCAGCTGGTGATGATTTGTTGTAAAGACTGCGTTAAGTGTGACTATTGCGGTAACTTTTTTGCAGAGCCATCCCCATTGTGGGGGGCGGGGTGGGAGCCCCCAGGGTTGGTTACCTCGTGTCAGTTCTGTGCGACCCCACGACAGACCGACCGAAAAATGAAGCCTGCCACGTCAGCCAACTGTCTAATAACTAACTGGCTTCGGTCAGCTCCAGTCCATTGCCACCTTTCGTTTCGTTGCCAACACACCCCGCCAATTTTCCGCGTCGCTTGCAACGCTGCAAAGGACTTTTCTCATTCTGACTAGGTTGAACTAGGACTTTTTATGATCACTCCTGTTGAAAGATGCAAAATTGGTGGCACCTGTTATGATCACTCCTGCGGTATGGTGCAACCTTGGTGCCACCTGCTAACGTGTATGTAGTGTATTGTTATATCGTACGATATCAGGGGCCGCCAGCTAGGATCACTCCTGCAGTAAGATTTTGACTTTTCATGCATTATGTCTACCTATGTGCCTACCTGCCCGCCCGCCTGCCTGCGTGCCTGTCTGTCTGTCTGCCTGCTTGCCAGTCCACCTGCCTGCTTGCATGCCTGCATGCCTGTCTGCCTGCCTGTCTGCCTGCTTGCCTGTCCACCTGCCTGCCTGCGTGCCTGCCTGTCCACCTGCTTGCCTGTCCACCTGCCTGCCTGCGTGCCTGCCTGTCCACCTGCTTGCCTGTCCACCTGCCTGCCTGCCTGCCTGCGTGCCTGCCTGCGTGCCTGCCTGTCCACCTGCTTGCCTGCCTGCCTGTCTGCGTGCCTGCCTGCCTGTCTGCCTGCTTGCCTGTCTGCTTGCCTGCCTGCGTGCCTGTCTGCCTGCTTTCCTGCTTGTCCACCTGCCTGCCTGCCTGCCTACGTGCCTGTCTGCCTGCGTGCATGCCTGCCTTACTACCTACCTGCCTGCCTGCCTGCCTGCCTGTCTTACTACCTTTACTTCACTGCCGGCCTGCCTGCCTGCCTGCCTGCCTGCCTTACTACTTACACTGTACTGACCTGCCTGCCTGCTGCCTGCCTGACCTGTCCACCTGTTCTGCCGTTTGTGCGGCCCACCTGTCTGCGCTGACCTGCGTGCGTGCCTTGTTGCGTTGTTGTGCCTCAGCTGCCCACACTGCCTTGTCTGCCTGCTTGCTTGCCGGCCGGCCGGCTGGCTGGCCTGTCAGTGATGCAGCAATACATGTTTCAGACTGAGCACGCTGTCCTCTGGATTGGTATTGCTGCGTGCCGCTTGGGTGGGCGGCAGCAATTGGATGTTTCAAACAAAAACACTTGTTCCTTCCTGTGGTTGTATTTGCTGCCGTGCCGGATGTGGCGGGCAGCAATACAATGTTCTAACAAAGCACCTTGTTCCTCCTGTGGTTGTATTTGCTGCGTCGTGGCGGATGGCGGCAGCACTAGGCATAAGTTGGCGTAACAAAGCAACCTGTTCCTCCTTTGGTAGGTTGTTGTGCGTGCTGCCGTGCCGGATGGCGGCAGCAATACAATGTTTCGTAACAAAGCACCTTGTTCCTCCTGTGGTTGTATTGCTGCCGTGCCGGATGGCGGCAGCAATACAATGTTTCGTAACAAAGCACCTTGTTCCTCCTGTGGTTGTATTGCTGCCGTGCCGGATGGATGGCCGGCCAGCGTACAATGTTTCGTAACACAAGCACGTTCCTCCTGGGTTGTATTGCTGCCGTCCGGATGGCGGCAGCAGACATGTTTCATACAAAGCACCTTTGTCCTCTGTGGTTGTTATTGCTGCACCGGACGGGATGGCTGGCAGCAAACATGGGCAGCATTACAATGTTGTTCTTAACCAAAGCACCTTGTTCCTGCGTGGTTGTATTGCTGCCGCGTGTGCGGTATGGCGATGGCCAGCAGGCAATACAAATGTTCGTAACAAAGCACCTTGTTCCTCCTGTGGTTGTATTGCTGCCGTGCCGGATGGCGGCAGCAATACAATGTTTCGTAACAAAGCACCTTGTTCCTCCTGTGGTTGTATTGCTGCGTGCCGGATGGCGGCAGCAATACACAGCGTTTCGTGTAACAAAGCACCTTGTTCTCTGTGGTTATTGCTGCCGTGCGGATGGCTTTTTTTGGCCAGCAATACAAGTTTCGTAAAACAAAGCACCTTGTCTCCTCCTGTGGGTTGTATGCTGCCGTGTCCGGGTGATGGCTGGCAGCCAAACAATGTTCGTAACAAAGCCCTTGTTCCTCCTGTGTTGTTATTGCTGCCGTGGCCGGATGGCCGTGCAGGTCAGCAGCAATACAATGGTCGTAACAAAGGCATACTTGTTCCGTCCTGTGGTGTAGCTGACCGTGCCGGATGGCTCTTAGGAATGGCAGCATACAATGTTTCGTAAACACAGCACGCTTGTGTCCTCCTGTGGTTGTATGCTGCCTGCCGGATGAGGCCGGCAGCAATAAATGTTTGTGTAGATTTTTACAACAGCAACCGTGTTCCTCCTGTGTTTGTATTGCTGGCCGTGTACGGATGCGGCTAGCAATCAAGTTTCGTAACAAGCACACAGCTGTTTCCTCCTGTTGGTCTTGGATAGTGCTGTGCGTGCCGGATGGCTTGGCAGCAATACAATGTTTCGTTAACCAAAGCACCTTGTTGCTCAGTGGGTTGTATTGTGCGTGACGGATGGCAAGTCAGGCAGCAATACAATGTTCGTAACAAAGCATCCTTGTCTCTGCTCCTGTTGGTTGTATTGCTGCCGTGCCGGATGGCGGCAGCAATACAATGTTTCGTAACAAAGCACCTTGTTCCTCCTGTGGTTGTATTGCTGCCGTGCCGGATGGCGGCAGCAATACAATGTTTCATAACAAAGCACCTTGTTCCTCCTGTGGTTGTATTGCTGCCGTGCCGTGAGTGCGTTCGGCAGGCAGTAAATGTTTCGTTAACAAAGCACCTGTTCCTCATGTGGTTGTCATGCTGCCGTGCCGGAGTGGACAGGCAGCCAATACAATGTTTCATACAAAGACCTTGTTCCTCCTGGTTGGTTGTATTGTGCCGTGTCACGGGATGGCTTTTGGATGCAATAAATGTTTTCGTAACAAAGCACCTTGTCCTCCTGATGGTTGTATGCTGCGTGACGGGGATGCGGCGCAGAGCAGTACTAATGTTCGTAACAAAGCACCTTGTTCCTCCTGTGGTTGTATTGCTGCCGTGCCGGATGGCGGCAGCAATACAATGTTTCGTAACAAAGCACCTTGTTCCTCCTGTGGTTGTATTGCTGCCGTGCCGGATGGCGGCAGCGGCACCAGCAAACCCAGCAATACAATGTTTGGAAACAAAGCACATTGTTCCTCAGGTGGTTGTATTGCTGCCGTGCGGATGGCGTGGGGGGGCAGCAGCAATACAATGTGTCGTAAACAAAAAAAGCACCTTGTTCATCGTTGGTTGTATTGTGCCTGCCGGATGGCGGGGCCCAGCACTACAATGTTCGATAACAACGCACCTGTTCCTCTCTGTGGTGGTATTGCTGCCGTGCCGGATGGCGGCGACAATACGATGCTTTATGTATAAAAAGCACCTTGATTCCTCTGTGGTTGTATTGCTGCCGTGCCGTTGATTGGCGGGCACTTGGCGGCAGCAATACAATGTTTCGTAACAAAGCACCTTGTTCCTCCTGTGGTTGTATTGCTGCCGTGCCGGATGGCGGCAGCAATACAATGTTTCGTAACAAAGCACCTTGTTTCCTCTCTGTTGTTTTATTGCTGCCGGTGCCGGATGGGGCAGCCAACTACAATGTTTCGCTAACAAAGCACCTTGTTCCTCTGGGGTTGTTGTTGTGATTGCCGTGCGGATGGCATTGGCCTGGGGCTCCCCAGCAGCCCAGCAATACAATGTTATCGTAACAAGCAACCTTGTCCCCTGTGGTTTGTGTATTGCAGTGCCGTGCCGGTGATTGGAGGGCAGCAATAAAGATTCCAATGTTCGTAACAAAGCACCTTGTTCTCCTGTGCGTTGATTGCTGCCGTGCCGGGATGGCGGGCTCAAGCAATCAATGTTTCGTAACAAAGCTACCCTTGTTTGCCTACTGTGAGTTGTATGTGCCGTGCCGGTATGGCAGGCAGGCAATAACAAATGTTTCATAAACAAATTGCACGCGTGTTCATCCTGTGTTTGTATTGCGTCGTGCGGATGGCGATTGCAGACAATACAATGTTTCGTAACAAAGCACCTTGTTCCTCCTGTGGTTGTATTGCTGCCGTGCCGGATGGCGGCAGCAATACAATGTTTCGTAACAAAGCACCTTGTTCCTCCTGTGGTTGTATTGCTGCCGTGCAGGGATGGCGTTCTTTCCTGGCAGCAAACAGCCAATATGACAGAATGTTAGTAACCAAAGCACCTTTTCTTCACTGTTGTGTTGGGTTGTATTGGCTGCCGTGCCGGCTGCGGCGGCCAAGCAAATACAATGTTTCGTAACAAAGCCACCTTGTTCCTCTGTGGTTGTTTATGACCTGCCGTGCAGCCCGGCGTGATGGACTGGCAGCACTACAATGTTTCGTAAAAAAGCACCTTGTTTCCGATGGTTGTATTGATCGCCGTGCTGGATGGCGGCAGCAATACATGTTTCGTTAACAAAGCACCTTGTTCTCCGGTGGTGTATCTGATGTCGTGCCGGGAAGGCTGGAGCATACAATGTTTCGTACAAAGCACCTTGTTCCTTCATGTGAGTTGTTATGCCGCAGTGCCGGATGTGCTGATTCATGACTCTAGGCATGCACAGTACAATTGTTTCGTAATCAAAGACCTTGTTCCTCCTGTGGTTGTATTGCTGCCGTGCTCGGTGGATGGGCGGAGCTAAAGTACAATGTGTTTCATAACGAGGTAGCCCTTGTCCTCCTGTGGTTGTATTGCTGCCGTGCCGGATGGCGGCAGCAATACAATGTTTCGTAACAAACACCTTGTTCCTCCTGTGGTTGATTGTGCCGTGCAGTTCGATGGCAAGGCTGCAATCAATACAATGTTTGTAACAAAGCACCTGGTTCCTACTATTGGTTGTATTGCCTGCGTGCGGATGGCAGGCGATTTATGCATGTACAATGTTTGTAACAAAGCACCTTGTGTCCTACTGTATGGTGGTTATGCTGCCGTGGCCGGTGAGGGTGCTTTTCTTTTGTCGCACTTTTGGCTATGTCCAATACAAGGTTTTCGACTAATCAAAAGCACCTTGTTCCTCCTGTGGTTGTATTGCTGCCGTGCCGGATGGCGGCAGCAATACAATGTTTCGTAACAAAGCACCTTGTTCTGTTCCTGTGGTTGTCTGCTCGCCGTGACGTGATGCGGGGCAGCAATACAATTGTTCGTTAACAAAGCCACCTTGTTCTTCTAGTGGTTGTATTTCTGCGTTGCCCGGATGGCAGGCACAATACCATGTTCGTATACAATAGCCTTGTTCGCTCTGTGGTGTATTGCTGTTCCGTGCGGATTTGGCGGCAGCATACAATGTTTCGTAACAACAACGCAACTGGTCCTCCGTGGTTGTATTGCTGTCCGGTGCCGGGATGGCGGCAGCAATACAATTGGTTCGTACAAAGCACCCTTGTTCCTCGTGGTTGATTGTGCCGTGCTGTTGGTGGCGTGGCAGCAATACTATGTTTGCGTAACAAAAGCACCTGTCATCCTGTGGTTGTTATGCTGCCGTGCGGATGGCGGCAGTCAATACAGCAAGTGACTATGTTTGTACAAAGCGACCGTTCCTCCTCGTGGTGATTGTGATGCCGTGCCGTGGATGGCTGGGATGAAATTACAATGTTTCGATACCAAAGCACCTCTGTTCCTTCCGTGTGGGTGTTATGCTGCCGTGCCGGGATGGCTTAAGGCAGCAAATACAATGTTTGTAACAAGCACCTTGTTCCTCCTGTGGTTGTATTGCTGCCGTGCTGGATGGCGGCAGCAATACAATGTTTCGTAACAAAGCACCTTGGGTCTCCTGAGGGGTTGTATTGATTGCCGTGCCGGATGGGATGGCGGGCAGCAATTACATGTTTCGTAACAAAGCACCTTGTTCCTCCTGGGTTGTATTGGCGCCGTGCCGCGGAGTGGCCGGTGGCAGCATACGCAATGTTGTTCGTAACAAAGCACATTGTTTCTCCTGTGGTATGTGATTGCTGCCGCTGCCGGGATGGGCGGCTCCCAGGCACACTACAATGTTTCGTAACAAAGCACGTTTCTCCTGTCCGGGTTGTATTGCTGCCGTGACCCGGATGGCGCACTGTCAAGGACACGCGCAATACACGTTTTTGCAAACAAAGCACCTTGTCCTCTCTGTGGTTTGTATTGCTGCCGTGCAGTGAGTGTTGGTGACCTGGAGCTAGCCAGCAATAGCCAATGTTTCTAACAAAACACCGTCAGAACGGCATCCATTGTTCCTCCTGTTGATTTCACAGGTGCAGGTGAATGTCTGGACACAGTCAGACCCTCGACTGCAAGGCCAGTGTGACTACACAGGTTACGGTGTTGTAGATATGGCAGGTATTTTACGTACAGGGGTAGGGTATGTTAGGTATTTGCACACAGTCAGGGGTAGGTAGGTCAGGGGAGGTATTGTAGGAGTCTTCGATGTGAAACGGCGTGTCATCGATGTACGTATAAGTTATGCCATAGGGGTCTCGGCGGTTGTTGTATGTATGTATGTGTGGCTATGTATTATGTTAGTGTACTATGGATGATGTATACTTGACTTCGTAAGGTGGTTAGGGTCTGACCAAGATACGCTATTGTAAACACGCGAATTTCAGCCGATGGCCACGGGTGGGGAGTTGGTGTGATTGCATTAGTAACCGCCAATTAGCCAAAAGCCAGCTAGCAGTTGGCAGAAAAGTTTCGCGTGAACGGTTCTCAAAATACAATCCACAAGTATGCGGTACATGCTATACAGATGTTACAGTGCAGGGGTTAGCGCCAATGTCTAAACGAAATTGCCCAACCTGAAGAAACAGGAAAGGCCCATTCAAACAAGTTTCTATGCAGCGTTCTCATGACGACGCTTAAAAAAATGGTGGCGGAGAGAGAGGGTGATTGCAAACGGTGATTTACGCCCGCGGTGGAATGAAGCGAAGTTATGAGAGTAGTTGTTATTAGTGGTTAATTATGAGACCGTTGGCTGACGTGTCAGATTTCAATTTTCGGTCGGTCGGTTGGTCGGTCGGACAGACAACAAGGTAACACTGGGGGCTCCCGCCCCCTTGAAGGGGGGGCTTCGCCAAGAAACAAGTGCACTGGTGCGGCTGATGTCTGCGCACCAATCAGCTCATCGTACAAATGATTACGGACAAAGCACTGGTGAAGTTGGAAGCGCAACACATCGTCAATGATACGGACCCAGACAGCGATGTCTAGTCTGGACGTAATGGAATACGTTGTTTTCTTAACAAAACAGTGAAGTGTTCAACGGAGATGAGTGCGCGGGATGATCACCTAAATATGTCTGACATATATACATATTAGCCGGCTTATATTCTGCGTCAACATCCATCTCGCGCGGTCGCCGGCGCTGACATTCAGTGGTTCAGGTCGCTCGTTCGAACTTCCGACTGTCTATTGAGGAGTCGTCCTACTACGACTCTTCACTATTCCGGAAGTCTGGCCCATCGATATGGGGGAGCTGTCGTGTGAGGATTTTCGTATCCGTCAACGCTTAATGCGACGTGAAAAAGTACCATATTGCGTTCGAGAATATTCTGCTTCCGGTGCAGATAATTTAAACTTCAATTTGAATTGTCAAAATAGAGAAATTGAGTACAAGCTCCGGGTGAACAAGTATCCTGCTCTCCTGTGCAAATAATTGAAATTGGAAATAATTGAAATTTGGCAATATTGTTGACATGAAATGAAACACACAAATAAAAATTGAAAATTAGTACGAGCTGCACACAGGAGCGTTTCTGTTTTACCATTGAAAGGAACCTCCGAGTTTGCATGTACTGTTACATACTGAAGAGAAAAAAAGTTATCTTTCAGTTCGGGGTCAAATTGATAATAAAATACGCCGAAGATATTGTGTTACATCCTCTGAATGAGTCAGGGTTCATTCACATTTATTAATATATAGTCATTGGCGTTAATATCATCTTAGCTCAATAATGGAATTTCATAATTATGGTTAGGGCCAAGCCCCTACAGACTATTTAGCCGTTACCCTTCTGGTCTGGTTTATCATGCATACGTGGGATCAGTCACAGAAGCAGACAGACCTACAGAAATGACAGACAGACAGACAGAAAAGACAGTACAGAGCAGCATCTCCTCCCCCCATTACAATTACTAGAAGACACTTCAGTCAGGCACGGCGAGGTATCGACGGACTTCTAGTGGCCTTGAGCCACACAGCTGTGCATGGGATATACAAGACCACGAAGGCATATTTGTGTTGTGATGTGCCGGGGGTTACACTCAACATGTAAGTTGTGCATGCCTCTTTTTCACACCATTTCATTGGTGGTCTTGTAAACCACCAAAAGACCACAAAATAAAAGACAAAAAAGACCACACAAAAATACAAAACAATGACAAATAATGACAAAAAAGATTGAAAAATACCACCAAGGCATATTTGTGTTGTGATGTGCGGGGGGTTACATTCAAAATGTAAGTTGTGCCTGCCTCTGCCTCCATATTGGTGGGTTTACATATCTGCTCTCTGCCGTTGCGACACTCCATATTTTTGTTGTGCCGGGGGTGTGGAACATAACATGCAAGTAATGTTGCCTGCAGCACCTGTCATTAATCCTCGTCAGCCACCCGTCCATCCATCAGTCAGTCCATCCACCCGTCCATCCATCCATCAGTCCATCCGCCCGTCCATCCGTCCATCAGTCCATCCACCCGTCCGTCCATCCATCAGCCCATCCCTCCACCCACCCATCCATCCATCAGTACATCCATCCACCCATCTATCGATCCATCCATCAGTCCATTCATCCACCCATCCATCCATCCATTCGCCCACACATCCATCCATCAGTCCATCCCTCCACCCACCCATCCATCCACCCACCCATCAATCATGACGCCCCCACCCATCATCACCGTCAGCCAGCACCACCCATGCATCCATCAGTCCATCAATCCATCCATCCATCCATCCATCCACCCGTCCATCCATCAATCCATCCACCTACCCATCCATCCATCAGTCCATCCCTCCACCTATCCATAAATCCATCCATCCATCCACCAACCCATCCACCCACCCATCCATCCGCTGCTGCCTCCTCTTGCAGTTGGATTACTTTCACCGGCCTTAGATGGAGTCTCCTCATCTGCATTGGGGCCAAACTCCATCCATCCAACCACCATCCACCAACCCACCAACCCATCCATCTGCTGCTGCCTCCTCTTGCAGTTGGATTGCGTTCACCGGCCTTGGATGGATGTGTCTCCTCGTCTGTATCGGCGCCATGGTTCTCATGTCCAGACTTGACAAGCTCCCACAGAGTGGTTGCTGCTGCTCCTGCTCATGTATTAAGAGCTCCGGAAACCAAGTGGCTCCCGAATCGACCCCCTACGGAACCCCACGCCCAAACCAATGGAACACCAACGAAACCCAACGGCACACTCCACGGTAGCCCTTCTGCGAACCCAACGGCCGCCCGGATGCAGGGGAGCAAGGGCGTGGACAATGGCCTCCCAGAGACCCGTCGAAACCTGACACGGCTCCCCGGGAACAGGAAATGAGGTCTAAACCTGCTGGGGGCTGAGGAGGGGTGAGAGAGAGAGCTATATTATGTCTTCACATCTCGCATTACAAAGCTCCAGTCAAACACCTGGACATCGGTCCCGGGAACAGGAATAGAGTCTAAGCCTCTGGGGATGGAGGCAGGGAGGCGGAGATCTAAGTACGCTTACTTCGGAAACTTCCACAGCGTCTGAAGGTGAATGGAACCGGAATGAGGGTTCTAATCCTTCTGGGGGATGGATGGATGGGGAAAAGACGACCTGATTTATCTCTTCAATTCTCGCCTTACAAAGCTATAAAAACCTGGGGGGGGGTGGGGTGGGGAGGGGGGGGGGAAGGGGGGGGGGTGGGGGGGGGGTACGGGGGGGGTGTGGGGGGGGGGGGTTGGGGGGGGGGGGTGGGGGGGGGTTGGGGAGGGGGGGGGGGGGGGGGGGGGGGTGTTTTTGTTTGTTTTTTTTTTTTGTTGAGGGTTACGTGCTGTGGTTTACATTGAACAGGAATGAGGTCTATCCTTCTGGGGTATGGATGTATGGGGCATAGATCTGATTTTCGCTTCACTTCCTACCTTACAAAACCCTAGTCAAAACCTGACACGGCTCCCCGGGGACAGGAAATGAGGTCTACACCATCTGGGGGATGGATGGAGGAGGCAGAGATCTAATGTATCTCTTCACTTCCGGCCCTTCCAAAGCCCAGTCAGAACCTGGCACGGCTCCCCGGGAACAGGAAATGAGGTCTAAACCTTCTGGGACTTGGATGGATGGAGGAGGCAGAGATATAATTTATCTTGTCGCTTCCAGCCCTTCCAAAGCCCATTCGAAACCTGACACGGCTCCCCGGGACCAGGAAATGAGGTCTAAATCTTCTGGGGGATGGATGGATGGATGGGGCAGAGATCTGATTTATCTTGTCACTTCCGGCCCTTCCAAAGCCCAATCGAAACCTGACACGGCTCCCCGGGAACAGGAAATGAGGTCTAAACCTGCTGGGGGATGGATGGAGGAGGCAGAGATATAATTTATCTCTTCACTTCCGGAACTTCCAAACACGCGTCTGAAGGTGACATTGGAACAGGAAATGAGGTCAAAACCTTCTGGGGGATGGATGGAGGGGGCAGAGATCTGATTTATCTCTTCACTTCCGGCCCTTCCAAACCCAGTCAAAACCTGACACGGCTCCCCGGGAACAGGAAATGAGGTCTAAACCTTCTGGGGGATGGATGGAGTGGGCAGAGCTCTGATTTATCTTGTCACTTTCGGACCTTCCAAAGCCCGGGCTAAAGCGTACATGGCTCCCCGGGAACAGTCAATGTGTTTACCAGCGACTTGGATCCTTCCTTCCGGACTTGGACGCGGACTATTAACTACTAGAGTTTTACCTTTGGTGGGGGGGGGGTGGGGGTGTGGGGAGAGGCAAGGATTTGGGGTATCAGAAGTGGACATTTGACATGAGTATTTGACGTACTCATCCTTCCATGGTTGCTGATAGTTGGGGTGGGTATATTGGGGGTGGGGGGGGGGGGCGGGGGCGGGGCGGATGCTGGGTTGGTGGATGTAGTGGTGGGTGGTGGAGTGGGGGTGGGAGCTAGGATTGGGGTATAAGAAGTGGACATTTGCATGGGTATTTGACGATCATCCTTCTATGGCTTTGATAGGTTTGGGTGGGTAGATGGGATGGGTTGGGGCGGGATGTGGTGGTGTGTGTTGGGGGGGGGGAGGGGCTAGGATTTGGGTATCAGAAGGTGGACATTTGTCATTTTATTTGCCGTATTCATCCCTTCCGTGTTTGCTGATAGTTGGTGGTGGGTAGATTTGGTGCGTGGGGCGGGGCCAGGGGCCAGATGCTGCCATGGTGGTGTGTTTATGATGTGCAACTGTACGTCGGGGGGGCTGAGGGGGAAGGGGCAGAGCTCGGCGGGTGCAGTGACGGAGGGGGAGATGGGGGGCGAGGGGTGGGGGGGAGGGTGGCTAGGGTTTGCGGGTATCAGAATTGGACCATTTGTCCTTGCGCATTATGACGTACCATCCTTCCCGTGGTTGCGGAGCAGTTTTATTGGGATCAGTTTGTGTCAATGTTTGTTGATGTTTGCGCTATTGATGGGCAACCCAGGTGTAACAAAACCCAGGAGCACCCAGGGTGTTGGGCGACCCATGTGTAACCCAACGCGCCCAGTTGCAACCTAGGTCAGCAGACACCAGTGTTGCTGGACCATAGGTGCAACCATGAGGCACACCCAGGTGTGGGCGACCCAGGTGTAACCCAGGCGCGACCCAGGTGTGGGCGACCCCAGTGCACTCCCGCTCGACTTGTGCAAACCGGACGACCCCAGGTGTGGGCAACCCAGGTGCGACCCAGGTGCTAGCCAGTGCACAAGTCGCTCACTCGTGGTCACACTTTGTGGCGACCAAGGGCCCATGTCGGCCAAAACTCACACACCTGGGGGTCGCATCCCAGATCCCCACAATGTGCGAAACTCCAGGACCTCGCACAAATAAACAAACAAACGGTATGCTTGAAGCTCACTGGTGACCCCACCCATCGCGCTACTATGTATTTGAGGACAAACCCCACAGGTTTTTTTCATTTATCAATAAATGGATGTCTTCAAGGTAGTGTGGCAAGAGTAAACGATTTTTGTACCTCAATCATTGATATGGATGGAAGAGCGCTAGCAAGTCGATACCGTCGAATCATTTTGAAACGCCCATGGGGGGGGGGGGGGGTAGGGGGGGGGAGATATGGGTCTGACAACTTTATTTTGCCCCCCCCCCCCCCCCACCCCTTGGTATGCCTCAATTCCTCATCAAGAGGCGTGAGGTTGAAGGTGCCAGCCTGTTTGTTTGCGCTGGGGCCAACCACAAAAAATGAAGACGCAAAGGCCTCTGAAATACATAAATAATAACCGCCTTATACTATGTTGAGGTTGGGATGGGGAGGGGGGGGGGGGGGGGGGGGGGGGGGGGGGGGGCGGGGCATCTCTCTTTCCTGCACTGGGTCCAACCACCAAAAATGAGGAGCGAAGATCTTTTGAATGTATCCATATAACACGCCTTATCTGAGGTTTATGTTTGAGGGGGGCGCACCTACGTTTGCTTGCGCTGGGTCCAACCCACCAAAATAAGGCGGAAAGGCCTGTGAATATATGAATAAATATTTAGCCATATTACGAGGTGTGAGGTTGGGGGGGGGGGGGGGGGGGGGGGGGGGGGGGGGGGGAGGGTGGGGGGGGGGGGGGGGGGGGGGGTTGGGGGGGGGGGGGGGGGGGGGGGGGGGGGGAGGTTTTTTTTTGTTGTGTTCTTTTTGTTGTTGTTTGTTGTTTTTTTTTCTTTTTTTGTTTTTTTTTTTTTGTTTCTTGTGGTTTGTTTTTTTGTTTTTTTTTTTTTTTGTTTTGTGCTTCTGGGGTTTTTGTGTTTTTTTGTGTGGGGTTTTTTTGTGTTGGTCTGGTTTTTTAAGCTCAACGATTGCTGCACTGGGCCACCAGCACAGAAAGAAGACTCGAACAGTCGTTGAATGACTACTCAATAATAATATGCCTTATCATGAGGTGTGAGGCTGAGGAGGCCAGCCATTCAACCATTCATCGAAACGGGATCTATCGGGAAGGTGTGGTAGTCATGTGTATACTTATTGTTTAGGTTTTAGTATCGGTTTCGGGCTATTTGCCACAGTTG
Source organism: Chlamydomonas sp. ICE-L (assembly GCA_013435795.1). Classification (NCBI taxonomy): domain Eukaryota; kingdom Viridiplantae; phylum Chlorophyta; class Chlorophyceae; order Chlamydomonadales; family Chlamydomonadaceae; genus Chlamydomonas; species Chlamydomonas sp. ICE-L. The sequence continues at coordinate 76,597 of JACBWV010000760.1, forward strand.
GTCACTTGTTCGCCATGTTTTGACCATATGTTTTCTTATCTGCTACGAGCAGCAGCTTCTAGGCTGCTCCCTGGGCTCTCTCTTCATACAAACCTTAAGCAACCCAGGCACCTAGAAGCTGATATCGGCAGCTTTCCAGTGCTCCTGGAACCTTTGGCTGTGGCCCAGTGGCAGACCGAGGGAGCTGCCTAGAAGCTGGTGCTGGTTGCCGAAAAGAAAAACAGCGGTTTTACTCAAAATAACTGAGAGCTTTTCCTTCTGCTTCAAATGCAAAGTTGTCAATTATATATTGTTTGGTTTGCTGATCTGATTATTTTTGAATCTGAATTGTTAAAATGTTTCCCAGCCAACTCTGGGCTGCCCACCGCCTTCCAATTCCAAGTCCTCCCGTGCGATCCCCTCGCAGAGAGCAGGGAGCACACTAAGCGGATTATACAGTTTAAAGACTTGCCCGAGTCCAGGTTGATTTATTCAAGGGGTCTTTTCATTTGTATTAACTTTCGGATTCCTATCGCAGCAATTGTGATTCTAGGTTTCACGCAACTCGGCCATCTGTAATTGAATTTTCCCGGTTGTCCAGCCAACTCTGGGCTGCTCGCCACCTATGCAATGAATGTATGTATGGATGAATGCTAGCCTACGCCAAAACCGGGTCATAGTAATGATTGAACCAGAAATATGCGTCCCGATCGATTGTATATTGTCGGGTTTTTTGTCAGTTGGGCAGATTCTAAGTGCCTTACTTAGGTTGGTCGAAATAACAAGAAAAAGTTATGATTACGCCTGGTAAGGCGTGGTATTATGATACCTCCGGCTCACAGCTGTAGGGAACTGAATACTACCTGGACTAAGGCACCATGGCGGTTGACAGCGACCGCTAACGCTGAGGCGCAGGTAGGGATTCGAACCCCGCACCTTCATTTATCCAGTGGAAGTGGCAAGTTTTTACCTACAGTACCGGTATGTACATTAATGCATCCCAAAACCGCCCCAGCAAATATTACCCCCTCTCCTTATGTATATATACACCAGCATTCGAACCCAGTACGTCCAGGCCTCTTAATACATACTATTTCTGATTGCATGTTAGCACGAACTCGGGGCCCCCGTCGATCACAATTTGTTGGGGGTTCAATTCACCTGTGCTTGTTGTTTGAAGCGACCTATCCTGTTTTTAAGGTTGGGCAAGTCGTGTGGCTTCGTTTTCTTAACCTGTGCGCAGGAGGGGGGGGGGGGGGGGGGGGGGGGGGGGGAAGGAACCCCTACCCCATGCTTAAAAACACCTGAGGTGGGCTGCCCCCCCCCCCCCCCACACACACACACACCTAAATAAAAATAAGAGGACTTACCTGAAATTATATATGCATTCTGGGTCTCTACACTTTGGCACACACAATGGCATCCCCATAATTCTCAAACAGGGATTGTGTGATAGTCAAAATACTCACCGATTCACCCACCCATCCTCCCGGGTCTTAAGCGGTGCCAGTGAACTGCCCTTGTCAACAGAATCTCTTTAGTGGTCTCAGAATGTCAACTGGAGGTCCGGGTAAAAAGATAAACAGAACCCTGAGGAGGGCTGCCCCCGACCCCCCCCCCCCCCCCCCCCCCCCCCCCCCCCCCCCCCACACACACACACACACACAAACACACGCCCACACACAATAAGGGGTGCTCAGAATCAGGGCTCAGAATGATCTGGAAAATGGGTCAAAACATCACCATGACTCATGCCATTACAGCCCCATCCTCAGAATAAATCGACCGGCATGAAGCAAAATCTGGAAGCCTGTGCACCTCCTGCTACGCGCGGCTATATGACCGCACAGGCCCAGCCCTGCCCAGCGCCTGGCATGTCGGCACGTCAGCTACGGCAGGTCTTGGCTGCTCTCAGCAACATTCACCCCTTCCGCGCAGATTCGGCGTGTCATCTGTACAGGTTGGCCGTATCATATGTAGCCATCCGCTATCGGCTGGACAAGTGGTCACTACTGAATACGCTGTCAATACATTGATGAAGCGTTTAGAGCAAGGCCACTGTTGCAGCACATTGGTGGGCTGCGCCTGGGCTGTCGGTGAAGTTACGTTAAAAATAGCGACCCGGAATATCTATTCCGGCTCTCACTCTGAAATGTTCCAACGGATTCCCAACCAAATCTGTCTTAGATTCAGGTAAAATCCCAACCGAATCCCAACCGTATAACCGTAACCTTCGATTCGAGGCTGTTTCCGAACCCAAATTGAGGAAGCTCCTGTGAAGCCAGCATGACACAACGTTTTGAAGTGGGCACCCCAATCCCCCAGCGCATAACAGGTGAGGGGGGCCTGCCTGCGGCAACCTACGGAACCTCACCAAATAAAATATTGTCGCGACCTTCTCAGAAGCGACAGCCTGCAAGTACTTAGATCGGGTCGTCTGCTACCCACCCAATTCTCTACCTAGCCGACTCGGGCCTAGTTCGTTTACTCAGTAGCTCCTGGCCCCGATATTCCTCAACCCCGCATTCATCCGCCCTCCTCTCTCCGGCTGGGGTCTCGCTAAATTCTCGTAGCAACGTTGGTACACAAGGCGTGGCTTTGTCAAGTCTGTGCTGCCGATCAATACCGTCTGTCATGGGAGGCTTCATCTTACCCATTCTAGGTAGCCTGCTTCTATTGCAACAGGCCTGCGCCTACCCCTAGTGAGTACTCCATCGTGCCTTCAAGCCTAACGCATACACTTGTAGCGCGCTACTCTATCAGCTCTATGCTGTGTGATGCCACACATTCATTGTGCGTACACATCTGGCAGCCCATGTGCTCAGACAGCACTGTCTTTCGAACACAAGCACCTAAGGCGCGTACCTACTTTATCGGGAGCATGTTTCATCGCCCAATCGTGCCTGCAAATAGTTCATCTAAATGAGCATCGATCTGTTCTCTGGTGTACGTTTCCGCCCTGCATTACCACCATCGGACGACTCTGTTTATGTTCCTCGAGCTAACTTCCGTAACCAACTCTGCGCAGCCTGTGGGTTGAGTTGGCCCCCAACTGCACGGCTCATCCATTGGAAGGTTACGGAAAGCATGTAAATCCACGTGATGATAGGTGAGTCTCTGGCCCAGGGCTGTACTCCAAATAAGGATGATGGTCTGGTGGAGTTGTGAATTTGAGGGTGGGGCTAGTTAGTGTGTAGTGGGGTTGTGGTGGGTGGGTGGGGATGTATGCATATATGTGTGGTATGCAGGCGATAGAATAACCTCACAGAATTCATCAATAATAGCGTCTGTGTGGGCGACGTGCTCAATAGAGAGAGGAAACCTATTCACGTGTGTTGGTATGTGGTACATCTGTGTCAGGGTCGAAATGCAAGATGTGTGGTAGATGGGTGTCAGGGTCAAGATGTCAGATGTGCGGTAGATGCGTGGTAGATGGCTGGAAGGGTTGAAATGTTAGATGTGTGGTAGGTTGGTGTCAGGATCAACATGTTAGATGCGAGGTAGATGGCTATCAGGGTTGAAATGTTAGATGTGTGGTAGATGGGTGTCAGGTTCGAAATGTCAGACGTGTAGGGAAAGGCTGAGTTAGTTAATATTAGCGAATGAATAATATATTAATATTAGTGAATGTTAGATAATATTAGACTGGCAAGCCATCTCACCAAAATTTTGAATTTATTCGAAAAACTAATATTATTGTGACCCTATACAGTCCTATTATGATTTTAGTTCATATTAGTTTTTCAAACACTGACATTAGTTGCCGTACCTTGTAGATGTGTGGTAGATGGGTGTCAGGGTCAAATATTATATGTGTGGTAGATCAGTGTCAGGGTCGAAATATGATGTTTGGTATATCAGTGTCAGGGCCGAAATATTATATGTGTGGTAGATCAGTGTCAGGGTCAAAATGTTAGATGTATGGTTGATTCAGGGTTGAAAGACAATTGAGAGTACAAAAATTGAGTAATATCGATGTGGCTGTAATTCTCCTTGGGAATTAAAGTTAAAGTACACCAATTAAGTAATATCGATGTGGCTGGAATACTGCTTGGGCACACGCAATATAATAAATGATACACAAAAATAATCCCACTGCGTGTGAGATATGGAATTATTGGGCATGCTTATTGTTTGTCCGGGGTGGCCGTGTATTACCGACTTGTTTGTGACTCAACGCGCCCAAAATGTTAATCAACGCCCATTGTATTACCCGGAATACACGCACATTACCCATAATACACACCCAGGACGAACAATAGTGGGTCTGTTGGTCTCCCTGAAGGCACCGACATTGTATGTGTGTATGTTGCAGTGTCATTTGGCATTTTCATGCCGCTTCGGCATCAACCCAAGGACGCGTGGAGCATTATCTTTGAGGCCGTTGTCTGTTGGTGAACCGGTACCCTACGCCTGCTGACAACACAACCATGCCTCATTGATATGAGCACAGTGGGCGCATACCTGCATAATGCATTCTGTTGCACTGCATGATCTTTTTTACCGACTGAAATATGTATGTTACAGTCCAGGGGTAGGCCAAATATGCCAAATAAGGGACTTGCCCAACTGTGACTGGAAGGGCTAAAAAGAAAAAGCATTGATGAACTGAACCCTCCCAAAATCGTTTTACCGACAGGACGTTGCGCACATGATCGACAAGCAAGCACAATCATGATCACATCACATACACACTTACATACATACATACTTATACATGCACGCATACATACATACACATTCAAACATGGTCAGTATCACAGGCACACACTTGCGCACATGATCCATGCTCTATCACTAACCCCATCCGCACCCTGCACTTATTTCCACTTGTGAAGCTCAGCTGTGTTTTCACTTTTCACTTGTGAAGCATTGCTGTGTTTTCACTTGTGTTTTCACTTTCCACTTGTGAAGCATTGCTGTGTTTTCACTTGTGTTTTCTCTTTTCACTTGTAAACCTCTGCTGTGTTTTCAACCCACCCACCCCCAACCTCAGAATTAGACTGACAGCAGAACTTTGAGTGAGTCACAACTTCGACACAATACCATATTGCGATTTTCTATCTGTCCTGGAATCTAACTGCTTAGTGCTTTGACAGGCCTTCGCTGCGTCCAGCTGGCAGTTCTACACCACTAACCTTATCCACATCCTGCACTTCTCTTCGTTTGTAAAGCTCTGCCGTGTTTACAATCCTGGATGAGGATGGTGACGCTGTTGACGAGCTCTGCCCTGGCATGGACTACATTGTCGAGGTGAGGATTGTTTTGCACATCTGGCATGTTCTACATTGTTGAGGTGAGGATTGTTTTGCACATCTAGCATGTTCTACATTGTTGAGGTGAGGATTGTTGAGGTGAGGATTGTTTTGCACATCTGGCATGTTCTACATTGTTGAGGTGAGGATTGTTTTGCACATCTGGCATGTTCTGGATTGTTGAGGTAAGGATTGTTTTGCACATCTGGCATGTTCTGCATTGTTGAGGTGAGGATTGTTTTGCACATCTGGCATGTTCTACATTGTTGAGGTGAGGATTGTTTTGCACATCTGGCATGTTCTACATTGTGGAGGTGAGAATTGTTTTGCACATCTGGCATAGACTTCATTGTGGAGGTGGGGATTGTTTTGCACATCTGGCATGTTCTACATTGTTGAGGTGAGGATTATTGAGGTAAGGATTGTTTTGCACATCTGGCATGTTCTACATTGTTGAGGTGAGGATTGTTTTGCACATCTGGCATGTTCTACATTGTGGAGGTGAGGATTGTTTTGCACATCTGTTAAAAGGTAACGCCCGTGTCCTAAGATGAGCTCAACGAGAACAGAAATCTCGTGTAGAACAAAAGGGTAAAGCTCATTTGATTTTGATTTTCAGTACGAGTACAAACTGTGAAAGCATGGCCTATCGATATTTCATTGGGTTGTAGCCGAGTTGGGTTGGGTTGTTGCCATGTTAGCACGATTGTATTGGTTTGTAGCTGTGTAAACACATTCTACTTCCAAGCGGCTCGCAAGGCCTGCGCGATGAGTTTTTTTTTTTTCAAATCTGAAAGTGGTTTTTTTCTAGCTTTATGGTCTTAAGGCTTAGGATTGCCCCAACCAGATCGCGGCTGTGTGAAGGGATGACTACTCTGGCCTTCCGTACTCCACAATACTCACAGTGGATTGCGGTATAACTAGCAACCTGACCCTCATACCTTAACACCCTCATACCTTAACCTGAAACCCTCATACCTTAACACCCTCACACCCACGCAGATCAAATTCCCTACCTTTGCCTCTCTCTACCTCACCACGGATGACAACAACACATTCAGCACCGCTTACAATCCGGAGAAGTGCCCCAACCAGATCGCTGCTGTGCAAAGGACTGATTACTCCGGCCTTACGTACTCCACAATACTGACAGTGGATTGCGGTACGACTGGCAACCTAACCCTGGAGATGACATGGGCCAGGATATTAACCGACTTCTACCACTACACCACCCTGACTATTCCAGTGAACGAGGAGTGCATGAGCGAAGAGATCTGTAAGTTGTTGCCATGAACATAAGCACAGAGATCTGTACTTACGCACAATCACATGAGTACATGCAGCACATAAGTTCAGGGACCTGTAAGTTGTTGCCATGAACATAAGCGCAGAGATCTGTACATACGCACAATCACATAAGTACATGCAGCACATAAGTACAGGGACCTGTACATACACACATAATCACATACTTATATGCAGCACATCAGTAATATATCTGTAAGTTGTTATCGTGTCATTTGGAGGTCTGAGTAAAAACAATAGCAAACATCCTGAGGAATGACATGGGCTAGGGTCTGAAGCATCTTTTACCACTACACCAACCTGACTATTTCAGTGTGCGAGGAGTGCACGGGTGAAGAGATCTGGAAGTTGTTGCCATGAACATGAGCATATAGATCTGTACATATGCACATAATTACAGATATCGTGTTGTTAATTACAGATATAATGTATAATTACAGATATATAATATAATATAGAATTACAGATATATAATATATAATTACAGATATAATGTATAATTACAGATATCGTGTTGTTAATTACAGATATATAATATAATGTATAATTACAGATATCGTGTTGTTAATTACATATATATAATTACATATATAATTACAGATATATAATATATAATTACAGATATAATGTATAATTACAGATATCGTGTTGTTAATTACAGATAAGTTGTTATCGTGCTGTTTGTCCTCCATGCGTTTCATTATTTAAAAGTTCAATTCACTAAAACATGTTTCATATCAATGAATTTGCTTGATACACATGCATGACCAATCCCAGCCCAAAAAGTTCAATTCACTAAAATATGCTTCATATCAATGAATTTGCTTGATACACATGCATGACCAATCCCAGCCCAAAAAGTTCAATTCACTAAAATATGCTTCATATCAATGAATTTGCTTGATACACATGCATGACCAATCCCAGCCCAAAAAGTTCAATTCACTAAAATATGCTTCATATCAATGAATTTGCTTGATACACATGCATGACCAATCCCAGCCCAAAAAGTTCAATTCACTAAAATATGCTTCATATCAATGAATTGCTTGATACACATGCATGACCAATCCCAGCCCGAAAAGTTCAATTCACTAAAATATGCTTCATATCAATGAATTTGCTTGATACACATGCATGACCAATCCCAGCCCAAAAAGTTCAATTCACTAAAATGTGTTTCATATCAATAAATTTGCTTGATACACATGCATGACCAATCCCAGCCCAAAAAGTTCAATTCACTAAAATATGTTTCATATCAATAAATTTGCTTGATACACATGCATGACCAATCCCAGCCCCAAAAGAGTGTGTGGGGTATATATTGAAAGGTTGTGCCGAAGTATGTGTTTGAGTGTTTCTGCAACAGCTTGTTGTTCTTCAGAGCTCCATAGCAAGCCGAGCATGGGAGTTCTCGCTCATAGTGCCAAGTATAACCTGACCTAGTTAGAAAGGAGGCTGCCGGGTTAAGCGAAATTCTTGCAAGGTGGGGCATTCAGGGCCACCCTTAACCTTAAAGAGAGGCATGAATGTCATAGATCCACCTTGCTTTTAAATTTAACAAGTAAAATAAGGCTATGGGTAAAGCCCATGATTGTTTTTACTTGTTAACTTTTTTAATAGGGCCGGCAGCAAGGGGGGGGCATGAAAAAAGATTTCGTACCGCATGTTTGATATGGATTGAGAACCTCGAGCAATAGTCGATAAAAAAATCAAGTCGATACACCCACGGACGGCCGAGATAGAGGGGGGGGGGGGGGGGGGGGGGGGGGGGGGGGGGGGGGGGGAACAATTTCCAAACAAGCGGTCTGCAAACTTTATTCTTGCCCCCCCCCCCTCGGCCGGCAGCTAGCACTAGCTGTTACACGCCTTGTGGCTTGGCCCAGGTGTGCTGAGCTCCGTGCCACCCCCCACACCAGCAATACAAAATCATACTTGGTACGTCTTGTGACGAGGTGTGAGTATGAGGAGGGCAGCTCCTTCGCTTGCAATTGGGGCCAACCACCAATCCCCCACACCTGCAACCCTGTCAACTTGTGTTTGAATTTGAATCGTCACGCACCCACTCCTGCAACCCTGCTAATTTGGGTTTGAATTTGAATTGTCACGCACCCATACCTGCAACCCAGCTAAAATGTGTTTGAATTTTCACACAGGCCCTGATGAGGGAGATGAAGAAGAAGATGGCGGAGAAGATGGCGGAGGATACAGTCCTCCACCATGTTCAGTTCGACACAAGTGAGCTTGGGGCAGTGATAATCTTGATGGAATTGTTAGCCCCAGGGTCACCCCGTTGTCCGTTTGTGCAACCGACCGACCACAAAGTTGAAGCCTGACATGTCAGGCAACTGTCTCACGTTTAACTGGTCTGGTCAGCTCCAGTCTGTTGCCACCTGTCGTTCAGTAGCCAACACACTCCGCCGATTTTCCGCGTCGCTTGCGACGCTGCATAGGACTTGTCGCTATTATTCTGAAGCAGCAGCTAGAAGAAGGGGCTCGGAAAGAAAGATGCCTTCAGCCCTTTGAGGGCTGTGGTGCCGGCAATGGCCAGGGCACTGGAGCTGGTGAAGGGAGGGGAGCTGGGGCTGGTAATGGGAAAGGGGAAGGGGACGTGCAGGATGACTCAGACTGTGTAGACAAGCCCCCTCCTCACACACACCCCCGCAGACAAAACAAATCAAACCAGACACCCAATAATAAAACAAACGCACCCGAAACACACAAACACACCATAAACACACACACACAAAAAACAAAAAACAACAAAATGTAGGCCCACAAAAAATACAAAACACAGCAAAACCAACACACACAACACAACACACCCAAACCCCCACAACCCCCCCACCCCCCCCTAACCAACCCAACAGCCAAAACAACAAACAAACACACACAAGATCAACTAAGCCCACCACCACACCACAAGAAAACCAAACAACACAAACTACACTACAACCCACACCTAGCCACCCCCACCCCTATCCAACCCCACCCCCCCTCCCCCCCCCCCCCCCCCCCCCCCCCCCCCCCACACACACCACACACACACACACACACACACACACACAGCCCCCCCACCCAAGAATCCCTACATGCCGGGATATGCAGTAGACAAGGGTCGACAGCATTTTTGAGTGTCAGCCCCACTGTTTTTTAAGTGGATGGCTTGAAGCAGGCCCTAATTAAGGTAGACAGATCCGTTCTCCACATCGGAACTCGTTAGTCCTTCTTCCCTGCATAGCTGCTTTTGTAAGTGTGCATGCTTGCATTTGCTTAGCTGTACATTTATAAACGCAGTTAAATGTAGCTTTGTTGCATTTAACTGTGTTTAAAATTCAGCGCTGCTTGTTAGACCTTCCTCTGCATAGCTGCTTGTGTAAGCTTGCATTTGCATTAGCTTAGCTGCACATTTACAAATGCAGTTAAATTCAGCAATGCGCGTCAGTCCTTTTCCCATCCAGTGGAATCCTGGGTGCTCACTCCATGCCAGGATGGCAACATTAGTAGTAGTCACACTGGGAGTAATACAATTTGCCAATTCCGATTGTGACTGATCTGTCTAGTATGTTGATATCATCTATTACATTACAGTGTCATCGCCAGGGTACTACATTTTGTCATTTTGGGTTGCGCTTTTGACTCAACTGAAAACGGAAATCTGCGCGCTGTGCCCAGAGGGGGGGTAAACGATTGTGTCAATCGCGCAGACGGGCTCCAAAACGTGCAAGCGCGCAATAGCACGCATCATGTAGTACCCTGTTTGTAACTACCCTACTGGCGACAGTAGGAAAGGTTAGTGAGGTTCGATTCATTAGCGACTCGGGTGTCCTGGCACTGACCAACTTAGAGTGACTCCTGCTCACCACTATAGTGAATCCTAGTCACCGCTAGAGTGACTCCTGCTCACCACTAGAGTGACTCCTGCTCACCACTAGAGTGACTCTTAGTCACCGCTAGAGTGACTCCTAGTCACCGCTAGAGTGACTCCTGCTCACCACTAGAGTGACTCCTAGTCACCACTAGAGTGACTCCTGCTCACCACTAGAGTGACTCCTGCTCACCACTAGAGTGACTCCTGCTCACCACTATAGTGAATCCTAGTCACCGCTAGAGTGACTCCTGCTCACCACTAGAGTGACTCCTGCTCACCACTAGAGTGACTCCTGCTCACCGCTAGAGTGACTCCTGCTCACCACTAGAGTGAATCCTAGTCACTGCTAAAGTGAGTCCTGCTCACCGCTAGAGAGACTCCTGCTCACCGCTATGCCTTGGCATGGCCATCTGCCCCGTCCATGGACTGCTACGGCAACGCCGCTATTGGTATGCCATAACAACTTTTGGAAAAAAAACATGTGGTGTGCAGTACAGTATTGAAGTACACCATTTACATTCAATATTCAGTATCTAGCTTTCTTTCAATTGAATAAATCATACATTCATGTTTGCTACTTTTCCCAGTCTAGTGCTGTTTACAGGTGTTGTTGAATTGTTCCAATGGCCTTTGCTACAGTGATCATCCTCGCTATTAACTATTTTCTTCGTTTTTTTGCTGTTGGCTGCATTTTGCCATTTTGGGACTTATATCATTGGGCACCAGATCCTGTCTAAAGACTGTTAGCATTTTGATTCAGTTTTTTATTGGTTTGGGTCACATGGGTCTTGACGTTCACATTTCCCCTGGTAAATAATTGTGCGACCGAAGACAACAAGCAGCAAAATTGCTGGCTGGAGCTATGTAACCAAGTTCAAGTCAGTAGCAGAGGGGCAGCTGCCTTCTTCAGAGTCTCTTGGGCACTCTTTTCTGTTGTCCTTTTTATACACATACAATAGCCCCTCCTTTCATGGATGGGCAAGTATCTTTATCCTATTTGGTCTATCCCTAGACTGTAGCAACATACGTACATATTTGAGAGAAATTGGCATACTGTTTAAAGGATTAAATCGGTATAAATACATGTTTTTAGAGGAAGGTAGCAGCATATTCATTCGTACACCCAGACTGCATAAATATACGTTGTTACAGTCCAGGGGTAGGCCTAATAGGCTAAAAGGACCTGCCCAACCGTGGGACTAACACGAAAAAACGCTGATGACCTGAACCCCAAACAATCGTTTTACCGACGGGGGACCTGAGTTCGTGTTACAGTGATAATTTATTTTTACAGGTAAACGATTTCTGACTGTCGCTATATGCACAGAATCCAGGGACGCCTGCTCATCCAGAGCGTGAGAGCAGTGGTGAAAATCTTCACATTTGTAGGGACCGGCCGACCTACCTGGGACCGGCATATCATATGATGTTGGCGAAAGGCGAGTGTGATAGCATACAAATTGCATCATATGATGGTAAATCTAGCCGGGGGGGGGGGGGGGGGGGCAAAAAGGTGAAATCACAAAAAGTGCTGAGGCACCCTTCTGCAGACCCCCCCCGGCTCTGGAAACCCACTGCACAACCACTATCTCAGCCACCACTTAGTGTTATGGTGTCTAATTAGGCTCATTTTACTGGGTTTTAAAGGCCTATCCATTGAGATTGGTCTAGAGACCATTGGGAATGTTTGAAACATAGAAAATCATCATCATCAATGTTACATTGTTTGGGTGGGGCTTGGGGGTCAGTCAGTAAAACAAGTCAGTAAAACAAGTCAGTAAAAAAAGAAGAAGAAGTGAACTACCATGAGGTCTCGCCCTGTGCGTCGTTGTACACGTGTTGGTTAGGGCGTTGTGTGTGTAGAGAGAGAGAGAGAGAGAGAGAGAGAGAGAGAGAGGAGAGGCCATGGACCCCCCCCCCCCCCCCCCCCCCCCCCCCCCGTCCCTCCTCTACCCTGGGCATAATATGTGGTGGATCTCTACCCCAATAGCATAAATGGACTGGTATTAAGTAGAGGAACACTTGGAGTAACATCCTAGTTCCACTTCCATGTCATTCTGAAGGCTAGAAAAAAGTGCCTGGAAAGTACTTTTTTTTAATTCCACATTTTTCCCTCGACCCCCCCCCCCCCCCCCTCCCCCCTCCCTCTGCGGCCCCAAACTTTGGGGGACCAGCACTTTTTTCTACTGGGCCAAATTAAGAGATAAAACCGGATTCTTCATCCTCTTAATGACATTTACACAGTTGGGTGATGGTGTCATTTTGGTTCGAAGTTGCCCCCCCTTGAATTTAGACTAGTTAGACTGCCGGCATCATATTATATCATAAGATGAATTGATGACATGATATCATAAGATATCATATTGCCGTTCCCTACACATTTGAGGGCCTAACATACGATCACTGACCCAAGTAAGACTATAAGAGGGCAAATATTATGAAGAAGAACCGAGAAGACCCAAATAAATGATTACATTCCCAAGCATCCAAGACAAGGTTTGTGTGATCAAGGCCAGACCACTTTGTGTGATCAAGGCCAGAACACTGCCGGTACTGAAATAAACATATCAATTTGGAAGGGAAGGAGGTACCACCTTTTCCCTCTTTCTTTGGGGACTATGCATGTTTAAGTTGTACACTTGATGGAATGTGTATTGCGGTCCACACGTAGTACATACTTAGTACAGTCCATACACAGTATGGAATTAAAAATATCTCAATATCACTGGAACCCCAGTCCTCCCTCGTACACACCGTATTGTTTCGTGCGACGCGTCAAAAATTGAGCGACTGAGTGCGACCCCTGAGTGCGATCCCAGTGCGACGCGCTGCTCCCTGGGCCTTGCGGAGCGCATAGCGCGGAGCCCCGGGGGGTTGAGGGGCATTTATGACTAGTTTAGCATGACACATGCATAGCCATGCAGGGACGGAATAGCGACGCGCCGCAAAAACAAAGTGGGTGTACACTTTCACGTGCCTCTTGTCTGGGCGAGGTGAATCTATTGTCAGCGATAGCTGTATTACTGCCTACTGTCCCTTTCCCCTGATCACTTGTCCTGTGTCCCCTAGACCCTGGACCTTAACCAGTCCTCTGAGAGTTGCCTATTAATTGCTCCTCTTCTTCTTCTTCTTCTTCTTCTTCTTCTTCTTCTGGAATCCTTTCTCTTGACCAGTTCCTTTCTGTCTCTGTCACTATAAGCCGCCATCTAGTGAACGAGCGTACATCCGTACATCAATAGAGTAAATGTCTCCTGTTCCCAACGGCTCCAGGCGCCACATCATCAACATTAAGCGCAAGCATGTCTTCGACACTTCCATCTATGCAATCCCCCGCCCTGCTGGGAGCGTTGCAGCAGCGGCTTGACTGCTTAAAGGGCCAATTGAAAGCCAGCATCACAATCACAGCTCCCAAACAGGTCCCAACAGCAAGAGCTAAGAGCAAGGCAACAAAGGGCATCTGTCCTGAGGCCGCAGAGGCTGGACTAGCAGCTCTGCTGGAGCCGAGGTCTGGAAGGAACAGCTTGGAGTTTGCGGCCGCAGCCTGAGAGTTAGGGGCAGCTGACACCTGGAGAAAGCCCCGCACTGATTTTGATACAGCATCAGAGGAGCAGGTTGCCTTGAAGAGACTTGAGACACTGGTCCACCAGGCCGTGTACCTGCAAAGGAAAATTGACGGAGGGGGGGGGGGGGGGGGGGGGGGTCAAAGTCTGAGTTGATCAGCCTTTACCACCATTTGTTGTGTGTTTTTTGTCTTGTTTTCTGCTGAGTTTGATACTGCATCAGAGGAGCAGGTTGCCTTGAAGATAATCGAGACACTGGCCCACCAGGCTGTGTAGGGTTTCGGGTTTCGGGTTTTGGATAGGGGAAGTGAGGGAGGGAGAGGCAAAGTCTTAGTTGATCAGCCGCTGCCATCAAAGCCAACCAAGTTTTGTGTTGTGTTTGGTACGGCATCAGAGGAGAAGGTTGCCTTGAAGAGACTTGGGACACTGGCCCACCAGGCCGTGTGCCTGCAGGGTTTTGGGTTTCGGGTGTCGGATAGGGGAAGTGAGGGACAAAAATGGGTGAATCATACTGGAATCATGCATACATACATACATACATACATACATACATACATTCATTCACACATACATACATACATACATACATACATACATACATTCACACATACATCTATATATATAAAGAAATCATGGTCGTGGTCGTGGTGGTCGTAGTGGTCGTGGTGGTCGTGGTGGTGTCATCGCGTAACCGACTTAACCGACTTCCCGCCCAGCCAATTCCCGCTCAACCAATTCACGCTTTTCATCCCTCCTGCTTCAACTTCTGCCTGATTGGCCTCCTGCGAATTCTCTTATGCAACCTTCGCCTCCTGCGTATTCTACCTGTTGCGCATCCCGCCCGATTTCTCCCTTTCCCGCCTGGGTTCATCCACCTGATTTCGGTAGCGCTACAGTTCGTCTTCCTACAAGCTTTTCCCCCTGCATCTCTGCAAGACCTTTCCCTTGCGTCAAGAGACCAGTCGCTGCGCACAACGGGAGGTGACGTGGTGAGTCAGCGGACCTGCCAGAAATGTCCGAATCGCATCCATCCCATGTCACAAACTTGACTGCAAATTCTTCCCACTGTATTGAGAAACATGTCGCACCGCATTGTGCCATTGCAAGTACGCATCAAAGTTGACCGAATGAAAAATCTCGCTGAGCATTCTCGCCCTAACTTGACCGAACATCTCAAATCAGCAACTTGACTGTAACTTCTTCCCACTGCATCGAGAAATATGTCGTCGCTGTGCGTTGTGCTATAGCGAGCACGCGGCAAAGTTGAATGGATGAACCTAGCGATGTTTCCAAGTCCCAGATCGAGTTGACTTCGGGAGCAGTTGCGGTGAACAGGATTGTTCTTCGGCCGAACTGAATACATGCTCGCTAAGAAGAAGCTTTAGTTATATACAGTTGCGATTGCGCAGGTTCAGCCTTTTCAGTGGGGTCGACTATCGATCACAGCTGAGGTGGCAGGGAAGCAGGTCCGATGCTTTTAGCGGAGTCTGATGATGTGCAAACGTTGTCGATGCTCATCGTCCCATTTGCCTTTCAGCTATGGCAAAGCCCACAGCTGAAGTGGAGGGGGGCAGCTATGGAGTATGTGTGTGCTGGTGGGTGCGTGTAGGAGGGAGGGGAGGGATGAGAGTGGGGAGAGGGTGGTGGCTGGTGGGATGGCTGGGGTGGGGGAAGGGATGGAGTCAGGAAATGTGTCAGGAAGAGTAAGGGAGTATGTTTGTGGGCGGGGGGTACATGGTTGGGTGGGGGTGGGGGTGGAGATAACTAGGGGGGGGGGCGGGAGTACGGTGGTGTATGTGTGCTTGTGGATGCACAAGGAGACCATCGCAAGGGATGTGCGTCCGTCAATGTTTTAAGTTGCATGTACTGCAGAGAAAACCGTTTTGCAACCCAGCCCAAAACAGGGTGTGGCCAACGGGAGGGAAGGGGGGAGGGGGCGGGATAATGGTTTGGTGGTGGTGGTGTGTGAATGGGGGGGGGGGGGGGGGGGGGGGGGGGGGGTCTCCAAGTGTAAACCATTATTTAACCAGCCCCGAATAGGTGTGGCCAAAGGCCAAACGGGCACCGTACTATGATTGGGGGGGGGGGGGGGGGGGGGGGGGGGTCTTCGTGAGAGTAGGTGTGGCCACCGGCCACACGGGCTACCGTACTAGTACATACATACATACATACATACATACATACATACATACATACATACATACATACATACATACATACATACATACATTCACACATACATGGTAAAGGTCAGGAAATCAGGTTCAGACAATCTCAAGGCAACGCACTTCTATCTGGAGACGTCCATCACAAGCACCATGTATTTGGATTTATTGTAGGCGGATACCCCTGGACTGTGAAAATACATACCGGTACATACATCTGCATACATACATACATACATTCTAAAGGTCAGGAAATCAGGTTCAGAAAATCTCAAGTCTGCGCACTTGTATCTGGAGACGTCCATCACAAGCACCATGTCTTCAGCTTCATTGTAGGCGGCTACTGGCGAGTGATGGCCCTCCCCCTGTTCCTGCAATGGTCGTTGTGAGGGTCATTATTGGGGCAATACTTCTGCTGCTGTTTTTGATGCTTCTGTTTCTGTTGTTTCTGTTGCTCTGCTGCTGTTTTTGATGCTTCAGCTTCTGCTTCTGCTGCTTCTGTTTCTGCTTCTACTACTTTAGCTTCTGCTGTTCCTGTTTCTGCTTCTACTACTTCAGCTTCTGCTGCTTCTGTTTCTGCTTCTACTGCTTCAGCTTCTGCTGCTTCTGTTTCTGCTTCTACTGCTTCAGCTTCTGCTGCTTCTGTTTCTGCTTCTGCTTCTACTGCTTCAGCTTCTGCTGCTTCTGTTTCTGCTTCTACTGCTTCAGCTTCTGCTGCTTCTGTTTCTGCTTCTACTGCTTCAGCTTCTGCTGCTTCTGTTTCTGCTTCTACTTCTTCAGCTTCTGTTGCTTCTGTTTCTGCTTCTGCTGCTTCAGCTTCTGCTGCTTCAGCTTCTGCTGCTTCTGTTTCTGCTGCCACAGCTTCTGCTGCTTCTGTTTCTGCTGCCACAGCTTCAGCGTTTTCCGCTTCTGCTTCTGCTTCTGCTGCCACAGCTTTAGCCTTTTCCGCTTCTGCTTCAGTTTCTGCAGCTTCTACTGCTTCAGCTTCTGCTTTTGCCGCTTCTCCTGCTTCTGTTTCTGTTTCAGCTTTAGCCGCTTCTGCTTCTTCTGCCTCTCCTGCTTCAGTTTCTGCTGCTTCTGTTTATGCTGCTTCTACTGTTTCTGCTTCTACTGCTTCAGCTTCTGCCACTTCTGTTTCTGCTTCTGCTGCCACAGCTTCTGCTTTTACCGCTTCTGCTTCAGCTTCTGCTGCTTCTACTGCTTAAGCTTCTGCTGCTTCTGCATCTGCTGCCACAGCTTCTGGTTTTTCCGCTCCTGCTTCTGTTCCTGCTGCTTATGCATCTTCAGCTTCTGCTTCTGCAGCTTATACTGCTTCAGCTTCTGTTTCTGCGGCTTCTGCATCTCCTCTTTCTGCTCCTCACTGTTTCCTTTCTGGGCTACAAGCAGCGGCTTCTAGGTAGCTCCTTCCCCCATCCTTGGGCCAAACCTGAATCTAGCTAGTGCGTCTGAAACTGGATGGAAGCTGATACACGCAGCCCAAACAAAAATCACTGATGACCATGAGGCACAGTTTTGTTTTGTGCACGACGCATCGCAGATTGAGCGACTCGGTGTGACCCCAGTGCGATGCGCAGCCTCCCAAATCCTGCACAGCACTGAGCCCGGGGGGTCCGGGGGGGCATATCTGGCTAGTTTAGCCAGGCCCTTAAACAGAAGGAATTAAGGTTTTCTGGTATTGCTTCTCATATTTGTAAATATTCTGATTTTTCTGAAACTTCACTTGCTTTCTGGCTGGCTAACAGGGCGACGCAATTAAACAGCAAGAATTAAGGGCAGACCCATGCGTCGCCACGCAGCGGCGGAATAGGCAGAGCAGAACACAGTGAGCTCAGTGAGCTCATGATTCGTGAGCCTAGTAAAGGTGACTGCAACGTACATACAGACAAAAATTGAACCTGCCGTACGCGGGTAGAAAGCGGTCTTCTACCTCAACTGGACAAGCTACCATCGCGGTTGACAACACCCTGCAACGCCCAGGGCGACCGTAGGGGGAATCGAACCCCCGTCCCTCAATCCTCCATTTCACTTCACTTGCGTATCTGACTGAGTGTCTGACTGAGTGAAGTGAACTGGAGGTAAGAAAACAGTAATTTCAGATTTTTACCGCCCTCAATGTATGACAGACTCCAGAGTTACACCGAGTCACACCGAGTCACATGAGTGTCATATTTTTGTTACTTGGCAAAGCAGTACACCATGAACACTCAGACACTTGATCTATTATGTAGTACCAGGATCACTTAAATCAGACCACTACCACCACCACCACCACCACCACCACCACCACCACCACCGCCACCTAAACCGCCTAAATCACTTACTCTCAGATACATGCGATCGAAGTTCACCATCACCCATTCTCCAGGCTTCCTGCGAACACCCTTTCCCACCACACCCACACACCCCACCCAGGTCAGAGCGCTGGTCCCTTTACCACCAGTTGACGCTCTTAGAACGCTCCATGCACATCCGTATAGCCCTATCCCCCACCCCACCCACACGCCCGCGCTGTCCCCTACCCAATCTTACTGTTAGATAAGTGCGATCGAAGTTCACTGTCAACCATTCTCCAGGCTTCCTGCAAACAAAATGGTGTAGGACTGGGCATCAGGCGTAGGGTTTTAAACTTTAGGAATGTGGGCATTAGCGCGAGGGTTTAATACTTTAGGACTGTGGGCATCAGGCGTAGGGTTTAATACTTTAGGACTGTGGGCATTAGGCGTAGGGTTTAATACTTTAGGACTGTGGGCATCAGGCGTAGGGGGTTTAATACTTTCGGGACTGTGGGATCAGGCGAGGGTTTAATTACTTTAGGACGTGGGAGACCGGCGTAGGGTTAAACTTTAGGGGACTGTGGGCATCCGGCGATAGGGTTAATACTTAGGATGGGGGAATAGGGTGGTTTCATACTTCGGACGTGGGAATCAGGCGTAGGGTTTAATACTTTAGGGACTGTGGGAAATCATGCGTAGGGTTAATACTTTAGGACTGTGGGCATCAGGCGTAGGGTTTAATACTTTAGGACTGTGGGCATCAGGCGTAGGGTTTAATACTTTAGGACTGTGGGCATCAGGCGTAGGGTTTAATACTTTAGGACTGTGGGCATCAGGCGTAGGGTTTAATACTTTAGGACTGTGGGCATCAGGCGTAGGGTTTTAATACTTAGGACTGTGGGCATCAGGCGTAGGGTTTAATACTTCTAGGACTGTGGGAATCAGGCGTAGGGTTTTAATACTTTAGGACTGTGGCATCAGGCGTAGGGTTTAATACTTTAGGACTGTGGGCATCAGCGTAGGGTTTAATACTTTAGGACTGTGGGCATCAGGCGTAGGGTTTAATACTTTAGGACAGTGGGCATCAGGCGTAGGGTTTAATACTTTAGGACTGTGGGAATCAGGCGTAGGGTTTAATACTTTAGTGCCTGAGTTGGATCATGCAGGCACATGACTAGGGCTTAGGGTTTAGAACTGTAGTGGCTGAGTTGAATCATGAAGGCATATGATTAGGGGTTAGGGTTTAGAACTGAAGTGTTTGAGTCGGATCATAAAGGCATATGATTAGGGCTAAGGCTTCAGAACTAAAGTGCCTGAGTTGGATCATGAAGGCACATGATTAGGGCTTAGGGTATATAACTGTAGTGCCTGAGTTGGATCATGAAGGCACATCATTAGGGTTTAGGGTTTAGAACTGAAGCGCCTGAGTCGGATCATGAAGGCATATGATTAGGGCTAAGGGTTCATAACTGTAGTGCCTGAGTTGGATCATGCAGGCACATGATCAGGGCTTAGGGTTTAGAACTGAAGTGCCTGAGTCATAGACTAATTTTGTAGTAAAAAAAGCAAGAACAAAAACGGAAAGAAAAAATGCGTACCTAAATAATGAAGAAGAAAAAAAGGAAGAAAACAAATGCCTTAATGATGAAGAAGAAAAAAGAAAAAAAGGGGGGGAAATGCGTGCCTTAATGGCTAAGCTATAGCCTCCCAAAACTGTCCTACAGTGAAGTTGTCCGTAGAGCAGTGCGCCACTATTGACGCCACGTTGTGATGGACGTTCAAGAAAAGAAAAAAAAGAGGAAGGAGCGTGCCTTAATGATGAAGCTATAGCCTCCCGAAATTGTTCTACAGTGAAGTTGTCTGTAGAGCAGTGCGCCACTGTTGACGCCACGTCGTGATGGACGTTCAAGAATAAAATAAAGAAAAACAGGAAGTAGCGTGCCTCAATGATGAAGCTATAGCCTCCCGAAACTGTCCTACAGTGAAGTTATCCGTAGAGCAGTGCGTCACGGTTGACGCAACATCCGGATGGGCGTTCAAGAATAAAGAAAGCTGGTCCAAGGACATGCCCTGCAAGAGATACAGATGAGGCACGTAAATGGTCCATACAAGTGCTCCAACAAGCGGGACAGCAACAAGTATTGAGCATCGCACTATATGCCACGTCAGGATGGGCGTTCAAGAATGATGACAGCGGGTCCAAGGTCATGCCCTGCAAGAGATACAGACGAGGCACGTAAAAGGTCCATACAGGTGCGCGAACAAGCGGGACAGCAACAAGCATTGAGCACCACACATGACGCAACATCCGGATGGGCGTTCAAGAATGAAGACAGCGGGTCCAAGGACATGCCCTGCATATGTGTATTCATGAATTCATGTATTTATGGATGTATGCTTTATTTTTGTTTTTGTATTTATGTATCGGTATGTATTTATTAAGACAGCGGGTCCAAGGACATTCCCTGCATATGTATATTTATGAATTCATGTATTTATGGATGTACTATTTAGTTGTTTATTTATTTATATATTTATGTACCGTTATTTACTAATAAAACAGCTTGTCCAAGGACATGCCCTGCATATGAGTATTTATGAATGTATAAATTTATGTATTTGTGGATGTATTATTAAATTCTTTATTTATTTATGTATTGATGTACCTGTGTGTGTTAATAAAGACAGCTGGTACAAGGGCACGCCCTGCATATGTGTGCTTTGCGTATTTATGGATTTATGGATGTATTATTTATTTTTGTTTATGTATTTATGTATCAGTATGTATTTATTAAGACAGCACGTCCAAGGACATTCTCTGCATATGTGAATTTATGAATTAATCTATGTATGGATGTATGGATTTATTATTTAATGATTTATTTAATTATTTTAAGCATGTATGTATGTGTTAACGAAGACAGCTGGTCCAAGGGCATGCCCTGCATATTTTTATTTATGAATTCACGTATTTATGGATGTATGGATTTACTATTAAATTCTTTATTTATTTATTTATGTATTGGTGTGTATTAATAAATACAGCTGGTACAAGGACATGCCCTACATACATGTATTTTTGAATTGATGTATTTATGGATTTATATATGTGATATTCAATTAATTAGTTATGTATTTATGTACCAGTGTGTATTTATAAAGACATCTGGCCCAACGCAATGCCCTGCATATGTGTATTTCTGAATGTATGGATGTGTAGATGTATTCTTTATTTATTTATTACCAGTTTGCATTTATAAAGACAGCTGGTCCAAGGACATGCCCTGCATATGTGTATTTTTGAATTTGTATATTTATAGATTTATGGATGCATCATATTTATGTACCGGTATGTATTATGAGGACAGCTGGTCCAAGGACATGCCCTGCATATGTGTATTGATGAATCTATGAATTTATGGATTTATGGATGTATGACTTAATTATTTATTTATTTATGTACCGGCATCTCTATAGGCGCCTATGTCCAAAAACGCCCTAAGTTGGTACAAGATTGTGGTACAGAGCCGTACAGGCCCCAAAATGGTCGGAATCGAATTCTACCTGGCCCACCTTTCGCGCAATTGTGTCAGCTACGCGCACATGTATTTCCAGTCTGCATTCGCATGCGGTCGCGAGCAGCCTTGTACGGAAGGCCGGTGGCAGTACATCAGATGTGCGATACATTGTGTTACAAATCCAGATCGCGCCAGACGCGAGGCCGCGCGAGCTATTACGAATCATGTTACCGCGGGACAAAAGGCTTATCAAACCCCTACCACAAGGTCGGAGGCTGCGCTTCAGCATTGGCCTCGGAATTTACTGAGATAGCGGTACAGCCCCTACTTGTACTGTAATAGCAGAACAATTCGTCCCATTATGGCCTACCACAGCATTCAAATCTGGCTTATCTGCCTCTGATTGCTTTGATCAAGCCATTGCATCAGCAAAAAATCACTTATTTACTTCTGATTGCTTTGATCAAGCCATTGCCTCAGTATATTTGAGAATAATTGGCTCAGAGCTTTGATCATGGGAAGGAGAGGCAAGAGCAATGAGGCTGCTATCTGTGTGGATCTTGCAGCAGCTGATTATCTGTTAGAAGTGTGGCTCAGGAGTATAGTGTGGCTCCCACTTCCGTACCAGGGTACTTCAAATGGCCAAATTGGCCAGCGCTTTAGCGCACTTGAAAGCAAAAAAACTGCGCTTCGTAGTGCAAAAAGCGCAAAAAATGCTTGCTGCTGACACAGGGGGTTGCAAAAAACTGCGCTAAAAGCGCAGAGGGGGTCAACAAGTCAGCGCTTAAAAGCGCAAAAGCGCGCGCTTTGAATTACCCCGTTCCATACAACGGCGCAGCAAGAGAGCCAGGGTTGAGGGGACAAGCCCTTCCCAGCTTCGCAAGAGCATGACTAGTTGGAGACACTGCTTTTCTTTTCGGCTATGAGCAGCAGCTTCTAGGCAGCTCCCTAAGTCAGTCCCTTGGCTAACTCCCACAGTTTGATAACTGCTAGAGAGCTGATCATGCCAGCTTCAAAACGCAATAGCTTGCTTAAGGTTTGGCTGAATAGCTTGTAGCCGGAAAAAAAGGAATGGTTGGATAAGGGGCTAGAGGGGCAGAAGTACAGAGGGAGATGAGGCACCAAAAGAAACTCTCTTGGATTTACCCCAAAACAAAAACTAACTTCAGATGTGGATGATTGAAACAAAGTTTGTTTTATATATTTTGAAAATAAATTTGAGTTTTGAAATTTGAAATAAAAATAAATAAAAAAAGTTAATCTTCATGCGATGAAGCAAAGCTAAGACCCAAAATGAAACAATTCAGGCTGTGCAGCGTTGTACCACACTTAGGACACCCACAATATGTAAAGAATCAGTATTTTTTTGGTATTCGGGGGGTATTCACCCGCACTGCCCATATACTGCCATCCAAAACCTGATACAACAATTGTTTATGAGGAAAGATGTGCACAATAGGGCTACATACTTTTTATTTGACGAAAACTTGTTTATGATTGGGATAGGCTCCGCTCCACTTCTACGTAAAATCCGTACCGACTTGGGATCCCATAGTGGAAAAATCACATGTTTTGCTCTGCCTGCTTCCCACCACCTGAGAGAACCCAACTCTGAGTATTTATATGTTGAACTGATGTGGTTAGGCAACTTATTAGCAAAAACAAGTTTTCTTTGGACTTGAGGTAATAGGTGAAAACCATCCGTACCACTCAGGGTCGGATGTTGGCACTTATGGAGATATGTATTTATAAAGACAGCTGGTCCAATGACATGTCCTGCATAAATCAAATACATGGTAGGTCTTATTACGAGGCATGGGGTTTCGGGGGCCAGCCCGTTTGCATGCTCTGGGTCCAACCACCAAACATGCCCAATGCATATGGGTGCATTGCAGTGTTCTCTTTTCAGTTAAGAGATGCCTTGCCTGGTACATTGTACTACTTCGTTACAACAAGTCCTATGCAGCGTCGCAAGCGACGCAAAAAATTGGCGGAGTGTGTTGGCAACGGAACGAAAGGTGGCAACGATGGAGCTGACCGAAGCGAGTCACTTCCGCGACCGATGGCTGACGTGTCAGGCTTCAAGTTTTTTCCGGTCAAACGGACAAATGAGTAAACATGGGGGCTCCCGCCCCCTTGAAGAGGGAGCTCCGCCCAAAACTTGCATTCATATATGACTTTGAGAGGTACAGACGAGGTACACAAAAGGTACGTAAAAGGTACATACAAGTAGGGATCGGCATATCATATGATACCATACACATTGCATATTTGCATCATACAATATATACAATTTTATATTATTATTTTATATTTTATATACGATTGTATATAAATGGCAACTTTAGCCTTATCAGACTGCCGGCATCATGATATCATATGATGGCATAATATCATATGATATCATACTGCCGTTCCCTACATACAAGTGCTTGGACATGGGACAGCAACAAGCATAAAGCAACACACGTGCCGCCACATCAGGATGGGCATTCAAGAAGGATGGCTGATGGTCCAAGGACATGCCCTCCAATACCATACATGTAGGGAACGGCAATATAGTATCGCATGATATCGTGTCATCATATGATCTCATATCATCATATGAGATCCTGTCATCATATGATATCCTGTCATCATTTGATATCCTGTCATCATATGAGATCCTGTCATCAAATGAGATCCTGTCATCATATGAGATCCTGTCATCATATCAGATCCTGTCATCATATGAGATCCTGTCATCATATGAGATCCTGTCATCATATGAGATCCTGTCATCATATGATATAATGTCATCATATGATCTCATATGATCTCATGTCATCATGTCATCATATGATCTCATATGATCTCATGTCATCATGTCATCATATGATCTCATTCGATATCATGTCATCATGTCATCACATGATATCATGTCATTATATGATCTCATTTGACACCGGCAGTCTGACAGGCTAAAATTACCATTTATATACATTATCATACGCTGCAGGTTGTATGATATCATATGAAGTCATACTCCCCTTTGGTCAACATCATATGATATGCGGATTTGTGTGTGTGTGGTGTGTGTGTGGGTGGGTGTGTGGGTGGGTGGTGGTGGTGGGGGGTCTTTATGAGGCCAACACGGGGTCAAAAGTAGCGATCGATATAAGTAGCGGGAAAATGAACAGTGCGGGTCACTCACTTCTTTCCTAACCTCTTCCTTGGTGACAATGGCCTCGGCCTCCTTAGAGAAGATATTGTCCTGGGTGAAATAGTCGTACTCGCTTGCATTCAGCCTGGCTGCAGCGGACTGGGAGGGATAGGGTGGGGTTAAGTGATGGTGGGGTGGGATGATGGTGGTGATGGTGATGGTGTTGATAATGGTGATGGGGATGGTGGTGGTGGTGGTGGGCCTGGCTGCAGCGGACTGGAAGGGAGGAAGGGAGGAAGGGAGGAAGGGAGGAAGGGAAAGGGTGAGGCGGTGGTGATGGTGGTGATGGTGGTGGGCCTGGCTGCAGCGGACTGGAAGGGAGAAAGGGAGGAAGGGAAGAAGGGAAAGGGTGAGGTGGTGGTGATGGTGGTGGGCCTGGCTGCAGCGGACTGGAAGGGAGGAAGGGAAGAAGGGAAAGGGTGAGGTGGTTGTGATGGTGGTGATGGTGGTGGTCCTGGCTGCAGCGGACTGGAAGGAAGGGAGGGAGGAAGGGAGGAAGGGAAGAAGGGAGAGGGTGAGGTGATGGTGGTGATGGTGGTGATGGTGGTGATGATGGTGGTGATGGTGGTGAAGGTGGTGAAGGTGGTGGGCCTGGCTGCAGCGGACTTGACGAGAGGAAGTAGGAAGGGATGGGGTGATGAGTCGTGGATGGAGAGTGGTGTGAGCAGATGCATAATGAGTGAGTGAGTGAGTGGATGAGAGGATGATATGATGCTTTGGTGTGGAAATAGCCTCTTTTAGTGATATACATTGGTATAGTGGTAGACCAAATCACTATGAGGATGAAGAGTCGGGGGTTCGATCCCCCCTTCGGCGTTGCAGGTCGTTGTCAACCGCGATGGTAGCTTGTCCAGTTGAGTTAGAAGACCGTTCCCTACCTGCGTACAACGGGCTCCCTTAACACCACGCCCCACCAGGCTTTATCATTACCTTTTTTGTGTGTGGAAATTTGTGTATTGCATTGCACTGCATTTGTTTATCTGTCCATGGCATCAGGCTGCATTTAGTTGCTTGTGCATTGCATTGTACTGCACATGATTATTTGTGCATTGAATGCTGCATTTAGATATTTGTGGATCACATCGTACTGCATTGGTTTATTTATCCATGGCATCAGGCTGCATTTAGTTGCTTGCGCATTGCATTGTACTGCATTTGATTATTTGTGCATTGCTTTGTACTGCACTTGATTATTTGTGCATTGAATCATACTGGTTGATTCAATGCACAAATATAAATGTACAATTTCTATGATAAATATAAATATATAATTTTTATAAATATAAATATATTATTTATATGATTCAATGCACAAATATAAATATATAATTTATATGATAAATATAAATATGTAACTTATATAAATATAAATATATTATTTATATGATTCAATGCACAAATATAAATATAGAATTTTAATATTTGCGAATTGCATTGTGCTGCATTTAGATATTTGTGTATCACATCGTACTGACTTAGTTTATTTGTGCATTGCATTGTACTGCATTTAGTTGCTTGTGCATTGCGTCGTACAGAACATCTTTATTTGTGAGTACATGTGGTATAAGTACATGTTGTAAATCATATCACTGTAGCACAAACTCAGGGCCCCCATTGTTAAAACGACTGGGGATCAGTTCATCAATGCTTTTCTTTTTAGCCCTTCCTGTCACGGTTGGGCAAGTTATTTTAGCCTATTTGGCCTACCCCTGGACTAACATACATATATCCATCCATCCATCCATACACAAACAGCTAAGTAGCTAATTGTAATCACCTGGCTCACTTCACCAGTGCTTGTTTTGAGTACAGCCCTTCCCAAGATTGAGGTTGGGCAAGTATGATTAGCCTATTTGCCTGAACCGACTAGACTATAAAAAAAAAAAAAAAAAACTTAAGGAGGACGTGGGACACCCAGCTAAACTGTAAAAACACACGCAAACGGCTAGACTGTATAACACACACACACAGTTGAACTGTAAACACACGCACACCTGAGGAGGGCGTGGGACACCCGGCTAGACTGTTGAGACACACGCACACGGCTAGACTGTAAAAACAAAAGAGGCTAGACTGTTAAAAACACACACACACACGGCTAGACTGCAAATACACACACGTGGCTAGACTGTAAAAAAAGAAAAAAAGGCTAGACTGTAAAAAAAAAAAAAAAAAAAAAGGCTAGACTGGAACTCACCCACCCACACGGGTAGACTGTAAAACGCACCCACACACGGCTAGACTGTGAAACGCACACACACACACACACGGCAAGACTGTAAAACGCACACACACACTCGGCTAGACTGTAAACACACAAACACACACGGCTAGACTGTAAACATACACACACACGGCTAGACTGTAAACACACACACACACACACGGCTAGACTGTAAAACGCACACACACACGGCAAGACTGTAAAACGCACACACACACACGGCTAGACTGTAAACACACACACACACACACACACACACACACGGCTAGACTGCAAAACGCACACACACACACACACAGCTAGACTGTAAACACACACACACAAACACGGCTAGACTGTAAACACACACACACACAAACACACGGCTAGACTGTAAAACACACACACACCTGAGGAGGGCGTTGGACACCCAAGGCATTGAGTACCATAGCGCCAGTAGCTGCTCCACAAAAGTTCAAGTGGACCTGATAAGGGTTACCATAGTTCATTGATTAGGGATTGAGTTTGTGTGTGTGTACATGTGTGTGCGTGTACATGTGTGTGTGTGTACATGTGTGTGTGTGTGTGTGTGTGTGTGTGTGTGTGTGTGAGAGTGTGTGTGAGAGTGTGTGTGAGATGGCGAGTAGAGAGTGTGTGTGAGGAGTGTGTGTGAGGCGAGTGCGTGGTTGAGGGTGAGTGTGAGAGTGTGTGTGAGAGTGTGTGTGAGAGTGTGTGTGAGAGTGTGTGTGAGAGTGTGTGTGAGAGTGTGTGTGAGAGTGTGTGTGAGAGTGTGTGTGAGAGTGTGTGTGAGAGTGTGTGTGAGAGTGTGTGTGAGAGTGTGTGTGAGAGTGTGTGTGAGAGTGTGTGTGAGAGTGTGGGAGAGAGTGGGTGCGAAGTGTGTGTGAGAGTGTGTGTGAGAGTGGGTGTGAGAGTGTGTGTGAGGAAAGTGGTGAGTGTGTGCGAAGAGTTGGGTGGGAGCGAGTGTGTAGGGTGAAGAGTATCTGTTGTGTGAGAGTTTGTGGGAGAGTGGGTGAGAGTCGGTGTGACTTGTGTGAGAGTGTGTGGTACCCAAAACAGGCCGCAAGCTTGTGTCAAGGAGCAGTAGCAGTTGTGTGTGTGGTGTGTTGGAGTTATTGTTTGTGTGTGTGTGTATGTGTGGGTGGAGTGTGTGCGTGCGTGTGAAAGGCCAATAAGACCAACGGCCGCAAGTTTGTAAGCGAGCCGCTGTGTGGTGTGTGTGTGTGTGTGTTAATTTGTTTGTTTTGTGGTAGTGTGTGTGTGTCCGGGGGTCGCGTTGTGTTTTTCGTGTAAGTTTGGTTTGTGTGGTTGGGTGTGTGTGTGGTTTTGTGTGTGGTGTGTTCATTGTTTGGTTGTTTGTGGTATTAGGTGTTGTGTGTGTGTGGGTGTGTAGGCCACTCGACCAAACGCCCGCAAGCTAGTCAAGGAGGCACGTTGAATTGAATGATCTGCAGGCTATGAAGACGTCTGCTGTAGCATTTGTGCTACCTAGAGTACTTCAAAACAAGAAACTCACAAGCTACTAATCCTGCCAACATTTTCCCTGGTAATGAATTTATACAAAGGAGAGCGGAAGCAGCGAACCGGAAATAATGGCTGGGAGCCATATAACCAATTTCAAAGGCAGGTATAATCCTGCACCATTGTCCTGGTCATTTATTTCACTACCAAAGAGAGTGAGCAGCCAAATGACTGGCTGGAGCCATACAACCACTTTCAAGTTCAAGATACTAATCCTGCACCATTGTTCCTGAGTAATGTATTATCAAAACCGAAGAGAGTGAGCAGCCAAATTATGGCTGGAGCATGTAACAATTTCAAGTTGAAGGCCACTAATCCGGCACAATTGTCTGGGTAAATTTGATTCACTAACGAAGACAGGCGAGGAGCCAAATTACGGATGGAGCCATATAAATTGAGCTCAAGGTGCTCATCTGTATATAATTTACGTCAGGGTAGGCCAAATAGGCGTCTAAAGGGACTTTAAAAACGGCTTTAAAAAAGTAAAAAAGCACTGGATACTGAACCCATAGATGAACTGAATGCCTGATCCCTATTTCCTGATTGAAGGGGGACATGTGTCTGTGAGAGCTATCATCATGATAAGTCCATCGAAGAAAGCTCAAAGGAGAGAGGTGGGAGGCAGTCCAGTGGTAAGTGCAGCAGAAAAGACTCTGGGTGGGGAGAAGGGGTGGGGGGAGGCAGGCAGGCCAGTGGTAAGTTGCAGAACATTGACTGGGGGGGGTGAGAGGGGGGGTGGGAGGACAGCAAGCCAGTGGGAAGTGCCAGAACCTGACCGGGGTGGGTGAGAGCGGGGTGGGTGGGAGGCATGGCAGGCCGTGAAGGCAGAAATGACCTGGGTGGGTGTTGAGAGGGTGGTGAGGAGGAGGAGGCCACGCGGTAAGTGCAGGAATGACCTGGGCTGGTGGAGGGGTGGGTGGGCTCAGGCAAGCCCGGAGTGGTTAATGCAAGAACATGACCTGGGTGGTGACGAGGGGTGGGTGGGAGAAGGCGCCCCCCCCCCCCCCCCAGGGTAAGTGCAGAACTGACTGGGGGTGAGAGGGGTGGGTGGGAGCAGGCAGGCCAGTGGTAAGTGCCGAAATGACATGGTGGGTGAGAGGGGTGGTGGGAGGCAGGCGGCCAGTGTAAGTGCAGAAGCAGAAATGCCGGGTGGTGAGAGGGGTGGGGGGGAGGAGGAAGGCCAGTGGAATGGGCACAGACATGACTGGGTGGGTGAGAGGGGGGGTGGAGGCAGGCAAGCAGTGGATTAAGTGCAGAATGACTGGGTGGGTGAGAGGGGGGTGGGTTGGGGCAGGCAGGCCAGTGGTAAGTGCAGAACATGACGGGGTGGGTGGAGGGTGTGGTAGGGAGGCAGGCAGGCCAGTGTAGTGCAGCAGAACATGACATGGGGGGTGAAAGGGTGGGTGGGAGGCAGGCAGGCCAGTGGTAGTGCAGAACATGCCTGGAGGAGTGAGAGGGTGGGTGGGGAGCAGGCAGGCCAGTGGGAGCTGCAGAACTGACTGTGGGTGAGATGGGTTGAGAGGGGGGGGGGAGGCAGCGGCAGTGGTAAGCGCAGACATGGACCGGGGGGTGAGCGGGGTGGGTGGGAGGCGGCAGTGGTAAGTGCAGAAACATGACCGGGGAGGTGAGAGGGTAAGGGGAAGCAGGCAGGCCAGTGTATAGTGCAGAACTGGACTGGGTGGGGAGAGGGGTGGGTGGGAGGCAGGCAGCCAGTGGTAGTGCAGCAGAACATGACCGGGGTGGGTGAGAGGGGTGGGTGGAGGAAGCAGGCCAGTGGTAAGTGCAGAACAGACCTGGGGGGTCGAGAGGGTGGGTGGGAGGGCGCGGCGGCCAATGGTTACGTGCAGAACATTGAAATGGGTGGGTTGAGAGGGGTGGGTGGGAGGCAGGCAGGCCAGTGGACGTGACAGAACATGACCTGGGTGGGAGAGGGGGGGTTGAGCTGAGAGGGGGGGTGGAGGCAGCCCGGGCCAGTGGTAAGTGCAGAACTGACTGGGTGGGGGAGAGGGGGGGGGTGGGAGGCAGGCAGGGCAGTGGTAAGTGCGTAGGAACATGACCCTGGTGGGTGAGAGGGGTGGGTGGGAGGTTGGGCAAGGCAGGCCTAGTGGTGTAGGCAGAACATGACCTGGGTGGGTGAGAGGGGTGGTAAGGAGGCCGGGCAGGCCATGTGGTAGGCCGAACATGCATGGTGGGTGAAGGGGTGGGTGGGGAGCAGGCAGGCCAGTGGGGAAGTGCAGAACATGACCGGTGGGTGAGAGGGGTGGGTGGGAGGCAGCAGGCAAGTGGTAAGTGCAGAACATGACCTGGGTGGGTGAGAGGGGTGGGTGGGAGCGCAGGGAGGCCAAGAGTGGTACGTGCAGAACATGACCGGGTGGGTCTGTGAGAGGGGGGGTTGGGAGGCCGGGGCCAGTAGCAAGTGCAGAACATGACCCATGGGGTGGGTGAGCGTGGGTAAGTGGAAGGCAGGCACGGCCAGTGGTATAAGGTAGTACGTGCGAAATGACCATGGGTGGATGACAGGGTGGGCTGTGGGAGGACAGGGCAGGCCAGGGTAAGTGCAGAACATACCGGGTGGGTTGGAGAGGTGTGGGTGGGAGGCAGGCAGGGCCAGGGTAAGTGACAGAACATGACCGGGTGGGTGAAAGAGGGGGGGTGGGCAGGCAGGCCCGTGGTAAGTGCTAGAACATGACCTGGGTGGGTGGAGGGGTGGGTGGGAGGCAGGGAGGCCAGTGGTAAGTGCAGAAAATGAAGGGGGGGTGAGGAGGGGTGGGCGGGGGAGGCAGGCAGGCCAAGTGGCAGTGCAGAACAGAATGGGGGGGTTTGACGAGGGGTGAGGTGGAGGCGGAGGCCAGTGATAAGTGCAGAACTGCCTGGGTGGCGGTGAGAGGGGGTGGGATGGCAAGGCAGGCCGTGGTAGTGCAGGAAATGGACCTGGTGGGGGTGAGAGGGGGGGTGGGAGGGCAGGCAGCAGGGTACGTCGCCAGAACATGACGGGGTGGGTGTTGAGACGGTGTGGGGGGCGGCAGCGGCCAGGGGTAAGAAGAACATGACATGGGGGGTGAGAGGTTGGGCGTGGGAGGCAGGGAGGCCAGTGGGTAAGTGCAGAACAGACCGGGTGGTGAGAGGGGGGGTGGGACGCAGGCAGGCCAGTGGTAAGTGCCAGAACATGAACCTGGGTGGGTGAGAGGGGGGGTTGAGTGGGTGGCGGCCACCGTAAGTGCAGAACATGACCTGGGTGGGTGAGAGGGGTGGGTGAGTGGGTGGCCGGCCACTTGTAAGTGCAGAAAGACTGGGGGCGGTGAGATGGGGAGGTGCGTGGATGGCGGCCATGTGAAGTGCAGAAACATGACTGGTGGGTGAAGAGGGGCGGGTGTGAAGTGGGGTGGCAGCCACTTGTAAGTGCAGAACATGCCCGGGTGGTGAGAGGGGGGGTGAGTGGGTGGAGGCCACTTGTAAGTGCAGAAAATGACTGGGTGGGTGAGAGGGTGGTGAGAGGGTGGCGGCCCACTGTAAGTGCAGAAATGACCTGGGTGGTGGAGGGGGGGGTTGAGCCGGGGGCCTGGCCATTGTAAGTGCAGAACATGACCTGGAGGGGGTCGAAGGGGTGGGGTGAGTGGTGGCCGGCCACGTGTAAGTGCAGAACATGACCTGGGGGGGAGATGGGGTGGGTGAGGGTTGGCCGGCCACTGGTAAGTGCAGAACATGACCGGGTGGGGGAGAGGGGGGCGTGAGTGGGTGCCGGCCACTGTTTAAGTTGCAGAAACATGACCTGGGGGGTGTGAGAGGTGGTGGGTGAAGTGGGTGGCCAGGCCACTGTAAGGTGCAGGAACTGCCCATGGGTGGGTGAGAGGGTGGGTCTGAGTGGGTGGCGGCCACGTGTAAGTGACAGAACATGACCTGGGTGGGTGAGATGGGTGGGTGAAGTGGGTGGACGGCCACCTGAAGCGCAGAACATGACCTGGGTGGGTGAGAGGGGTGGGTGTGAGTGGGTGCCTGGCACTTGTAAGTGCGAACATGACCTGGAGTGGTGTGATGAGAGGGGTGGTGAGTGGGTGGGCGGCCACTTGTCCGTGCAGAAATGACATGGGGGGTGAGAGGGGTGGGGAGTGGGTGGCGGCCACTTGTAGTGCAGAACATGGACCTGGTGGTGAGAGGGGTGGGTGGAGTGGGTGGCCGGCATTGTAAGGAGAACATGACATGGGTGGGTGAGGGGGTGGGGGAGTGGGTGGCCGGCCAATTGGGCATGCAGAACATGACTGGGATGGGTGAGAGGGTGGGGAGGGGTGGCCGGCCATTGTAAGTGCCGAATGACTGGGTGGGGTGAGAGGGGGGGTGATGTGGGTGGGCGGCCACTGTAAGGGCAGAACATGACCTGGGGTGGGGGAGGGGTGGGTTGAGTGGGTGGCCGCCACGTAAGTGCAGAACATGACTGGGGGGGGTGAGAGGGGGGGAGTGGGTGGCGGCATTGTGAGTGCAGAACAGACATGGGTGGGTGAGAGGCGGGGTGAGGGGTGGACGGCCCAATGGTGAGTGAAGAAACATGACCTGGGTGGGTGAGAGGGGTGGGTGTGAGTGTGGTGGCCGGCCACTTGTAAGTGGCAGAAAATGACTGGGTGGGTGAGTAGGGGTGGTGAGTGGGTTGGCGGCCAATTGTAAGTGCAGAACATGACCTGGGTGGGTGAGAGGGGTGTGGGTGAGTGGGTGGCCGGACCACGGTGAGTGCAGAACATGACGCTGGGTGGGTGAGAGGGGTGGGGAGTGGGTGGCCGGCACTTGTGCGTGCGAACATGACATGGGCGGGTGAGAGGGGTGGGTCTGTGAGGGGTGGCAGGCCAATTGTGAGTGCCAGAACATAGACCGGGTGGGGAGAGGGGTGGGCGATGGGTGGCCAGCACTTGTAAGCGCAGAACATGACGGGGTGGGTGAGAGAGCGGTCGGGTGAGGGCTGGCCGGCCACTGTAAGTGCAGAACAGAACTGGGGGGGGAGAGGGTGTGGTGAGTGGGCGGCCAATTGTGAGGCAGAACATGGACCGGGTGGGTGAGAGGGGTGACGGTGATTGGGTGGACGGCCACTGAGTGCAGAAATGACAGGGAGTGGGTGAGAGGGGGGGTGAGTGGGTGGCCGGCCACTTGTGATTGCAGAAAATGATGGCGGGTGAGAGGGGTGGGTGAGTGGGTGGCCGGAGCCACTGTGAGGTGCAGAACACGACCTGGGGGTGTGAGAGGGGGTGTGGTGGGTTGGCCGGCCTTGTAAGTGCAGAACATGACCGGGGGGTGTGGAGGGGTGGGGAGTGGGTGGACGGCCACTGTAAGTGCAGAACATGACCTGGGGGGTGAGAGGGGTTGGGTGAGTGGGTGGGCCGGCCCTTGTGAGTGGCAGAACATGACAATGGGTGGGGTGAGAGGGGTGGGTGATGTGGGTGGACGGCACTTGTGAGTGCAGAATATGACCTGGGTGGGTGAGAAGGGTGGGTGAGTGGGTTGGCGGCCACTTGTAAGTGCAGAAAAGACCTGGGGGGGTGAGAGGGTGTGGGTGAGTGTGGCCGGCCACTTGTAAGTGCAGCGAACATGACCTGGGTGGGTGAGGAGGGTGAGATGGGTGGCCGGCCACTGGAAGTGAGACATGACCGGGTGGGTGAGGAGGGGTGGGGGAGAGTGGGTGCCGGCAATTGGAGTGCAGAAATGACAGGGTGGGTGAGAGGGTGGGTGAGTTGGGTGCGGCCACTGTTGGAGTGCAGAACTGAACTGGTGGGTGAGCGGGTGGGGGTGGGTGAGTTGGTGGCCGGCCAGCTTGTACGTGCAGCACATGACCTGGGTGGGTTGAGAGGGGTGGGGTGAGTGGGTGGCCGGCCACTTGTAAGTGCAGGCGAAGAACATGACATGGGGGGTGAGAGGCGGGGGCGTGCTGGGTGGCCGGCCACTGGTAAGTGCAGAAATGACCTGGGTGGTGAGTGAGAGGGATGGGGTGAGTGGGATGGCGGCCATGTAAGGGCAGAACATGACTGGGGGGGTGAGAGGGGTGGGTGAGTGGGTGTGCGGCCACTTGTGAGTGCCGCACATGACATGGGTGGCGTTGAGAGGGTGGGTGTGAGTGGGTGGCCGGCCATTGTAAGGGCGCAGACAATGACCTGGGTGGGGAGTGAGGGGGTGGGTGAGTGGGTTGGCCGGGCCACTGTAAGCTGCAGAACATACCTGGGGGGTTGAGAGGGGTGGGTGAGTGGGTGGCCGGCCACTGTGAGTGCTGAACTGACAGGGTGGGTGAGAGGGGTGGGTGGGGTGGCCGGCCACTTGTAAGGCAGAAAACATGACATGGGTGGGTGTTGAGGAGGGGTGGGTGAGTGGGTGGGTCGGCAACTTGTTAAGGCAGAAAGTGTTTGTTCTATTCTATTACTGTCTGTTGATGGCTATCGTCATGATGAGTCAAATTAAGCCAAGCTAAAAGGAGAGGGGTGGGGGGCAGTCCACTGGTAGTTCAGCTTCATGACAGAGGTGGGTGTGGGGGGTGGGTGGGTGACAGGGGGGGTGGGTGGGAGGCAGGCCCTGGTAAGTTCAGATCATGACCTGGTTGCATGGTTGGGGTGTGGGTTGGGTGACAGGGGTGAGTGGGTGGGGGAGTCAGGCCACTGGTAAGTTCAGATCATGACCTGTGGTGGGTGGGGCGTGTGTGGGTGGGTGACAGGGGTGGGTGGCGTGGGAGCAGGCATGGTAAGTTCAGAATCATGACCTGGGTGCATGGGTGGGGTGTGTGGGTGGGTGACAGGGGTGATGTGGGATGAGGAGAAGGCCACTTGGAAGTTCAGATCAGACATGGGTGTGGTGTGGGTGTGTGATGGGGTGACAGGGATGGGTGGGTGGGTGAGTGAGGCCATGGTAAGTTCAGAATAATGACCTGGGAGCATGGGGGTGTGTGGGTGGGTGACAGGGGTGAGTGGGTGGGAGGCAGGCCACTGGTAAGTTCAGATATACCTGGGTGGTGTGTGGGTTGTGTGGGTGGGTGACAGGGTGGTGTGGGTGGGAAGGGCAGGCCACGGGTAAGGTCAGATCATGACTGGGTGGCAGGGTGGGTTGTGTGGGTGGTGACAGGGGGGAGTGGGTGGGAGCAGGCCACTGGTAGTTCAGATCATGACCTGTGGGTGGGTGTGTGTTGTGGGGTGTGTGTGGGGACAGGGGTGTGGTGGGTGGGAGGCAGGCCACTGGTAAGTCAGATCATGACCTGGGTGGCATGGGGGTGTTTGTGGTGTGGGTGACGGGTGAGTCCGAGGTGGGAGGAGGCCATGGTAAGTTCAGATCATGACCTGGGTGTGGGTGTGGGTGGTGTGTGGGTGACAGGGGTGGGTGGGTGGGAGGCCAGGCAACTGGTAAGTTCAGATAGGACTGGGGGTTGGGGGGACAGGGGGTGGGTGTTGGGGGCAGGCCACTGGTAAGGTCAGATCATGACCTGGGGGTGTGTTGTGGGGTGTGTGGGGTGGGTGGTGCGTGGGGTGGGGGTGGGGAGGCCGGCACGTAAGTGACAGATCCTGAAATGGTGGGGTGGGAGGGAGGGCAGGCCAACTTGTAAGGGCAGATCTGACTGGGTGGGTGGGAGGGCGGAGGCCTGGAAGTGCAGATTCCGGACATGGGTGGCGGGAGGGACGGCAGGCCATGGTAAGTGCAGATCGACCCTTCTCTTTCCTTCTTTTCCTTTTTTGGGTGGGTGGGGAGGCGGCAGGCCACTGATGTAAGTGCAGAAAGTGTTGTTCTATTGGTTGTACGTTACAGTCCAGGGGTAAGTAACCAATTAGGGTGAAAGAAAGCACCGTTAGCACAGCAGGCAACTGCGTGTACTTGCATGTGTCATGGAGTGCATTTACCGTACGCGTCACCAATGTCTACCGCAGTACATGCGCCTTGTAGCTTGGTATGAAAGAAGATTACAAGGGGTCCTGTCCTTAGCAGTAAAAAAAACCGAACTCACAGTCGGACTCGAGAAACAAACACGCCGTATCGGCAGCGGGGCTCGAACTCCGGTCTCGATGAAGCCTAACAACCGGGGTCTTGACCATACCGCCCATCCAGAATGGTGTAAGTAAGAAAGATTATCAAGGGGCCTAATGTCGCGCATTGAAATAACACGCCCTAAAGGCCGGACTCGAGAAACAACCCGCCGTCTTCCCGCAGCGGGGCTTGAACTCCGGTCGCCCAAGCCTTAACGACAAGGTCTGGACCATACCGCCCTCCAGACTGGGCTGGTATGAGTGGCCAACACGGCTGTAGGGAGCATGTTGTTGACTAGCTGCACTATTGTATGATAGGGTGGTCCAATTGCTCTGGTTATGGGTTTAGGGTGTGGTGTGGGGGCGTGTGGTGGGGTGGATGGCGGGGTTTGTGTGTGTGTGTGGGGGGGGGGTTGTGGGTTGTGGTGTTGTGGTCTCCTGTTGTGTGTGAGTGAGTGGTGTGTGTGTGTAGTGTGGTAATGATGAGGTGGGGGTGGCGGTGGTGGGGGGGCGGGGTGGGGGTGGGGGGTGGCGGGGGGGGCGGGGGGGGGTGGATTTGGTGGGTGGGGTTGGGGGATGTCCGTGGTTTTTTTGGGGTGTGTGTGAGCGAATGATTGTGTGGTGTTGGGGTGTGTGTGGTTGTGGTCAGTGGGGTGGGGTGGTGGTGGTGGGGTGGTGGTTTGGGTGGGGTGGGGGGGATGGGGGGTGGGGGGGGGTGGCGGGGGTGGGGCAATTTGAAGCAAACCAATGCCACTAGGTTTGACAACCACACTAGCCCTCATGCTCAGGGTGGCCAAAGGTAATGATAACGCCTGGTGGGGCATGGTGTTAAGGGAGCCCGTCGTACGCGGGTGGGGAGCGGTCTCTTACCTCAACTGGACAAACTACCATCGCGGTTGACGACGACCTGCAACGCCAAGAGCGACCGAAGGGGGAGTTGAACCCCCGACTCTTCATTCTTAGCAATCTGGTCTACCACTAGGACCATTGTAAAATCGGGTCTAAAGGCAATGATAGGGTGGCCAACATAGCATGACACCGGCCCGAGCACGTATCTGTTTGGACTAGCTCCTTTTTATAGTTATATCCCCATTCCGACCCGATGGCTCACGATGAGCTCCTAGAAAGAACAAAGAGTTCTGGTTCGAATCCCCCAAGGCCCTAAAACTCTATATAGCTAATCGAGCTTACAAAATACAAAAAACGTATATAAAAAGCTATACCAAACAATAAGCGCTGTTCCCGGGTGGAGGCCTTCTAAAAACCAGGAAGCTAGAACAAAAACCTACTTTCAGATTTGCAAGTCCTATGAGCGTCGCAACGATCTGAAGGGTACTCAGTCATGTCGCTCCATACATAAATGCATTAGAATAGCACGCTTATTCGAGGTGCGCGGCTGATGAATTGGCCAGCGCGTTGCTTGAACTGGGGCTCCAGGCCAAACACCACGTCATCTCCATAATGACCCACATACACAATGACACAAATACACATTAAAAAATACTACACACAATACACACTGGCCACACATTTACACACAGACATATTACAACATACATAGGCAAATAATAAACACATACCACAATACAGACTTACAACATACATACGTATCACACTGAAAGACATAACATACTTACATACATACACACATACACAGTACATACGTACATAATTAAACCACATACACCCATA
This sequence comes from Chlamydomonas sp. ICE-L, assembly GCA_013435795.1. Lineage (NCBI taxonomy): Eukaryota > Viridiplantae > Chlorophyta > Chlorophyceae > Chlamydomonadales > Chlamydomonadaceae > Chlamydomonas > Chlamydomonas sp. ICE-L. Next base: position 115,135 of record JACBWV010000760.1, read on the forward strand.
CATACGTACATACACCACACATACACAATGCATACTGACACACATACATACTTACACACTACACACTAATAAGTAATACATACAACATACACACATACAGGCTTAATAATACACCACACTACACAACATACATACGGGACATACAACAACGACCACAAATACCATATTACATACATTACAAACATACCACACATAAATAAGGACAAAACATTACATACTTACACGGACAAACAAAGACAAAATACATACATACACATCAGTAAACATAAGACGTACATACACACAAACATACACACATGATAGACTACATACATACATTACATAACCACCATACCATACTCCACAACATACAAGACTGCCTACTTACACACATAATACAGAACAGACACACAAAATACTACCCACAACAACCTACATAGCAACACACGAAACAAATACTACAGACGACACACATACACAACTAATACTTACACACATACAAACAACGACTTACATACACACAACAGACATACACAATACAACAAATGACTTACAAAAACACATTCCATAAGTTGCACTCATACACACATACATAATACACCACTACCTACATACTACAAACAGACAGAAACATACGGAAAACGGACCCACCAGAACTACACACGGACACACGACATGGCAGACGAAGACTGACCACACAGGCACACAGAAGACAGACCGACTGGACACAAGACACACGAACAGGACGGACACACAGACACAAGACATACCACTGACACACAGACACAACAGACGATCAACACCGACACACAAACAGGACAGACATACATACCCCACAGACAACAGAGACAGACGGACAACATACACACAGACATACAGACACATATACACACACAAAATGGTACACACCTACACGCATTACACTAGTCGACACACACATACACACAGATGTGACATAAGACTAACAGATACAGATGACAGGAGTACACACCAGACCACAAGGCTACACACCCTATGCACATACCCATACAGACGTAAACACGATACCACACCGGCAATGTATACGCAGACACACAGTGCATACTGACACACAGAGACACACGGACCCACCTAAACAGACAACAGACAGACAGAGAAACAGAAGACGAAACAGACAGAAGAACAGAAGAAAGAGCAGACAGACAGACAACAGACAGACAGACAGACCGACAGACAGACATACAGTACCGAAAGACAGACAGACGACAGACAGACAGACAGACAAAGAACGACAGGACAGTACATAAGAAACAGACAGACAGACAGACAACCAAAGACGACAGACGACAGACCGAAGACCACCAGACAGAAAGAGGCCACAGACAGACAGACAGACAGACTACAAAGACAAAGACAGACATACAGACGACACCAGAACAGACAGACAGGACAAACAGACAGGACATAAAGACAGACAGAACAGACACAACAGACATACAGAAGACAGACATACAGATCGAAATACAGACAGACAGACAGACAGACAGACAGACAAGACAGACATACATAAATACAGACATCCATACATTAAACATAACTTGCAAATTGACACACATAAATACATTACATAAACACACAACATACACACATACATACTGGCATACTGCACAAACATACCTCATACATACAACAGAATCTCGGACAAAAAACCGACGTAAGAATACATACGACATACAGACATACAACAGAACTACATACCTAAAGACTATACAGACAGGGTACCATACATGCATACAGACTAAATACATACAGACATACAGAAAACAGACAGACCGAAGACAGCCAGAATACCTCAGTACAGAAAGACATACAGACATACGACAGAAAAGACAGGCAGACATACAGACATACAGCAGACAGACAAAGACAACAGAACACATCAGACCTACAGCCCGACGGGCCCCCATACGGGACACACCCCCCAGACGCGAACAGAAACAACACACACACGTACACAACAGCACCGACTGGCAGGGACTGACACCACCACACCCATCATCACTAATACACACATACAGACGACAACACAGGACAGACGCTGAAGACGGACACACCTCCACACAGACATACTACACACAGACACAATACAAATACTTACATACACACATACAACTTTCAGCATACCAAATACATACGAATACACACATACCTACTTGCCCACATACACACATAAATACTCATACATACAGACATACAGTACTGACATGCATACACACATTTAACATACTTAAACAGCCACAATTAAGTAACAGTACACGAACAGACATACAGTAAAGACAGACAGAAGACAGACGACAGAAAGAAAGACAGCCAGACAGAAGACGAAGACAACAGCAGACAGACAGTATCCGACAGACAACAACATGGACAGGACTGACAGAAAACAGATACGTGAGCAACAAATGCACACC
>JACBWV010000761.1:0-49709 GCA_013435795.1 Chlamydomonas sp. ICE-L
CTGAGCCTGGTGTGGTCGGTCCAGTGTAGCATGCAAGGTTCAATGAAATACAACGACATCCAAGCCTGACGGAAAGGGTTGGGGGTGCATAGTGAGCGAGGTCGATGCTGATGGTGAGCAGGTAAGGGGGGGGGGGCCTTTTTCCTTTTGGTGGAATCCATATTTCCCAGGCACGTAAAAACGGAGGGGGGGGGGGGGGGGGGGGGGGGGGCGGGGGGGGGGGAGGTGGGTGTGTGGTTGGCCTGGGTTTTTTTTTTTTTGCCCCAACAAACCAAGGGGGCCCAGGTCGCTGTGTGGTGAGGCCAGGCAGGCTTTCCTTGGGTGTGAATCATATTCCCGCCACGCTACAAAAATGCAGGGGGTGGGGGGGGGGGGGGGGGGGGGGGGGGGTAGGGTGAGTGGGTGGTGTGGATGGTGTGGATGTAGGGTGGGACGAGTGGGTGGTGGGTGGTGTGGGTGGTGGGTGTGTAGGGTGGGGTGAGTGGGTGAGTGGGTTGTGAGTGTGTGTGGGTGTGGCTTGGCCTGGGTTGCAAAGGGGGCCCATGTCGATGGCGATGGTGAGGTAGGCAAGCTTTCCTTTGGGAACCCTAACCCTGATACAACCCTCACCCTAATACAGCAGTGAGTCTTTGACCCTATAACACACATACACACATATACACACACATATACACATATACACATATACACACATACACACACACATATACACACATAAACACACATCTATATATATGTAGACACACATGGATTTCCGACCTGGCTCTAGCTGGCTGTCGAACTTAATTAGCGAGTTACTAGTAGCGAATCACCCAAGTACCCACCCTGGCTATGGCTATCGGCTGAATTCGCGGGTTAGTAATAGCGTTTCTTGACTGAGCCGACTACCCACTTGAGTACGCAAAATTCGAATTCCCAGTTGAGTTTTCAGCATGCATCAAGCTTACACCTGCGCGCCATCGCCCTGTCCGCCTTTTTGACTGAGCCGAATACCCATCCAAATCCCTTCCCAGATTTCAAAAAATGACAGAGCAGATGAATGCGAAGCGATAATATATTCCGCATTCGATCAGAGCGTTAAAACCAGTAATGGCGCTTAGACTAATTGTCTATAATATTTTGCTCCTCGATGCCATGAATGCGCACAATCAACAAGATGTAGGCAGACGGGCGACGATTACAGCCAGCCAGCGAGCTCTTCACAGCGAAAGGCGAGCTCTACATGCCGAAGAGCATGGGAGCGATGCAAATCAGAGACGGCGTTTGGAAAATGCTGTAGGTCAGCCTGGACGAGCTGGGAATGGAAATAAATACTCTCAACTTTCTCGCAACCCCGGAACTTCAATTCTCTTTCCCCAACCATGCGCAATTCTTTCTCACCAGCGATCTTTGTAACTAGGCATCCATACCTCCCTCCCCTGTTCCTCACCCAGACTCTCGCATGAAGAGCCAGGGGCATTCGAATTCTCAAAATACATTCTGAGTTCTCATTGTCAGGCGCTCATTCTATCCTCGGCGCTCTTCCGCCTGCGAGCGTTGCCACCATTCACTTAACGCATGCGCACTTTCACCATGCCTGTGCATCAATTGTGTCACGGCTGGCAGCCAGTGGATGCGAGTAGCCATTTCCTTCCCATTTCTCACACTTGGACCGCTCATCCTATCTATGCAATCTCTTTTCATTGTATCTATGATCGTTAAGCACGGCGCTGCTATTTTTGATCAGGTGTTGATCGGACGGAAGTCGAAGATTTCTAACATAGAATCGCGATATGGCCCTTGCACCCCTCATCCAATCTCTTTTCATTGTTTCAAGCATTGATACATCGGTTGCTTAGCATGTTGCGATAGAAGACTGGCTGGAACTTCCTGGTCAAAGCAACAGCTGCAGGTTGACCCACCATGGGTGGGGATGCTTGGGGAGAGGGGAGGGGGAAGAAAGAGAAAGTTTGTACATGGGGTGGGGTGAAGGGCAAAGAGGGATTCAGAAAAGGGGGGGCGGGAGAGTGGGCGCGGGTTGAGTGCATGGTATGTGTGTTGATACATCGGGTAGGGGGGGGACATACAAGGAGTAAACCCGATATGGTACCCAGTTCCTGGGGGGAGGGGAGGGGGAAGAGAGGGGAGGAAGGAAAGGAAGTGGGCAGGGGGAGAAAGGGGCAAAGGGGGGGAAGAGCTGCACGGGGGGGCAGGGGAGTAAGGGGGGGGGGGGGGGGGGGGGGGACGGGGCAAGGGCGAGGCACTGGTAGGGGTAACCAGGGAGAAACAGACCAGGGACCGGGGGGGGGGCGGGGGCGGGGGGCCGCGGCCAAACGGACAAGGTACGAGGACAGAAGACATAGCAGACAGACATAACCGACATACATGCCACACGACACACAGACAGACAGCAGGCAACAGGACATACAGACCGAAGACAGACATACAGAAGACTCACGACAGACGGACAGACCGAACCTTACACTACAGACATCAGAAGACCAGACATAACCTCAGACAGACACATAACATATACCACATATACATACAACCCATATACACACATTAAACTAGACCACAGTATACACATAGACAAATACACACATAAACACATACACATCTACAGACAGACACTTCAACACCACAGGCAAACATACACCTATACCCTCACAGCAACCACAGACACACAGACCACAGCCAGAGATGGCAACATACAAGACACCGCATACAAACATACCACAGATGCACTACAGACACACATACCACATAGACACACATGGACAAACAACACAATTGCAGACACAAAACATACACACGACCAATGTAACAGACATACACAGACACACATACATTACCTACGTACATGCAATACATACAGACCAAGACAGACCGGACATGACAGACATACGACAGACGACAGACGGACAGCGCATACAGATCAGACCAGATCATGACAGACAGACAGACATACCGAAAGGAAGACAGACAGGACACAGGCACACAGACAGACCGGGCAGGCAGACCACACCATACAGGACACATACAGGACCGACGCCCGAACACACCCTCAGACACACAGAAAGCACAACAAGACACAGAAACACCCGCACACAGCCCCCCGCACCGAGACACCGGGGCACCACAGACACACAGACACACAAAGCACACACACACAGACACACATACCACAGGAGACACACACAGGACACAATCAGAACACACAACATCCATCAGTACACCTATTCAGATCACACACTACGAGAGAAACACGGACACACATTGACACACCACACACATACACGCAGACCCTACGGACCCCACCAGACCACAGATGACCGCGACACACAGACACAGAGACACACATACACCACGCACCCACATTACAACAGAAAGACACGACACAGACACAGAGACACAGACACAGGACCCACAGAGACCACAGGACACAGAGACACACACAGAACACACTGACACACATACACACCAGACACAGGGAATACATACACAGACAGACACAATGACAAGAGACCCACACAGGACACACCACACATCACCGACACAGAGCCAACCAGACATCACAGACCTCACAGACACGAGACACACCGGACCCACAGACACACAGATGCACAAGACACCAACACAACAGCACACCAACCATATACACACGAACAACTAGACACTACACACAGGAACCAGACAACAGAAACACCTACACCAGAGACACCCGACATCTACAGACAAGAGACACACATACCCACAACACTACATGTAACCCCAAAAACACGGACACAGAGACACACAGGCACGAAGATCACACAGACACAGAGGACACACACAGACACACACAGACACCAAACCACAAAAAGACACACCGACACCACACCGCGACACACGGACACAGCCGACACAAAGGACACACAGACAAAGAAACAGAGAACATCCTACAGACACACAAAGACACACACAGAACAGAACACAGCACACCAACAGCGACACAGGACAACAAGACACACACACCAACAGGAACACCGACATACGACACACAGGGACACACCAGCAAGAGACACATAGCCTAAGGAGAATCAAGCACACCGACAGAGAGACCACACTAGACCACAGCAGACGACACAGGACACACCAGACACAGAGAGACACAGACACGACACACAGGACCCACAGACACACGGATCACAAGACACACGACTACAGACACCCACCACAGTAGACTACACGGACCCAGGACACACGGACTACAAGAAACACGACACATGACACAACAGACCACCCCTGACAAGGAGACACAGTAGACCACACAGCCAAAGAGAGCACAGACACACATACAACAGACACACAATTACACTAGACACCAACAGACCCACAGACATAGGAGACAACTACCCAAACACAAGACACACACACACAAAGACCACGTCGACACAAGACACACACAGAGCCAACCCTACGGAACACCAGACTAACACCTTACATAGTTTATCACACATGAGACACAATGGTACAACAAGACACAAGACACCAATACACCAGACACGCGAGTACACACATACACACAGACACACGTTACACAGCACAACATGCACACGACACACCCACATCCAGACAAACAGACAAACGTAGACAACAGACACAGGACCACAAGACACAAGATCACTAGAATCATACCTCACACCAAACACAAGGCCCAATACACACCACCATAATAAAAAAATTACACTATACCAAAATACACCATACCACATACACACATTATACACATAACCGTACACTATTACACACATGCACCACACAATTAATACACATCTACAATGAACCCCCCCCCCCCCCCCCCCCCCCCCCTCCCCCCCCCCCCTCCCCCCCCCCCCCCCCCCCCCCCCCCCCCCCCCCCACCCCCCCCCCCCCCCCGGAAACACCCAGACCCATATGGATAAAAGAAATGTGTTGTACAGGGCGACCCCCCCCCCCCCCCCCCGCCACACACCACACCACACACACACAACAAAATGGAACCCTTCACACACCACCCATGACCTTCAATGGATAAACTATAGTTTGGTTAGAGGGGACCCCCACCCCCCCCAAACACACACCACACCACAATGGCCCCCCCCTCCCCCCCCCAAACCCCAATGGACCCCCCACCACACACACCACACCCAAGGACCTCATATGGTAACTAATGTGTGTGTAGGGGAACCCCCCTCCCCCCCCCCCCCCCTCACACACTCGATACCCCCCCCTCCCCCCCACACCACACAATGGACCCCCCACCAACACACACACACACACTTTTGTGGACCTCATATGGATAACGCCTGTTTGTGGTTACAGGGGACCCCCCCTCCCCCCACACACCACACACAATAGACCCCCCCTCCCCCCCCCCCCACACACACAATTGACCCCCACCCTTCCGCACACCCGCACACAGACTCACATGGTAAAGTTGTGTACAGGGGACCCCCCCCCCCCCCCACCACACACACACAACCACACACCCAACCAAAAACACACACACAATGGACCCCCCACACCCACACACACCCACACACACACCATGGACCCCCCCCCCCCACACACCCACACACACACACAATGGCCCCCCCTCCGCACCAACCCATGACCTCATAGGAGAACTAATATTGTGTTACAGGGGTACCCCTCCCCCCCCCCCCCCCCCCCACCCCCCCCCCACACACACATCATTAACACTCCATTGATTCCTCATTAAACTAGGTTTGTGTACACCCCCCTACACACCAGTACCTGAACAAGCTAGCTCATGTTTGTGTTGTTACAGTAGCATACTCCCCCCCCCCACCCCCACACCACCTACACACCACACACGCACACCCACAACACACCACAACACAACACAACACCAACACACACACACGGCACACACACACACGGCACACACACACACACACCCCACACACACACCCCTACACATCACATGCCCACCCATCCCACCACCACCCACCCACCCACCACCACATGCCCCCCAACACACACCAACACAACACACACACACACCACCCCACACACACATGCCCACCCCACCCCCAACCCACACACCACATTTCCCCACACACCACAAACACACACACAAACACACACACCAATGTCACCTGGCTCGGATAGCTCATGTAGTGTAACGAGAAGGACCTTCTCCCAACACACACACGCAACACGCACACAATATCGCCCCCCCCCCCCCCCCATCCCCACCACACAACACCACACACAAGCGATCCCCCCTACACACACGTACCTGATACGGATAGCTCATAGTTGGTACAGGGGAACTGACCTCCCCACACACCCCCACCACGACAAACCACACATAGGCACACACACCACCATAACCCCCCCACCCCCCCCAACGCCCACCACCCAGCACTACCCACCCACACCCACACCCACACACCCAAAATGCCCACACACACCGGACATGATTACGGGATGAGCTCAGGTTGTGGAAAGCCGAAGACCCCTTCCACCCACACCCCACACACCCCCGTCACTCAACACGCACCACCACAGTAAACCCCCCACACCACCCACCACACACCCCCCACACACCCACCACACCCCACACACACCCACCCACAATGCCCATACACACACCCCGTACCTGATAGGATTGAGCTGCTGTTTGTGTTAAAGAGAAGATTCCCCCACCCCACCACACACCACACACCCGCACTCGCAACAGCACACACATAACCCCCCCCAACACCACCACACCCACACCACAACAACACCTCCACACACCCATTCACACACACACCACACACATCCCACACCACACCGTACCGATATGGATAGCTCATGTTTGGGTTATAGCGACGCCCCCCACACCGCACACCCCCACACAACCCCCTCACATCAACACGTCCACACACCTTATCCCCCACACCACAACCACACACCCACACACACCCCACACACAATGCCCAACAACCGTACATTGATACGGATATGCTCTGTTTGTGTTATTTACCAGCAGAAGAGCCCCCCACCTCACCCACACAACACACACCCTCACTTCAAACAAGCACCAACACCTACCCCCCCCCCCACACACCCTACCCACACACACACACACACACCACACACACCCATACACACACCCCACACACTGCCCCACATCACCGTACCTGATATGGCGCAGCTCATTGTGTGTTAAAGAGAAGACCCCACACCGCACCCCCCCCCACATACACACCCCACTCAACCACGCACACACATTGACCCCACACTCACCCCACCCACAACCCACCGCCCACCCCCCACCCCCCCACACACACCTCCCCCCACACATGCCCACACCCACGTTACCTGATTACGGCTAGCTCAGTTTGTGTTAAAGAGAAAACCCCCCCCACACCCCCATCACACACCCCTCACTCAACACGAACATCCCCCCCCACCAACCCACCCACCCACCACCCACCACCCACACACACCCACCACATGCCCACACACTCACCGTACTGCTATGGATAGCTCATGTTTTGTGTAAAGGGGCTCCCTGTTGTCCTATGCCGATGCGACGTTAATGTAGTGCGAGCCATTGTCAGTGTCAAAACAGCGGTGGAAGTTGGTTTAAATTGGGACTGGCCATCAAACGCAACGGAAGATGTACAGAAAAATTGCTGAATGGGGGAGGAGGAGGAGGGGGGGGGGGGGGGGGGGGATAGTGGTGGGTGTATTGAAGGGTGGGGGGAGTAAGATGAGGGGGTAAGGTGTGGTGGTGGGTGGGGTGGAGGGGGCGTAAGATGGGGTTTGGTATTGGTGGGGGGTGGGTGGAGTGGATGGGGGAGAGTCGCTTGAGGGGTTGGTATGGATGGGTGGGTGGGTGGGTGGGTTAGATGGGTTGGGGGTGGTGGTGGGTGGGTGGTGGTTGCGTGGTTGGTTATCATTGGCCTGCTCATCAAATGGAGAAGTACAGATAACTGAGAAAAATGGGGGGAGATGGGGGGGGGGGTGGGGGGGGGGGGGGGGGTGGGGGGGTGGCCAGAAGGGTGAGGGTGTAGTAGGTGCGGTGGTGGTGGAAGTGGGTGGGTTGTGGTGCCTGGGACGAAGGAGGGGGAGGGGGGGGGTGAGGGGGGGGGGGGGGGGGGGGGAAGTGGGTGGGTTGCTGTGGGAGGAAACGGAGGGGGGGCAGGGGGAGTAGGGGGGGGGTAAGAGGTGGTGCAGGTGGACATAAGTGGGTGGGTGGGGTGAAGTGGGTGGGGTGAAGGTGTGCGGGGTGGGGGGTGGGGGTGGGGGGGGTCAAGAGGTGGAAGGTTGACATAAGTGTGGGGGTGGAGGTGGGGTAGGTCCGTGTGTGCGTGGGGGACGGGGGGTGTGTGGCGTGTGAGTGTGTGGTGGTGGGGGGGGGGGGGGTGGGGGGGGTATATGAGTGGTAGTTGACAGAACTGTGAGTGGGGGGGTGGGGTTGGGGTTATGAGGTGGTAGGTGGACAGACGTGTGAGTGTGTTTTGTGGGTGGTGGGTGGGGTGGTTATGAGTGGTAGGTGGACAGACGTTGAGTGTGGGTGGGGGTGGGGTGGGTGGGTTATGAAGTGTGGTAGGTGGACAGAAGTGTGAGTGTGTGTGGGTGGATGGATGGGTGGTGGTGGAGTGGGTGGGGTGGTTGGGGTCGGAGGGTGTAGTGGTTGTTCTGGGTGGGGGGGGGGGGTCAAGATTGGTAGTTGGCCATAAGTGGGGTGGTGGAAGTGGGTGGGTGGTGGGGTAAAGGAAGGTTGTGTTGTGTGTGTGGGGGGGTGGGGGGGTGGGGTCAAGAGGGTGGTAGGTGGACATCATAAGTGGGTGGGTGGTTGGAAGTGGGTGGGTGGGGTTGAAGGAGGTTATGTGTGTTGGTGTGTGTGTGGGGGGGGGGGGGGGGGGGGGGGGGGTTCGAGAGGTGGTAGGTGGACATAAGTGGTGGTGCGAAGTGGGGTGGGTGGGGTGAAGCGCTGGTGTGCGTGTGTGTTGGTGTTGTGGGGGGGGGGGGGTGGTGGGGGGGGAGGTCAAAGAGTTTTGGGGTAGGTGGAATAATTGGGTGGGTGGGAAGTGGGTGGGTGGGTGAAGGAGTGTGTGTGTGTGTGGGGGGGCGGGGGGGGGGGGGGGGGGGGGGGGGGGGGGGGGGTCAAGAGGTGGTAGGTGGACATAAGTGGGTTGGTGGAAGTGGGTGGGTTGTGAGGGTAAGTGGGTTGGCTGGGTAAGTGGTGGGGCCGGTGGGTGAGGGGGGGTAAGGGTAGGGGCGAAGTGGGCGGGGGTTGGAAGTGTGTGGGTCTGTTGGTGAGGGGGGTGGAAGGAGGGTGGAAGTGGGTGGAAGTGGTGGGTGAGGGGGAGGGAAGCAGGGGGGGGGGGGGGGGGGGGGGGAGTTGTGGATGGGCAAGGTGTTTGGTAGGTGTAGGTGGGTGGGTGTTGGTGGGTGCTGTGGGTGGGTGGGGGTGCTGTGTGGGTGGGGGTGGGTGGGTGGGTAATGGAGGGTGGGTGGGTGGGTGTGGTGGGGGGGTATTAGATGGTGGGTGTGTGGGTGGGTATTGAAGGTGGGGGATGGGTGGGAGTTAAACCAGGGGTTGGGTGTTGGTTTCATTGGGCTGACCATCAAACCTTATGGAAATATAAGGAGAGCTAAAGTGGGGGAGTTTGTTTTTGTGTGGGTGAGTGTTGGTGGGTGGGTAATGGAGTGTGTGTGTGTGCGGTCGGGGGATTCCTATGCAAATAAGCCAGCGCTTCCTTGTCTCTTTGGGAAAACATCTTGATACTACCATACTGAGCAATTCGAAAGCGGTCGGTCATGATGGTTGATGTAACTGATGCAGTGCCGCTACACACACAGTATTGTTTTATGTGCGTGTCTGTGTCCATGTTTGTGTGTATGTGTGTGTGTGCATGTGTGTGTGGGGTGGGTGGGGTGGGGTGGGGGGGGGGGGTAGGGGGGGGAAGGTATTTGCACACGTGTGTGTGGGGGGGTGGGGGGTGGGGGGGGGGGGGGGGGGGGGTGTGTGGGGGGGGGGGGGGGGGGGGGGCTTCCTATGCGAACAAGCCAGCACTTACTTGTCTCTTTGGAAAAATATCTTGATACCGCCATACTGAGCAATGCGAAGGCGGTCGGTCATGATGGTTGATGTAACCGATGCAGAGCCTCCACACAAATTGTATTGGTCGTAGTTTGAGAAAGGGCCGGCAGGTACAGTGGGAGGGATCAAGCAGTTGAGGCCTGCCTCCCCCTGACTCTGCCAGAACTGGTCTACAGTCTGCAGGGTGGGAGTGGGTGGGTGGGTGGGTGGGGGATAGGTAGGGTGGGTGGGTGGGTGGGAGTGGGTGTTGGTGTGTGTGTGTGGGTGGGTGGGTGGGTGTTGGTGTTGGTGGGTATTGGTGTTGTTGGGTGTTGGTGGGTGTTGGTGTTGGTGGGTATTGGTGTTGGCGGGTGTTGGTGGGTGTTGGTGTTGATGTTGGTGGGTATTGGTGTTGTTGGGTGTTGGTGTTGGTGGGTGCTGGTGGGTTGGAAGGTGTTGGTGGGTGGGTGGGTAGGTGGATGGGTGGATGGGTAGGTTGGTGGCGCCTCTTCACACACTGTATTTTGTGTGTGGGTATGTGGGTGGGTGTGGGTGGGTGGGTGGGGTTGGGGGTGGGGGGTGGTGGTGGGGGGGGGGGGAGTGCGTATGTGTGGGGGGGTGTTTGTTGTGTTTGTTTGTGGGTGGGTGGGTGGGGGTATGTGGGTGGGGTATGTGGGTGGGGAGGTGGGGGGGTATATGTGTGTGTGTTAGTGTGTGTGTGTTTATATGTTTGTGTGTGTGTATGTGGGGGGGAGTGTGGGTGGGTGTTTGTGTGTGTGTGTGTGTGTGGTGGTGGTGGTGGGGGTGGGGGGGGGGGGGGGGGGGGGGGGAGTACCCTGAAGTTACGAGGTTGAGCTGTGGGTGATTTTTAAACCCCAACATCCGACTTCTTACCGAGCAGTTCCAGGTTGCAGGTCCTGGCTGACATGATGCCGATAGAGAGTGGTTCCCCAAGCTCGTGAATCCATTTAAAGCGCACCACTTCACAAGGCCAGGCGCCACGGCCCGAGCACTGTGCGCCAGGGCGACCACCAGAACGGCGAAAAATATCGATGGGAGGGAGGTGGAGATGGAGGATCGTCTTCGGGGGTGGGTGCGGGAGGGAGAGGGCATCGGATTAGCGGATGGGGGGTGGGTGAGGGTCGGAGGGGTAAGGCGCATCGTGACTACCGGACGAGTGCTAGGGGTTGTAGCTGGGTGGGGAAGCCGGGCTGGGGGCGTCAGTGCGATGGCCCGAGGGAAGAGCGGGGGAGGGGGAGAGGGTGGCAAGCTTCAAGAACTCATCGCTGCGAGGAGCAGATCAGGTCTGAATTGACCGCGCCGGTCCCGGTGGAGTGACAGAAAATCGATTTTGAGCAGATGTTTGGTTAGGCAGCACGCTAACTTGTGGAAAGCAGAAGGGGTGCGATTACTAACAAGCGCGGTAATTGTCGTGGCGCAGTGTTTGCTGGTTAGCATGCGTAGGGGAAATGGATGGGCGGAAGATGGCCAGTTGGCGGAATTGGCCGGGGGGGAGGGCAAATGGGTGAGGGGGCCCCCCCGGGGGGTCGCAAGTCGGGGGGGCGGTGCCCAGACGGCAGAATATCACTAGCTGAAGTTGCCTTCGCCCAGGCCCTGAAGTGAGGGTAGTGGATTTCACCGGGGCAATATCACCCACCCTACGGACGATTGTATTGCTATGACGGGTCGGTGTACGAACGGTATGGCGTGATAAGGGTTTGTTTAGTCATTGTACTCCGAACGGGGACATAAAGATTCCACCAACACCTCCGAACGGTAAAATTTAGATTCAAGCACAAACTTCTCTGAGCGTCGTCTTCCTTCCTCTGCTGCACCATTTGCATAGACTAGAGAGACGACGGAACATAACTGATCTCCGGTGGAGGTATGGGGGAGCTCCAGAAGCTCTTGGACCAGGTTTTTGAAGATGACCCTGGCGATGATGTTGAAGAGCACAATAAGGATCCAGATCTCATGCGCAACGCGATTGAAGACGATGCCGCGAGCAGGAAAGCAGATCGGGCTGATAAGCTAGTTGCAGGGCGACAAGAAACCCAGCAACCTGGAACTAGCAAGACCTACAACTACAGCTACAAGAGATTTGAGGTGAATACTCCTGGTTGTCCCATGTCAGTGTGTGTGTGGGTGGGTATGTGTGGGTGGGTGGGTGGTTGTGGGTGTGGGTGGGGGGTGGGGTGAAGGCGTGTGCGCGTTGAAACTAATTCATGCATGCTACTGTTGTACATGCAGGAGTGGTGCAAAGAGTATGACAGAGACTCAATGAAGGTCAAGGTCGAGGATGCAACAGATTTTTTCATCTATCTGTACGACAAGATCCAGGAAGCAAAAAGAAAGCGAGAGAAGTGCAATGTGAGTACCATTGTGTCCTCCTGCATGCACGCCTCCCTTCATATTACTGACGATGATATAGGCTGCTAGGTTGAGTAAACATGGTAGTATAAACAACTACCACGGGCACACCATTTGGCACATTTGTGCCCCAGTATACATGATCAATACAAAAAGCTTATATTATTTTTAGTCATTGAAATAATAGCTGAGTCTCTGGCCTAGGCTGAAATGAAATAGGATTGCCTATATGTAGCATGATCAACAATTATATTATTGATGTGCCAATGTTTGAACTGGATTGTAGGTCAACAGCCTTAGCACCTTGAGAGGCTACCAGTCTGCTATCCAAGACAAGTACCTCATAGGCCAGGACCATGACACTCCTGATGTGGGGACCGCCAAGCTGGCATCTCTTCTGGACAATGGCCAATTTCGGATGGCTTATGACAATGCCAGGAAGTTGCTGCTCAACATGGCTGTGTAATTATTATTTACTTAGCAAAGACTGCTTGTTCTTTTAAACCACCACCTTAAATTATATGACCCCCTTATGCCTCACTTATTTACTTCATCAGGCCACTCGGAGTTGACCCGTTGAAGGGAAATGTTGCAGACACCTACACAGTTGATGAGTTTGTCGAATTGGCGTCAACCTTGTTTGTGGAGGCCCAGGACAACCACAAGCTAGCCTTCATTCAGTAAGTGGGTGTGTGTCTCACTGTGTTGTGCTGGTTGATATGTTTTATTTATTAAAGCTGAAGGTTGTGGAACTGAGCTGCGCGTGTGGAAAGTGAGCTGGGAGTGTAAGGGGGCTGAGGGTGTGGAACTGTTCCGCAGTGTGCTACGTAGTGTAGGATCTCAAGCCCAGCGCAAAGAGCTGACCAGAACTGAACTTGTATAATATTCGAAGCCGTGTGCCTCAAACCTGTTACCCTTGTTTTACAATTGCAGCGCTGCGATGACAAACATGCATCAATGCATGCTAAGATCTGACGACTTGAGGCTCATCAAGTTCTGCCACCTGATGAAGCCAAACACTCTGTACGGTGTGCACGAGCCAGGGGACCTTCCTCCCTTCCTTGTTTCGCCAACGCCCTGTGTGGGAATAAAGTCTCAAAGGTATGTTATTACAAGTGGTCGACACAGTTTCCCTTAAACTAGTGCCTTGGGAATGGAAATCCATGAAAGCTATATTCCTTTCCTAGGTGCTATTCTGGTGATGACCACAAAGCATGCACAAGATCCTGACAATATTGATAATAATAATAATAATAATAATAATAATACTAATAATAATGACATGATGGTGGTGTAGTGTGGTGGTGGTGTGATTTCTAAATGGTGTGGTGTAATCTGGCTGTGACCTGGTGTGGTTCTTTGCCTCTTCATGCAGCACGTCCGTCTCCATCCCTGACAAAACTTCTACAACTAATAACAAAGTAATGAAATGTAATAAGAACGCCTGGTGGGGTGTGGTAGTAAGGGAGCCTGTCTCCGGTGTACATAGAATATCTTACTGAAAAGATATGATGGCTTACTCGAATTACCATAAACCCTAATCGTTCATGTTTGCTTGTTCATGTTGTAGGGGGGTCGCAAGTTGGTAAACTACCGTGCCAGGCATGTGGACTACAAAATGTGTGCGGTCAGCTCCTTAGCTAGGATGTTGTTCTTCCGCTTCACTCAGACCAAGGAGGAGCTGCCAGACCCCCACAAGGAGTACCAGAAATTCCTGGAAGCCAACGTTTGGAGCACAGGTGCTGGTGATGCGGATGCCATCAGCTACAGGGCACTTGCTCGAGGCATCGCCCCGGTTCTCGATGCGGCTGGTCTCAACATTTCCAAGTGTTGCCACGCGTTCAGGTCTGGAGGAGCTCAGTTTGCAGACTGCCTTGGGTAGGTTCTCTAACCTAGTAGTGGCCACTAAACATCTTTGCATTTTAGTTGGTGATATGTAGCGGGTTGTTAGTCAGCCAGTCCAAGTCCGGGGCTTGGTGCACATGTTTCCTTGCATTATGTCTATTGCTGTAACTCTTTATTAGTTAATGATATGATTCCTATATCCTGATCGTGGTGCTCATAACGCAAACCATGTTGCTTGTGCAGGCTGCCCATCATCGAGATCAATCGTGTGGGAGGTTGGAATGTGGACCCACTTCTAGAGTCCTACCTCAGTTCATGCCCGCAACTTGCTGTTAAATGTATGGCCGGAATTCCTGCAGCCAGCGGAAGCGCTCGTTATGAGCAAGAGCGTCTCCACTTCCAAGTCTCTAAGGGGTACCTGGAGAAACTGATTCCATGGTTGTACCCCTGGGTTGCCAAGTTGGAGATTCAGGCGAACAAGATCAAGAAGAAGGATCAGAGGGACTGCCCGGAAAGAGTCGTGCTACACCTGAAAGCTTTGGCACACACACTCTTGACCGACATTGCGTACTCGACTGTGGTCAACCCACTAGAGAGTGAGAACGATCCTATCCTGCTCTACATGATGAAGCAACCTGAGTTTGCAACAGCCTTCGAGGACGGCGTGATCAAGCCACTTGTGAACACTCTCCAGCACATCAGATCCAACAAGCAGATCAAGACCTATGGTATCTCATCCCAGCCGTTGGATTGCCCCTCCCGTCCCTACAGGGAGCACAGCCGTGGTGCTGCTGTGTTGGTTGAGTACAAGTTGCCTCCGGTGAAAGAGCTCGATCCTTCTGACCCCAGCACGCTTAAGGAGTTCAGCCTGCCAGAAGATTTCTTCAACGGCCTGTCGGTGAAATCCGCTTGGGACAAGTACAACAAGGCCCTGCTGGTAGGAGGTGTGTGGATGTCCATGTCTGAACTAGATGCTCTGTGGGAGGCCCAGGGCATGGGAAAGACTTGGTATTCTGGGCTCAACTCGCGCCGGAAGGAGGTCTCAGACCTAGCAGGCTGCATCACCTCCTACACAAAATATATGGGGGTTCACAAAACTGAGGAAGAGTCCTTAGCTGAGTTCTTCAAGTGGACACAAGACAAAGGCATGGTCTCACTCAGCCAATGGAATATGAGGATGAGAGGATCTGTTAAGGCCAACGTCCTTGCATCCTTGGCATAGGGCATTCTACCAAAGGACTTGCCTACACAAGATGACTTGAAGGCCACCAAAAAGAGGAAGCTAGAGGATGACGTGTTAAAGGGTAAGCTCTATGTAGTAGACCAAGGCATAAGAGAGAGAAAGAAAAAAAAAAATTAATTAAAAAAAGTTTAAGCTACACAGGCAGTAATCTAGGCAGTAATAATTAGTTAATTAATGAAGAAAAGGTTTATCATTAATTTAAAAAAGTTTAAGCTAGACTAATGGATTATTCAATTAAACACAGTTTCCATGCTTCACGATGCCACCACTAATGCAAGGCTCCTTTTTTCTGTGCAGGCATTGTTCGTCTCGCAGCCCCGCCTGTCAGAGCAGCAGTCCAGGCTGTCACAGCAGCAGGAGCAGCAGCAGGAGCAGCAGCAGCAGCTGCCCAGCCTGTCAGAGAAGTAGGAGCAGCAGCAGCCCAGCCAGTCAGAGCAGCAGGAGCAGAAGTCGCCCAGCCTGTCAGACCAGCAAGAACAGCAGCAGCAGCAGCCCAGCCTGTAACAGCAGCAGGAATAGCAGCAGCACCAGCCCAGGGATATTTGTACGACATCTTGGGTATTTCCTGTAAACCGGTTTGGCTATATATAACTTTCTGAGTCAATAATTATGTGACCTACAATCTGTTTGCCTGTATACCAGCTCGGCTCTATCTGAGATTCAACAATCGTATTTCTGCAACACGGCTCGTATATTTCTTGGCGCCAGCTTGGATAATAAGGATGGAAATACTTAATTCAATTTATAAAAAATGCGATAATAATCGCACAATTAAATTATCATCCCAGCTGAGATGATGATTTAATAATATTGTACAAATAAATTATCACTGTAGCACGAACTCAGGGTCCCCGTCGGTTAAACGATTTTTAGAGGCTTAGTTCATCAGTGCTTTTTTTAGCCCTTCCTATACGGTTGGGCAAGTCCCTTCAGCCTATTTGGCCTACCCCAAGACAGTAACATACATACACACAACGTTTAGTATATATGTGCGAGTATACTACTTGGTCTCCATGTGGTACTTTTCAAGAGTCTGCGTTACTATACAAACAAATAAAATTGAATGTTGCTACTTCCAGAGGCGGCGAGAACCGTAATACGTTGAGGCCGGGTAACCAAGTTCAGGCACAAGTTCAATTCAATTTTATTGGAAAGGATGAAGAGGAGATTGGGGATAGCTCAAACGGTGTTACAGTTGTTTATTTTCTATTGCAGTGCTAGAGCTTGGAACTGATACCACAACACATAAAGTGATCTCGAAAGTCTGTACCACGAATTCAGGGCCATCTCGGTGGCAAAAAGACCACGCTATATTTAGCAACGTCACTCTCCAATAAACTAAGCTGAATGCCTTGCCAACCCGATCTCTGAAGTTAATCAATCACATGAGGTCTGGGCAGCGAAATGTGCCCAGAGATTGACCCCTGGTTTGGTATGGGTATACCTCAACAAACCCTCCAGCCAACATTTCTCTCCATTCGCTGGCAGAGTATGGCCCCAGATAGCATGTAGAAGTTAGGCTCCAAGCCTCTACCACCGGCCTCGAGTGATGATGGTGGCCGTGTTGGTGCTCAGCACCGATGCAGTATGTGATCGTATATTTACCCCAAACTCCTTCGCTTTGGATTCGCACTGCATGAGTAGGGCAACAGCAACTGACGTCCACCCTTCCGCACGCGGGGCGAACATCAAACCGCGCCGATAGCGCGACCAATTCCAGCTGCGTCCCCCTCAAACCTCTGGCATTGATGGATTCGTTGTACTTGTACGGCGCCATACCTGTTGCGGGATTGATCGGTTGCGTGAGTTAGCTGCATGCATTCAAACGGAGAGGATGGATGCAATTCAACGCATAGAGGGGGGCAGAGCACAGGCGCCATGAGGACAGGCGTGCAAGCTGCATGCATGCAAACGAAGAGGATGGTCGCGATGCAAAGTATTCAGCAGGACAGAGCAACGGCACAATGTGACAGGCGTGCAAGCTGCTTGCATGCAAACGCAGAGGACGAACGCGATGCGACGCATTCACGAGAGCAGAGCAACAGCGCCATGTGACAGGCGTGCAAAGATGTAGTCACGAAACATAACCGCTGCTAGCAATTAAAGCTCATACCGACCTTCGTGTAGGAGTACGCAGACGTAGAGAATCTAAGACGCGGAAGTCCCAAGACAGCAGCAACGCATGCGCAGATGCTGTAAATTAGGCACAGACAGAACACTGGGCGAGATGAATACAGACAAACAGGAAAGTAAGAAGAGAGCCCCCTTCCCTCACGCCCCCTTCCCCTGCCCTTCCAAGAATCACACAGATCTACAAATGCGACAGCTTGAGTTGCTGTGCGCGTTTTCCCCGAAGGAAGCTGCACAACTTCTCACTCTCTTTTCGTCCAGCGTGGCTACGCGAGACCGGCAGGTTTCTATTAGCTGTAAGGGGGTGGGTTGGGGGGGTTGGGGTCGGGGGGGGAGGGCGAGGGCCCCCCCCCTGGTCCCCGCCCCCCCCCCCCCCGCGCGGTACCGTGGCCGTGGCCTGCCGCCTCCCCTTCCGTAGCGCCCCTCCGCTCCGAGTCCGCAGGTGTCCGACACCGAATGTTTTCACCCACAGGCCTGGTTTTCACCTTCAAATTCACCTTCCCTTTTCCACGTTTTCACCTTCAATGCTGTACGTTTAGCGTGCATATCCGATTTGGCCCTGCCCGCAAGTTACCCTGCTTTACAGTCTTGCTCCCACGGTCTACGGTCTTGCTCTCTGGAAGATGAGGGAGCAGGATCGAGCAGGATTGGGGGAGCAAGATTTGAAGCCGGGTAATGGGTAACCTGAAGCCTGGCCGAATCAGGTACGCATGAGCGCGTGGGGCTCGACTCGAGCAGCAGGTGGAGCCAGTGCACGAGTATCCGGGCATGCTCGAGGCCACTCCCGGAACCTCGCGCAACCTTGCACTTTGATAGCCCCCAAGATAGCTCGCAACCTTGTATTTTGATCATTTGAACCCCCCTGGCTCTCTATGCGAATCAGGCGAGGGACAGGGGGGGAAGTGGCGATGCCTAGAAACAATGATCGCAGGTGATAAAGAATTGCGCATGATTGTGGAAAGAGATGTGAAGTTCCGAGGTTGCGAGAAGGGTTGCGAGTATATATTTCCATTCCTCGCTCGTCGCTCCATACCGCGCATGCGCCTGCGGCGAAGAGGCCAGCAAGATTTCCTGGATTCGCTGCTCCCCTGTGAAGTCATGCAGCACGTACAATAATCCATCAGACAACAAGTTCTAAGAGCGTGTTGCAGGCGACACGGAAAACGCTTCAGCAGTCTCCGGCAAGGAGTTTCGAAAGTAGAGGAGAAAGTAGCCGAATAAAGCATCAAAACATTGAACAACTTTTCGAAGTATCTTGACGGCTGCGATGCTGATAACTCAAGTTATGCGCACTCCCACTATGAGCCAAATGTTAGGGTGCGGAGGTGCCCGGTATTGTTCAAACGCCTGGACGGAAGCTCAGAGAGACGGAGAGAGAAAGGAGAGACACGGGGGGAACTTAGGGCTTCAGCCCCGGGACCCTGGGCGACCCTGGGGGGGTCCAGAGGGGGCTAAAGCGGAAAGGTGCAATAATATAGGTTTGAGACCCTCTGTATGTATGTTACAGTCCAGGGGTAGAACAAATAGGCTAAAGGGACTTGCCCAACCGTACAGGAAGGGCTTCAAAATAAAAAGCACTGATGAACTGAACCCCAAACAATCGTATAACCGACGGGGGGCTTAGTTCGTGCTGCAGTGATAATTTAATTATCCAATAGAATTAAATCATCATCAGACCCTGTTGGTAGGAGATGTAATGAGGTGAGAAACAGTTCAATGAATCCAGTAGGTTAAAAAACGTAAAAACGTGAAGACGTGAAGACGTGAAGACAATAGACATGAAGACAATAGTAGTGAAGAAACAGCAGACCTGTGAAGGCGCTAATAAATTGAAATTGAAATTGAAATTGAAATTGTTACATCCGTATAATACAGTTACTCACAGGACGTGAAGTTAAGGACACCATAGCGTAAGCCGGAGCTAGCTATAGTCACCGTAGGACCACCACATTGAAAAGGTTCACCGCCGATGCAAGCACCGTTGGCCACATTATGCCAGTGCTCCGTACTACGGGCGTTTTTCACCCTGGTTTGGGAGCACCAACACAAAGTAACTGGCTACACTAAAAAATGAGGAGGGGCACGGTCTGTTTGCTAGTCCCCGGGTATCGACCCGGGGTGTGCTTCCATAAAACGTCTGCACTGTAAAATACTTTGAAAGCTAGAAATAGAGTGGGAGTGGACTGTGTCCGCCAGTCGAAGGGCACACAATCTGTCAAGTCCAAGCGTAGCCATAGAAGTCAAAAAAGAGGTTGGGATAGTACGGTACCCGTTGTTCCAATTGTGATAACTACGTATTGAACAAGATATCCAGCCGATTGGAGGCCATCCACTAGGCTAGCATGCTGGGCATGTTTAGTGATAAACTTGGTAGCATGGTTGGTATCAGAGCAGTAGCCAAGCTCAAGGAGCCAAATTTCTTTATCTTTTAGGAAGGTAGGAGAGTCTATGTCAGGTAGGATGGCAAGATCAGGTCTCATTCTCCTCCAGTCCTCTTCAGTAATAGAGGAAGGGCGTAGCCAGTCAGGGAGGCGTTTGCCTAGGACCCCCCTGGGGAGGTCCTCTTTCTTGACAGCGTCCATAATCATTCTGCGTGAGCCCAGGTCTCCAGTGCAGATGGCCTTGTGGATGAGTCGCACTGCGGCGTCATGTCTTTTGATATAGAGCCCTTGAAAGTCTGGTGTGAGCAGCCCGCCAGAAATCCCAGAATGCGGCTATCAGCTTGTATGCCCTCCGTAGAGTAGACAGAGATGAAAGCAGCGGAACAGACGCACCAATCTATACACGGAGACGAGAATAGCATTACAAGGACAGACGGACGCCAAAGGACACCAGCGGTGGGAGAGGCGGATGCCTGTAACCTGACTAGAACCTAAGCCAGGGATCTTAAGCTGGGCACCGGCTATACAGAGCGTGTCAGTGAGAGACCGGTGACACAGCCAACAGGAAGCTGTCACTGAGTCATGAAGGATGACACAGTACTGGCAGAGCCGATAGTTCTAAGGAAGTACATAAGTAGTCACCAAGTCATAACACGCGTGAGAGCACCTCAATTCATGCTGACACTCCACCTATGACACAGGTGACACACAATACGACTACTCCACCTATGGCACTGGTGACATAGAACTATATGTAACAATTAAAAAAAAAAATCAAAGAACTCCGAAACAACGAGAGAACTCCAAATGGAACCCAAAGGGTGATATGAAGGAATGAAACAAGGCAAAAACCAAAAATTGCCAAGGTAGTAAAAGATGAAAACCGAATATCAAAGATGGGTAACAACGGTATAGAAAACCCGATCCGGGAATAGGAACCTAATGCCAAACAATGATAACCAAAGAAACCGAATGTAACCAGAGAAAAAAAAATGACCCTAAGAAGAAGCGGTCATTCCAAGCATTCGGACAAACCTCCAGAACACAGCAGGATCAAGGGGCTTGGTGAAGGGGTCAGCACAGTTGTCCTTAGTGTTAACATAGGCAACATCTAGCTGTTCATCCTCCACCAGCTCCTTGATATAGTGATGGATGACATCACTGTGCTTGTTGCGAGGGAGCAGCTGCCAGTCATTAGCCCAGCTCAAGGACCCCAAGTTGTCACCCTGAATGGTAACCAGGTCACAAGGCAGACCCAGATCTACCCTCAACTTCTTCAACCATTGCACCTCCCGGGCTGCCTGAGACAGGGCCTGATACTCAGCCTCACTAGAGCTAATGGCAACAGTAGGCTGCCTTTTGCTCATCCAGTTCACAACGCACCCCCCAGCAAGCACAGCAAAGCCAGTCTGAGACCTCCTGTCAGACCCATCATCAGCAAAGGATGAGTCACTAAAGACAGTAAAAGAGAACTCAGGGCTGTGGGTGTAAGTGAGGCCCAGGTGGGAATGTGATCTCAAATACAAGAGCAAACGCTTGGCTGCCCCCCAGAGGGGAACGGTAGGGTGAGCAGAAAACCTGGACAGGTAGCTCACAGCAAAAGAAATATCAGGCCTGGTGCAAGTAGCGAGGTATAGCAAAGCACCCACAAGAGACAGGTACTGGCTATTAGAGGGCAGGGGGTCTCCAGGGGGGTCAGTGACGGTGGACTTGGCCATGGGAGCACCAAACTTGGGCTTGGCAGCAGCAGTAAGACCAAACTGCTCAACCAGATCAACAATGTAGGAGTGCTGGGAAAGGTTGACTTGAACACACCTGCCGTCAGAGTCAAGTGTAACAGCCATGTCCAAAGAGAGGAACTGAACCGGAACACCCATCTCTTTGACCTCCCAGCCAGCTTTCTCCATAGCTTTGATTAGCAAAACATACCTATCCAGCTCACTAAAAGCACAGATAAAATCATCAACATAGGTCAGGACATAGCTCCACCCACCAATAGAATCCCTCCTAAAATACAGAGCAGGTTCTGCCTTGCACATAGTAAACCCATGTGCAACCAAAACCCGCTTGACATCCCGACTCCAAGCCCTGGGCGCCTGCTTCAAGCCATAAAGAGACTTGATCAGTTTGCACACAAGGGGAACACCGTTAGGACCAAGTACCTTAAAGCCCTCAGGCTGGTGGCAGTATAGGTCCAGACCAGGTTCTAGCTTAGCATTCAGAAATGCAGTCTTGATGTCCAGCTGCCGAACAAACATTTTTCTATGAGTGATGGCAGCTAGGAGCACCCTCAGACCTGCTTTAGAGGAAACGGGGGCATATACGTCATGAAAGTCCAGCCCAGGACGCTGCAGAAAACCACGGACCACAAAACGTGCCTTGAAGCGCACAGAACCATCAACCCCAACCTTCTTCACAAATAACCACCTGCCAGACAGGATCCTCTGCTTAGGAGGCTGTGGAGTGAGTGCCCAAGTACCATGGGCATGTAGGGACGCCATCTCATCCTTCATAGCAAGCAGCCATTGATCCCTGTCAGGGTTGGTAGGAAGCATGGCAGCTTTAAAGGTTAGTTCAGTGGAGGTGGAAATGTATGCCCCCACGTACAAGCAGTGTACTTGTACATGAGCAGCGGGGATATCAGCAGTATCAGCAGTAACCGGTAGTAAAGCCCCCAGCGCTGGTTGAACAAGGCCGGCATTCTTTGCCTCTATGTCATCGAAGCCTGGGTCGACCGGAACACCCCAGCCATACGCAGTATCAGACCCGGACCAGTGTTCAAGATCATCACTCACACTCTCGGTGACGGCCACATCGTTACAATGCCTTGTCCGGTGTAAACCACCAGGGACAGCAGGAGGCGAAGGGATCAGCAGCGCCCGCGAGCCATCCGAACAGGTGGACGGGGGGTGGCAACTAGTGGACAATGGACCAATATCAGGCTCCACTATGATCTGAGGCTGTCCTAATCCTAGAGCTTCGCCGACGAAACGTGGCGCAGAGGAGGGCCTGGCGACCCCCTGAGATTCGGGTAAAATCTTATTTTAAAGGACATCGGAATCCCGCCCGCCCAGTGCCTTCACACGCAATGCAGCACCATCAGCCCCTGACCTGGGACGCAAGGTCATCCCATGACCAGGGCAGCGGTCGACAATTGGGGTTAGCAAAGGGTCTAAGGAATTAACCGCAGACTCAGGCATGTGTCCGTTGATAGCGGCAGGGATGCGAGAGACATACGGAGACCCATCATAGGGAGATAGCCCAGGAATACAGTTATAGCTAAACTGTTCATAGAAGAGTACATCACGACTCTCTACTACCTGGCGCAACTTAGGAACCCAAACAAAATAACCCTTACTCACCAGAGAATACCCAACCAGTCTACCAGATAACGCCCTTTCGTCTAGCTTGTTGCGTTTCTTCCCATTGACTAAGGTAACATAGCAAGGGCAACCAAACACACGCAACAACGACACATCAGGTAGAACCCCAAAGAACAACTCATAAGGAGTCTTGTCACCCTGATTGGGCAGCCGGTTACGTAGGTAACAAGCAGCTAGGAAGGCATAGGGCCAGAAAGACTTAGTAAGCTTAGACTCCAAATGGATACTCCTAGCTATGTTCTGCAAGACCCCATTGTACCGTTCCACAGTTGCATTCTGCTGAGCAGTGTATGCCATAGATAATTCATGCACAGCACCAACCGATTCTAACCAATCCTCGAACCACTGTACTAGAAATTCCTTAGCCCTGTCAGATCTGAGACACTTGAAAACAAAACCATGCAGCTGAGTCATCCACCTGAGGATTGTAGTTTGAACTGCTAAGGGAGCTTCATCCTTGGTCCTCAAACACAATACTTCAGCATAGCCAGAGTATTGGTCTGTGAGACACAGAACATAAAACTCCCCACGCAAGCCCCTAATATGAAATGGTCCCATGATGTCCAAGTGAAGGCGTTGTAAAGGTGCACGGATCTTAGTTTGGCTTTCTTTAGGAAAAGGGAGACGTTTTGCCTTAGCCTTTTGACAAGCATCACATGGGATCTTAGACAGTTTTTTCACCTGTTTGAGAGTGAGGGGTAAGTTTTTAACCAAACCCTTCCTGACAAGGTTGTGCATGGCGTCATAGCCAGGGTGACCCAGCCGCCTATGCCACAACCATTCAGGAGTGGTAGGGATAACAACTCCACCATCATCATCAACATCCAGTGCAAAAACTGGATAATGTACAGCACTCAACAAACGGCCACGAGGGGTGTGACAAGGCCTACAGGTAAATTTGTACACACCATCACTGGAGGCAGGGACGGACCAGAGGACAGAAGAGCCCTGAGTGGCAGTACAACTAAGACTATCGAAAGAAATCTTGCAGTTGTGAGCATGAGCCACAGCATTTACTGACAGGAGGTTCACCGGACAGTGAGGGATGCAGAGAACATCAGTTAAAGTGATTGATGTTAGTAACCAATCACTACATAACACAATGGACCCCTGACCCACCGACCGTTGAACCACTCCATCACCAAATTTAACTGCTGGCCCATCCTCAGAAGCATGATACACAGTGAACAAAGACAGATCACCTGTGATTGACATCCCAGCTCCAGAATCAACATGCCATATACCCTCAGACAGGCTCGGGCTACAGACATTTGAAAACTTCGAAGTGCAGGAGAATAGGACAGAGCTTACCTCCTATTTCTTGGCCATAGCAAACCCATCAATCTGGGCCTGCAGGGAGGACAGCTGCTTAGGAGTAAGCGCACCCGGAAGGGCCAAGGCAATGGGCACTGGAGCAGTAACCGGTACACCAGGCCTGGTCCTTCGGCAGATGCGGGTGCTTCGTAAAACAGCGATCCTCCGAGTGGGTCGTTTTGGTGGGGCATGGGCCCCAAGTGCAATCCAGACGTCTCTTGAGGGAACCGGAACCCTGAGAACCAGATCCCTGCCCACGCTGAAATGCAGCATTGGCAGGAACCTGGGGAGCGTCCCGGGACCAACCAGGATGCCTGGAGTCGGACTTGGGGAGAGCTATGTTCAAGATGTCGAGAGACCTATATTCCTCAAGACAAGACCAGTACTCAACAGGCTGCCTGTTAGCTAACAACGTACCATATTTGATCCGCAGCGACTCAAAGCGGATCAGACGGATACCCTGAACTATAGTTTCCATGGCGTGACGCTGAGTCACCGGATGCCCAGCACTGCGGAGGTCAGTGCAGAGACCGCGAACCTTGCGAAAGAAGTCATCTACGCGGTCAGAAGGGCCCATGTGTGCACCAAGAAGCTCGGCGCGCATGAGTGGGACTCTAGAGGCAAGGGCATCGGACTGCCTCTTCTGAATATCAATAAAGATATCCCGAGGTTTGGCAAAGTCCTGGTATACCTTGACCATATCATCCTCCATGTTCGCGAGCATCATGGTTAAGCACATGAACTCCTGACGGTCCAGGGGCAAGGCACTAAAACCCAACAGTGCAGGATCCACCCGAGACTCACCACGAGAGGCCGAAGATCCAGCAGCAGGAGCAGGGGTCAGAGGAGCCAAAGACTTACGAATATCCAAAAAATACTCAGCAGCAAGACCAGCGTCATACGCGCGCTGGTCATCTAAGGTCCTAATCTCAGGCAGGGACCTCGCAACACTCACTACCAACTCGAAATCAGGGTTAACCGGACACAAAGGGATGGGTAATTTCACAAACTGGTAACCTAGCCGGTCATGATCCCTACGCCGCACGCCACCAAAGGAGACACCATTATCAGGGGGATATCTGATCCCGGAAGTGACCGGTCCAAGAAAGGATCGACACTGTAAACCCAGCTCAGAGAATGCCATCACCCGGCGATGCTTCAGCTTTACACTCACATTAGCCATAGTAGCTTGCATGTCCATCCGACCGTACAGAGTGCGGTTCATGGACTCACCATCACGTCGAGCTTGGTTGATCAGACGGAAGTGCTTCAGCTGCAGATTCGGAGGAGGTCCTCCAGTGAGCAGATGCTCCCAAGACTCGCATGACAGCGAATGCAAAGCAGGAGGAGGGCCAGGGGCCGGTGGAAGCTCCACCGGCGGAGGCGGAGGGGGCTCCTGCGAAGGACCAGCACCAGATGTGCGGGCAGAAGAAGCAGCAGCTTCACGAGAACGAGTATGGTAGCCAGGGAGGCCACGCTCCATGGGAACAGATGCAGAGGTGAAAGAAGCAGAGCTCCTCATCAAAGTCGGCTTGGCCACATCCGGGTGAACCAGTGGAGGAGGCACAAGCGGAGGAGCAGACGAAGGCTCGGGCTTAAACTCAGGCGACGACTCAAGCGGAGGCGCATACTGAGGAGCAGGCTCATAAACCGGCGAAACTGTAGAAGTCTCAAATACTCGAGTCGCAGCAGCCGACGGAGTCACTCCACCGAAGTCAGCACTCGTGGCACTCTTCAAGTCATCATCATCATCAGTACCCTCAGAAAAGTCATCATCTTCGCTGAAGCGGGCAGTAGGAGGCTTCGGCTCTGTTGCGTACCGAATGATCTGTGTCTGTACACAACACAGTTTCATCAGAACATCCTCAACTGCAAGGGAGAGGCGTCGAACAATACGAGAAGGAACCTTACAGTTGGAGGATTGACCGGGGGGGGTTACTTCCACGATGGCGGAAGGATCCTCCTCTCCGGCAGCAAAGGCCGCTGGCGCGCGATCATCTAGCCAATCTGAAGGAACCTTGAACTCTCGTGGTAAGACAAAGTCGCAGCCATTGCTAACAATGACGCTGCGCATCCCGCGCGTCCATGGAACACCATTTTTATCGGTTAGTTTCACAAAGCCGGCAGGAGGCCCTCGCGGAAGTTGCATTTGAAAAGCAGTGGTAGTAAATGAAGGACCGTATAACCTATCAGCTTGTATGCCCTCCGTAGAGTAGACAGAGATGAAAGCAGCGGAACAGACGCACCAATCTATACACGGGGACGAGAATAGCATTACAAGGACAGACGGACGCCAAAGGACACCAGCGGTGGGAGAGGCGGATGCCTGTAACCTGACTAGAACCTAAGCCAGGGATCTTAAGCCGGGCACCGGCTATACAGAGCGTGTCAGTGAGAGACCGGTGACACAGCCAACAGGAAGCTGTCACTGAGTCATGAAGGATGACACAGTACTGGCAGAGCCGATAGTTCTAAGGAAGTACATAAGTAGTCACCAAGTCATAAAACGCGTGAGAGCACCGCAATTCATGCTGACAGTGGCCCGCTCCGTGCTCACAGGTGCAGCATATGGGGCATAGAGGGTTTGTAGGCGGGTGGGTGTCTGGGTTTTGTTAATAATATAACTATATAAGGAAGTTTCCACCGGTACGCAAGTTTACGATTCAACAGTCTACCCCAGCGGGCTTTAAGGATGTGGAATTTAGTTTTATGTTGGATGAGGGTAGAGGACCAAAATGTATTACTTGCATGAGGAAGTTGGTGAGGAGTGTTATCGGCCCAGGTGGTTGCGTAAATCCCTTTAAGCGGGTGTTTGCCAAGGTGGCAGCTAGTAGGTATCAGCTTAAACACTTCAGGAGTTGCGAGATAATTAACAGCGGCAGCGCACAAATATCATTACATGATGAGAGTAACTTACAGAGGGAGGGTGACGCACTAAGGGGCACACCATCCGGGGGACAGAAATACAGAACCCTGGTTTAGAGCAGGGTTTGACCATACTGTGTCATTGACAGCAATAGCTGTCAGTGTACATCAGGAGATCGTTCTAAGGACACACAAAAGAGGTCAGCAAGGCATAAACAGCGGGTGTAACACACCAGATGCTGATAATGGGTAGGTTGGAGCTGATGCCCTGTTTGAGGTTAGGTGCTAGAATGCGTGGGGGGATATCTCCCATGGGTGTGCGAGGAGGTTGGACAGTGGGCCAGTAGACATTGTGTCTGGGGATTTCCCCAGTGTTATCAGGTAGAGGCCGGGTGATCTGCGGCCTTACGCGCTAGGCTATCAGCCCGGTCATTTCCAAGAATGCCTGTGTGGGAGCGTACTTTGCAAAGGGTGGTGTGTGAGCCATGCACAGTACGCTGAATAAGGTGAGATTTAATTGAATGTAACAGTTCAGCATGTAGGGAGCGTGTGGCTGTGGTGGGATCATGGATCATTTTTTTAATGATTTGAAGTGAACAGAGACTGTCGGTGTGGAGGGTGAGGTTGGTATCGTATGTAATGTTAATAATGGCTTGGTGAATTGCCACTAGTTCTGCACTGTTGTTAGTCATAGTGCCCCTCCGCCCACCTGGGTTGATGGTGTAGTGTCAGCGTGAACTACTAGGACACGAGCGCATCATTGGCATCTAATTCAGATTTGATGACAATAATGCATTTCCCGGGAGGGAGACAGATGACCCAGAGATACCACTAGTCCACAGCCAAGCACGCTCTCGGATTTGGTCTTACAATTGGGGGCAACTCAGTACTGATCCAGACCCGCACACCACTTGTGAACTGCGACCTTCCGAGGGGGATTGACCCCCCCGTTTCCGTCCCGGGTCAGGCATTATTGTCAGCGTGAACTACTAAGACACGAGTGGATCATTGGCATCTGAATCATCCCTGCAATGGGGACGTAAACTGCAGCCCCTATTTTACTAGGGGAGACCGAGTTACCTTTGATCAGGCTGCCATCTGTGTAGACCTCGAGGCCTGCAGAGAGGATGGCTGGGTATGTGCATGGATGATTAGTGGGAGGAGTAAGAGGTTGAGGGTGCTCGTGGTGTGGAGTGTGCCAAGGTTTTGTGGTGAGTGATCTGAGTTTTCTAGGGTAAGTGATCTGAGTGTCAGAAGAGGTGAGAGTGTCAGGTGGAGTAATGGTGGTGGGTTCCCAGTGGGGAGAGAGGCTGATCATGTGGTCGTGCCAGAGCTGGATAAAGTCTGGTAGTGTGGGAAAGTAGGTAGATTGATTTTGGGGACTGCAGATAAGAATGAGGTGTAACTTTTGAGTTGACGGAAGGGTGTGGTGTTTACTGCCCAACCAGGTGTCAGAGGTAGCATAAAGATCAGAGTGGGGCCTGGAGTCAATGTAGTGGACCCAGGGGTGGTGTAGAAGTTTGTTGTAGGGAGCAGAGTAGGTGGCAGGGATGAGCATGACAGTGCATGTGGGGGTCTGACTGATGGAAGTCTAATAAATAGTTCTGCATCCCACCTGTGAATGGAGGTTTTTGTACTCCTTTACCCCACCACCACCACCACCACCACCACCCACCCACCCACCCACACACACACACACACCACCACCACCACCACCACACACACTCACACACATCGGCTTAAAAGGCTAATATCTTCATCACCAATATTAATTACGTCATGAAAGTTAGGAACTGACCTTCACGTCGACCTCTATCAGTAAGCCATCTTAGAAACGTGGTTTGGCTTATGTATAACGGACCCCTTCCCCCACCCCCATCCAACACACACACGAAAGTATCTTCGGTGATAAGTGGTAGGCTACTAGGCTGCAACTAGTGAGTTTCATCTGCAGTTACATTTTTTACGAAGTGTAGCTCATAATGACTGGAGGGGCCTCCATGGCTAGAGGGGTCCCCATGGCTGATTGTTAGGAAGACCCTCCTGAGCCATGAACTTGGAAAGTGGGTGCTTGTTGCCACGTCTCTTCTTGGTGATGAAGCTCAGCAGCTGTAACAGCTTCAATCTCTTCAGGAGTGGAGGAACGTTAAACAACGGGAGCGCTCTTGATCATATTTACAGAGAGGTAAAACAAATGAAGACAGGTGCGCCCATAAGAGGCACACAGCTACGGGTGACGGAAAGACAGAACCCTGCTAGATCAGGTTTTGGCTAAACAGTGTCATTAACAGCGAACATGTCAGTGAACATCAGGAGATCGTTCTAAGGACACATAAAAGTATGTAGCAAGTCATACGCAGCGGGTGTAACACACCAGATGCTGACAAGCTGGGCGTCGGACAGTGGCCTGAAGAACCTAGAGAGGGGCGCAAAGCCAGTCTCGGACGCCTTGGCTGTCATACATGCTTACTTGCCTGGTTTTACTTAATGTTGGCCTCGTTGCTGGGACTCTGGGAGGGCATTTAAGAAAATAAGCACGGCATTGCAGATCTTGCAAGTTGTCGTTGAGGGCTTGGGTGCGAATGGCGCTTCGGCTGGAGTTGTTGGCGATTTGGCCTGGGCTAGTGGGCTGTTCTAGCCTTGGCCTCGGCTCTGGCCATGACCTTGACCTTTATTTTCATCCGTTGCTGTAAACAAGTGCGGATTCCTGCTGCTTGAGCTTCCAACTGCTAAGTCAGGGTTTTGTCACCTTATGGTGTGAAAGTCTGGGTGGCGTCCAGACTGGATGTACTGTACCAATTACACCCTGGGTGTAACCGACCAACGAGTGCAGATTCGTAACGCTGTCCTCGAGGCATTTACGAAGGTGTGCGGCACGTTCGATTCAGGCCATTGACGAAGAAGTTGTGAATACTTTTTTAGATCGGCCTCGCCCCCCCCCCCCCCCCCCCCCCCCCCCCCCCTGTGGGCCACCCCAGATCTTAACCCCCAGGCTCTTCTTCACTTTTTTCAACGGTTTCAGGGCCGACGACCAAATCGGAGAGGATTAACAGGTGCGCCTCAAAAATGGCCCCAAAGTGCACCATAAGGGTAAAAATAGATTTCGGGTATTGCCAGCACCTTTTAGGAAGGTCATTGTCCTACCCTGGTAAATTATTCATATAATTGAGCCAATTCAAAGTTATTAGATAACAAAAAATCGTGTTTTATGATAATAACATATGCGTGGTTAAAGTGACAAACTCATTAGAAGTACTGCTCATTCCATAGGAGTACATCCCAACTTATATTAGCCACCCGGGTGGCACCCCACCCTTCCTTTCTCCCCTTGTCTCTGTGTCACTCGTGTCCCCGCTATCAGATACACGGTGACTACTGCTACCTTCGGCTTACGCGGTGGTGTCCTATACTTCACGTCCTGCGAGGAACTGCATCACACGGATGTAACAATTTCATTTCATTTCATTTCATCAGATACGCTTCAAACGGAACTTGATCTTGTGACGCAACGTGGGAAGAGTTCATTACCGCCCTCAACTAAGCAGATACAACAAGGTTACACCGCTCACACTGGCGGAGGAGGAGGAGCAATTTGACCAGCCGGCGTTGCGCATGACCTGCGTGGAGGGTTCGAGACGTCTCACGCCACCTGCGGATACCGCATGGAAGGTTTGAGACGCAGAAGGCCAAGACCCAGACCGAGAGCGAGACCCAGACCAAGAGCGAGACCCAGATCGAGACCGAGACCCAGACCGAGACCCAGACCCAGACCGAGACCCAGACCCAGACTGAGACCGAGACCCAGACCCGCCCAGACCCAGCCCAATACACAGACCCAGACCGAGACCCAGACCGATACACAGACCGAGTCACAGACCGAGGCACAGACCGATACACAGACCCAGACCGAGACCCAGACCGAGGCACAGACCCAGACCGAGACATAGACCCATGAAACCACGACCGTGCGAGAGGTGACCGCCCGATAGGGCGGTCACCTCTAGTTGCGTCGCTATGGGTCGGTTGTGGGTCGGTTGAGGGTCGGTTGCTTCTCAGGACGCAGAGGTGGGGGTCCTCCTGAACAACCCTGGTCCCCGCCATCAAAGGGTGTGTTTCCACAGGAGTTTTTGGCCTTCCCGTGGATTAGGTTCCAGGAGTCGACCTGGTAGCTCAACTGAACCCAACTGACAATCCCCGGAGAATCCCGAAGTCCTTGATTCGCCCCAGAGACTTCGGGATTCTCCGGGGAGTTTCGGTTGGGTTCAGTTGAGCTGACAGGTCAACGGCTGGACCCCAATCCACGGGAAGCCCAAGCGACAGAACAAAAGAGAGAGCCGCTGTAAAGTAAAAGCTGAAGTTGTCACAACGCAAACAATGACACGCCTTGTCGATTTTCTGTCTCGACCCTGCGGCGATTCTCCTGGGATGCTGATGTGGACTCCGGGAAATGCTGATGTGGACTCCGGGGAGACTCCAAAATCTCCAGGGGTGGGCGGCGTGTTCCCCCGAAACTTTTCTCCTGGAAAGCCGGGGGAAAGTCGTTAATCGTCCGTTTTGTACTTTTAACCGTCATTTTTCGTAAATATTTCGAAATATTCAAAAATACCCAGGGGTAAAGATTCGACGACCTGTCGCGAAGATTTGCCGGCCTGGAACTCCAGGGATTCTCCGGGGAGACTCCAGGGAACCCCTGTGGAAACTAGAGTGACCGCCCCGCTAGTTGTGTGTGTGTCTGAGTTGTTGTGTGATCGGTTATGTGCGTATGAATGATTATTGTGCATGTTTGTTTGTCGTTGTAATGATGATGATGCATGTAACGGTTGAAGCGTATGTTAAGGATCTTGAGCGGTTGTTTTGTATGTGAATGTAATGCTGAGTAATAAAACGTTATTTTCAAGAATTGCATGTGATATGTATACTGATTTAGTTAGTGATAATTGAATTATCATGAGCAATAGGAGTTGTAACTTTGGGTTGAAATCCGTGGAAGCTCTTAGGTCCCCCCAGGTATGACGAACCGTAGATGGCACGTACCACCAGACCCTTAGAACTGCGTGGTTCTGTAGGAGAATCGAACCAGACTCCTGTCCACATCCCTCTAGGACGACAGATCATTTAAGATCTTGCTGTCGACACGTGCTAGTCTGCTAGTGGTGCCTGGCGGGCCATGGCTCTTTATTGAGTCCTGGCTGTGTTTACTTGAGAAGCGTCTCTATTGCGTTCTTACTCTCTGTTCGGTGGTAATTCAAGTGCTCTTCGCTGTGCTCTGTCCGTCGTTCTACTTGGATTCTTCGTCCGCTTTGGGTTCGGTTGTGCGTGGTGGGAAGGGCACGGATTATCTGTTTACGGAAGGCAGTGGGGTCTGCAGCGTTGGGTGTTACACAGGCGGAAGGTAGCAGACGTTTTCTGTTCAGAACATTCGTCTGCAGAGCAGTTGGGCATTCCACACGCCTCTATACGGAAGATGTGAGTTAAGGAATGAGTTCGTGCGCACATATTACTTGTGTCCAGGGAGTGCAAGTATGCGTGTCTCGGTATGTGCAATATGCCCCAACGAACAATTGGGTCGGTGTTCATAGGAATTTTGTTGGGCACATTTGACGGTCGGAATTTCAGAGCTTATCAATTGCGCAGTTCGAAGCTTGACAGACCGGTATGCGGAATTTGCATGGTCGCAAGTAGCAGTTTGCAACGGCAAATCGGCAATGGCGGGTGGCCATGTGGGTCGGGGAAACGCTTATTCGCAATCATCGTCAGGTGGCTTGCGAAGGATGCTAAAGTCGACGCGAACCCTTTAGGGCTAAATGGCTCCGCCTCCGGTGTGACCGGTGTGACCGTCGAGTCTCTCCTACATTGAGGGCGGTAACTATATTGACCGCCCCCTGTGCTGTTGGTTTTTGGAATTATAAGCTTATGTACGGGCGGTCAGATTTGTACTTATGTTGTAGCCTTGTTGCTTTCAAAGTAACAAGTAAGTAACAAACAAACAAATAAGGGACATTGTGCAGTGTTGCTGTTTAAAGCAATATTGAACGTGCCTTTACTGTCATGCAGAGCGTACATGAAGCTTGGCATTAGTTGTAATAATTTGATGCAGAAAAAATGAGACCAATCGGAGGTCGGGTTAATTTTAGGGGATTTTGAGAAGGTGTTGCATGTGTGGGCTGGGCAGTATGAGCCGTTCCGGTCTGGGCCTGACCCGACGCGAGGGGGTGGTCGGGTGTGTCGGGGTGGATGCGTGGGTCGGCATGCATCGGGCTGGCCGGGTGGTTATGCGTTGTGCGGGTATGACACGAATGTAGCGCAGTTTGGGAGCGCATGTGGCATGTTCTTTGGGAGAATACCGTGGGTGAGCATAGGGTCTCAATAGCCGCTCTGCCCATGATTTGGAATGGCTGGGCCTAGAGTTGCGCCTGGCCATGGAGAATGGGGATAAGTGGCAACCATTGTGCAACGCCGCTGCCCCCTAGGTCGAAGCACGAATCTGAAAGCTGCGTTGGTCGAAGCTCTGCAGCTTCTCAGGGTAGTGTCACCTTCTTGGGTAGCGAGTTAGTTCTTACTTGTGCAGCTTCGCAGCTCCGCAGAAGGAACGATTGGTACTTAAGTAGCTATAAATAGCAAGTCACTTTGGCTGAGACGGGGGTCGGAAGTGCACCAGTTATCAATACCGCAGGTCGAAGGTCAGCATATGCTCAATTTACACGTTCGCAAGTAGCACGTCCAGCAGGTTGCAGGCGATGGGCCCCTAGGTCAGAGCACGTAGCTCAAAGCTGCGCTGGTCCAAACTCCACAGGTTCGCAGGGTGGTGTTACCCACTTGGGCTGATAGAAATTAATTTTGAAGCTTCGCTGGTCTGCAGGACGAATGATCAGTGCTGAGGCATGCTATTAATAGCAAGATTGGCAGATTCAGAGGTTGGAAGAGCACCAGTTCAATTCAATTGCGTAGTTCGAAGTTAGCATTTGCGCAATTTGCACGTTGCGCGCAAGTAGCAGGTCCAGCCGCGATGGGAGTTTACAGGCGATGGCTCAGGGTCGGACGGAAACGCGAATGTTGCATGTTGCATGGACAGTTGGCTTGCGGTGGATGCTTCTTTCACGCGAACCCTTTAGGTTCCCCACGACTCCGGTTACTCGTTTTTGTTACACTCACGTGACGCTAGTTTTGAGTTTGAGTGACTCGGTGTAACTCTTGAGTCTCTCCTACATTGAGGGCGGTAACTATATTGACCGCCCCCTGAGCTGTTGGTTTTTGGAATTATAAGCTTATGTACGGGCGGTCAGATATGTACTTATGATGTAGCCTTGTTGCTTTCAGAGTAACAAAGTGACAACTAAGTAACAAACGAACAAACAAGGGACATTTTGCAGTGTTGCTGTTTAAAGCAGTCTTGAACGTGCCTTTACTGTCATGCAGAGCATACATGAAGGTTGGCTTTAGTTGTAACAATTTGATGCAGAAAAAATGAGACCGACCAGAGGTCGGATTAATTTTAGGGGATTTTGAGAAGGTGTTGCATGTGTGGGCTGGGCAGTATGAGCCGTTCCGGTCTGGGCCTGACCCGACGCGAGGGGGTGGTCGGGTGTGTCGGGGTGGATGCCTGTAGCGTGGGTCGGCATGCATCGGGCTGGCCGGGTGATCATGCGTTGTGTGGGCATGACACGAAAGTAGCGCAGTTAGGGAGCGCATGTGGCATGTTCTTTGGGAGAATACCGTGGGTGAGCATAGGGTCTCAATAGCCGCTCTGCCCATGATTTGGAATGGCTGGGCCTAGAGTTGCGCCTGGCCATGGAGAATGGAGATAAGTGGCTACCATTGTGCAACGCCGCTGCCCCCTAGGTCGAAGCACGAATCTGAAAGCTGCGTTGGTCGAAGCTCTGCAGCTTCTCAGGGTAGTGTCACCTTCTTGGGTAGCGAGTTAGTTCTTACTTGTGTAGCTTCGCAGCTCCGCAGAAGGAACGATTGGTACTTAAATAGCTATAAATAGCAAGTCACTTTGGCTGAGACGGGGGTCGGAGGTGCACCAGTTATCAATACCGCAGGTCGAAGGTCAGCATATGCTCAATTTACACGTTCGCAAGTAGCACGTCCAGCAGGTTGCAGGCGATGGGCCCCTAGGTCAGAGCACGTAGCTCAAAGCTGCGCTGGTCCAAGCTCCACAGGTTCGCAGGGTGGTGTTACCCACTTGGGCTGATAGAAATTAATTTTGAAGCTTCGCAGGTCTGCAGGACGAATGATCAGTACTGAGGCATGCTATTAATAGCAAGATTGGCAGATTCAGAGGTTGGAAGAGCACCAGTTCAATTCAATTGCGCAGTTCGAAGGTCAGCATTTGCACAATTTTCACGTTCGCAAGTAGCACGTCCAGCAGGTTGCAGGCGATGGCCCCCTAGGTCAGAGCACGAAGGTCGAAGCTGCGCTGGTCCAAGCTCCACAGGTTCGCAGGGGGGTGTTACCCACTTGGGCAGATAGTGATTAATTTTGAAGCGTCGCAGGTCTGCATGACGAAAGCGAAGTACTGAGGCAGGCTATTACTAGCAAGTCACCTTGGCAGATTCAGAGGTTGGAAGTGCACCAGTTCAATGCAATTGCGTAGTTGAAACTCAGCATTTGCGCAATTTGCACGTTGCGCGCAAGTAGCTGGTCCAGCCGCGATGGGAGTTTGCAGGCGATGGCTCTGGGACGGCTGGAAACGCTCATGTTGCATGGACAATTGGCTTGCCACGGATCCTTATTTCCACGCGAACCCTTCAGGGCTAAATGGCTCTGCATCCGGTTACTCATTTTCTGTTACACTCATGTGACACTAGTTTTTGACTTGTGTGACTCGGTGTAACTCTTGAGTCTCTCCTATATTGAGGGCGGTAACAAAATTGCCTACCTGGCACCGGGGAGGGTTTACTTTTTGTTTCCGGGGACGCGAAAATCTCTGTGGAAACACACCCAAAGACGCGTCAAACGGAACTTGATAAACTGAACCTCCAACAATCGTTGGTCGGCCCCCTTCGGGAGACATGCGATACTTACGCGAAATCGTGCTGTTGGTGCTGTTGGTGCTGTTTTTCGAATTTCCCAAGAACGAACGCCGGTCAAATAAGCCGGTCAAATCAGTACTCTGAAGACTAAAAGACTCGTGCTCGATTCCATCGCAGGGGATGGTTCTTCTTCTTCACCTTGTTGCTTGCAACTTTGTAACTGCTCTGCCCTCGATGAACAGTTGCTATCCCGGTATAAGCGTTAGCAGTTTGCATGGTCGCAAGTCCAATACGCAACACCGCGCCACAACCTCTCTGCCACAATTGCTTGCCCACCCGTGTACCTTGCACGGTAGTCTGTTCTGTCAAACGTTGAATTTGCAAAGCAAGTTGAATAGTCGCAACACCAGTACATGCAAAGCCTCGCTTGTCCAATAGTCGCAAAGCAGTTTGAATAGTCTGAAAGCAAGTTCAATACCCGCAAAGCAACTCCAATGGTGAAGGGCAGCTTCGTTTCTCAACTTCCTTGGGAGTTGCTGTATCTGCAGAATGGTGCACTTTGGGAACCAGCCTGCTGTCGATAGCTTGCCCCGGAGAGCACTTATTCGCGTACAGATCTAGGGGTTGCGGACTGTACACGCGGTGTTTTCATATGTTGTTTCCCTCGTTTCCCTCCTGTCCTGTGGACTCAATCTAGGGACCTGAAGCATGTCCAACACAATCGCTGACTAACAAGCTCTCGTCGTAGACACACGGAAACCATGTTCCACATCCATCAGAAACAGCCCAAGAGAGAAGTCATCCGCCTCATCTGCATTCACACATCTGCTACAATAAATTACATATACATGCGGCTCTCCTACAGTTCTCCAAGTTTTACAAGTACAAGCATACCATTGGATGCCAATCCCAGATATAAAACATAACATGACAATCTACGTTAAATCTTTCAAACAATCGAGTTGTTGGCAATTGCAATTAGCAAATGTTCCGTATCTCGCTGCACGTCGTATGAACTTGACAACTTGGCATACCCACGTGGACAACTATGTCATATTTTTAGGGCTGTCAAGCTTTATAAAGCCCGGTATTTATTTTACCGTGTACCGTACGATATATCGTACGGTAAAATAAGCAAACCGTACGGTATTTTTGGGATCCATCGTACGGTAAACACGATATATCGTGTATACCGTACGATATTTTCTGTTATATCCCCTTGGTCTTATTCTGATTTCCCCCCAAAAGGGTATAAAAATATATCACGATATACGGTATCGTACGGTAATTGAAAATACCGTACGGTATTGACAGCCCTACATATTTTTCAACATTCAATAAGAAATGTAACAATTTTATACAACAGAACTACAAACCCAGACGCCATTGTGTACCATACCCCACCCCAGGGCCGACCTCCAGGGGACCCGCCAGGCCCCCCTACTATTTTACCAACGGGGGCCCTGAGTCCGTGATACAGTGATCACTCCCCAAGTCCCCATGCGAGTCTACGATTCTAACAAAAACATTGATGTCCCGGGTTGTTGACTGTTAACTGTTGGAGTGTTGGCATGAATATTCCGGGTTGTTGACTGTATTTTTGGACTGGAAAAATGCATCCTAATACTCTCAAGTCTCAACACGTGCTCTTACATGTACCCGCCCCCCCTTTTACACCGCACCACCCCTGACCGCTGCTAGTACATGTTTACTCTGCCTTCAGACGGTGGGCAGCCTGACCGCTGCCAACAAATGTTTCGAAACTGTCGGCAGATCGCCGGTAGAAGATGTCTGGCTGACCGATTAGTTCCAGAGGACGCAGGTTCAGATCAGCTGGTAGTTTCAGATCAGCTGGCAGGTTCAGATCAGCTGGTAGCTTCGCATCAGAAGGTCTGCTGATCAGTCTCCGAACAGCAGGCCAGCTGGGCGTTGTTTTGCCGCCGGGGTTCAGGCAGAAAACTCCAGAAATATTTGCTTCCCTGTCCTTGAAAACCATGAAACAATTCGAAGTCAAATCACCACTGTGGGGATTCTGACAGATAACTTTAACAATAGGTGATGACCCTGACACAATCGGCTTTCAAGCACTACTGAAGTATAAGGGGGTAGAACAGTGGCTGGCTCAAGGTGCTGCCTAGAAGCTGCAAAAATAGGCCGAAAAGAAAAGCCCTGATTAGTGATCACTACTGTATGTAGGGCTTCCGGCAGAACACTGTGGAAGTGGTTGATGTCTGTGTTATTGTGAACCATGTGACAATTCAAATTAAAATTCAAATCACTACCGTATGTAGGGCTTCCGACAGAACACTCTAGCAGTGGTTGATGTCTGTGTTTTTGTATACCATGTTACAATTCAAATGTAAATTCAAATCACTACCGTGGGGCTAGCGGTAGAACACTCTAACAGTAGTTGATGTCTGTGCCTTCAAAAAACACGTAAAGATTAAAATTACAATTCAAATCACTACTACTGCGTGTAGGGCTTCCGGCAGAACACTCCAGCAGTAGGTGATGCCTGTGTCTTTGAAAACCACGTAACAATTCAAATCCAAATTCAAATCACTACCGTGGGGCTTCGGGTAGAACACTTTAACACTTTAGCACGTCCAGCAGGTTGCAGGCGATGGCCCCCTAGGTCAGAGCACGAAGGTCGAAGCTGCGCTGGTCCAAGCTCCACAGGTTCGCAGGGGGGTGTTACCCACTTGGGCAGATAGTGATTAATTTTGAAGCGTCGCAGGTCTGCATGACGAAAGCGAAGTACTGAGGCAGGCTATTACTAGCAAGTCACCTTGGCAGATTCAGAGGTTGGAAGTGCACCAGTTCAATGCAATTGCGTAGTTGAAACTCAGCATTTGCGCAATTTGCACGTTGCGCGCAAGTAGCAGGTCCAGCCGCGATGGGAGTTTGCAGGCGATGGCTCTGGGACGGCTGGAAACGCTCATGTTGCATGGAC
Source organism: Chlamydomonas sp. ICE-L (assembly GCA_013435795.1). Classification (NCBI taxonomy): domain Eukaryota; kingdom Viridiplantae; phylum Chlorophyta; class Chlorophyceae; order Chlamydomonadales; family Chlamydomonadaceae; genus Chlamydomonas; species Chlamydomonas sp. ICE-L. The sequence continues at coordinate 39,511 of JACBWV010000761.1, forward strand.
AATTGGCTTGCCACGGATCCTTATTTCCACGCGAACCCTTCAGGGCTAAATGGCTCTGCATCCGGTTACTCATTTTCTGTTACACTCATGTGACACTAGTTTTTGACTTGTGTGACTCGGTGTAACTCTTGAGTCTCTCCTATATTGAGGGCGGTAACAAAATTGCCTACCTGGCACCGGGGAGGGTTTACTTTTTGTTTCCGGGGACGCGAAAATCTCTGTGGAAACACACCCAAAGACGCGTCAAACGGAACTTGATAAACTGAACCTCCAACAATCGTTGGTCGGCCCCCTTCGGGAGACATGCGATACTTACGCGAAATCGTGCTGTTGGTGCTGTTGGTGCTGTTTTTCGAATTTCCCAAGAACGAACGCCGGTCAAATAAGCCGGTCAAATCAGTACTCTGAAGACTAAAAGACTCGTGCTCGATTCCATTGCAGGGGATGGTTCTTCTTCTTCACCTTGTTGCTTGCAACTTTGTAACTGCTCTGCCCTCGATGAACAGTTGCTATCCCGGTATAAGCGTTAGCAGTTTGCATGGTCGCAAGTCCAATACGCAACACCGCGCCACAACCTCTCTGCCACAATTGCTTGCCCACCCGTGTACCTTGCACGGTAGTCTGTTCTGTCAAACGTTGAATTTGCAAAGCAAGTTGAATAGTCGCAACACCAGTACATGCAAAGCCTCGCTTGTCCAATAGTCGCAAAGCAGTTTGAATAGTCTGAAAGCAAGTTCAATACCCGCAAAGCAACTCCAATGGTGAAGGGCAGCTTCGTTTCTCAACTTCCTTGGGAGTTGCTGTATCTGCAGAATGGTGCACTTTGGGAACCAGCCTGCTGTCGATAGCTTGCCCCGGAGAGCACTTATTCGCGTACAGATCTAGGGGTTGCGGACTGTACACGCGGTGTTTTCATATGTCGTTTCCCTCGTTTCCCTCCTGTCCTGTGGACTCAATCTAGGGACCTGAAGCATGTCCAACACAATCGCTGACTAACAAGCTCTCGTCGTAGACACACGGAAACCATGTTCCACATCCATCAGAAACAGCCCAAGAGAGAAGTCATCCGCCTCATCTGCATTCACACATCTGCTACAATAAATTACATATACATGCGGCTCTCCTACAGTTCTCCAAGTTTTACAAGTACAAGCATACCATTGGATGCCAATCCCAGATATAAAACATAACATGACAATCTACGTTAAATCTTTCAAACAATCGAGTTGTTGGCAATCGCAATTAGCAAATGTTCCGTATCTCGCTGCACGTCGTATCAACTTGACAACTTGGCATACCCACGTGGACAACTATGTCATATTTTTAGGGCTGTCAAGCTTTATAAAGCCCGGTATTTATTTTACCGTGTACCGTACGATATATCGTACGGTAAAATAAGCAAACCGTACGGTATTTTTGGGATCCATGTACGGTAAACACGATATATCGTGTATACCGTACGATATTTTCTGTTATATCCCCTTGGTCTTATTCTGATTTCCCCAAAAATGGGTATAAAAATATATCACGATATACGGTATCGTACGGTAATTGAAAATACCGTACGGTATTGACAGCCCTACATATTTTTCAACATTCAATAAGAAATGTAACAATTTTATACAACAGAACTACAAACCCAGACGCCATTGTGTACCATACCCCACCCCAGGGCCGACCTCCAGGGGACCCGCCAGGCCCCCCTACTATTTTACCAACGGGGGCCCTGAGTCCGTGATACAGTGATCACTCCCCAAGTCCCCATGCGAGTCTACGATTCTAACAAAAACATTGATGTCCCGGGTTGTTGACTGTTAACTGTTGGAGTGTTGGCATGAATATTCCGGGTTGTTGACTGTATTTTTGGACTGGAAAAATGCATCCTAATACTCTCAAGTCTCAACACGTGCTCTTACATGTACCCGCCCCCCCTTTTAAACCGCACCACCCCTGACCGCTGCTAGTACATGTTTACTCTGCCTTCAGACGGTGGGCAGCCTGACCGCTGCCAACAAATGTTTCGAAACTGTCGGCAGATCGCCGGTAGAAGATGTCTGGCTGACCGATTAGTTCCAGAGGACGCAGGTTCAGATCAGCTGGTAGTTTCAGATCAGCTGGCAGGTTCAGATCAGCTGGTAGCTTCGCATCAGAAGGTCTGCTGATCAGTCTCCGAACAGCAGGCCAGCTGGGCGTTGTTTTGCCGCCGGGGTTCAGGCAGAAAACTCCAGAAATATTTGCTTCCCTGTCCTTGAAAACCATGAAACAATTCGAAGTCAAATCACCACTGTGGGGATTCTGACAGATAACTTTAACAATAGGTGATGACCCTGACACAATCGGCTTTCAAGCACTACTGAAGTATAAGGGGGTAGAACAGTGGCTGGCTGCTCAAGGTGCTGCCTAGAAGCTGCAAAAATAGGCCGAAAAGAAAAGCCCTGATTAGTGATCACTACTGTATGTAGGGCTTCCGGCAGAACACTGTGGAAGTGGTTGATGTCTGTGTTATTGTGAACCATGTGACAATTCAAATTAAAATTCAAATCACTACCGTATGTAGGGCTTCCGACAGAACACTCTAGCAGTGGTTGATGTCTGTGTTTTTGTATACCATGTTACAATTCAAATGTAAATTCAAATCACTACCGTGGGGCTAGCGGTAGAACACTCTAACAGTAGTTGATGTCTGTGCCTTCAAAAAACACGTAAAGATTAAAATTACAATTCAAATCACTACTGCGTGTAGGGCTTCCGGCAGAACACTCCAGCAGTAGGTGATGCCTGTGTCTTTGAAAACCACGTAACAATTCAAATCCAAATTCAAATCACTACCGTGGGGCTTCGGGTAGAACACTTTAACACTTTAGCACGTCCAGCAGGTTGCAGGCGATGGCCCCCTAGGTCAGAGCACGAAGGTCGAAGCTGCGCTGGTCCAAGCTCCACAGGTTCGCAGGGGGGTGTTACCCACTTGGGCAGATAGTGATTAATTTTGAAGCGTCGCAGGTCTGCATGACGAAAGCGAAGTACTGAGGCAGGCTATTACTAGCAAGTCACCTTGGCAGATTCAGAGGTTGGAAGTGCACCAGTTCAATGCAATTGCGTAGTTGAAACTCAGCATTTGCGCAATTTGCACGTTGCGCGCAAGTAGCAGGTCCAGCCGCGATGGGAGTTTGCAGGCGATGGCTCTGGGACGGCTGGAAACGCTCATGTTGCATGGACAATTGGCTTGCCACGGATCCTTATTTCCACGCGAACCCTTCAGGGCTAAATGGCTCTGCATCCGGTTACTCATTTTCTGTTACACTCATGTGACACTAGTTTTTGACTTGTGTGACTCGGTGTAACTCTTGAGTCTCTCCTATATTGAGGGCGGTAACAAAATTGCCTACCTGGCACCGGGGAGGGTTTACTTTTTGTTTCCGGGGACGCGAAAATCTCTGTGGAAACACACCCAAAGACGCGTCAAACGGAACTTGATAAACTGAACCTCCAACAATCGTTGGTCGGCCCCCTTCGGGAGACATGCGATACTTACGCGAAATCGTGCTGTTGGTGCTGTTGGTGCTGTTTTTCGAATTTCCCAAGAACGAACGCCGGTCAAATAAGCCGGTCAAATCAGTACTCTGAAGACTAAAAGACTCGTGCTCGATTCCATCGCAGGGGATGGTTCTTCTTCTTCACCTTGTTGCTTGCAACTTTGTAACTGCTCTGCCCTCGATGAACAGTTGCTATCCCGGTATAAGCGTTAGCAGTTTGCATGGTCGCAAGTCCAATACGCAACACCGCGCCACAACCTCTCTGCCACAATTGCTTGCCCACCCGTGTACCTTGCACGGTAGTCTGTTCTGTCAAACGTTGAATTTGCAAAGCAAGTTGAATAGTCGCAACACCAGTACATGCAAAGCCTCGCTTGTCCAATAGTCGCAAAGCAGTTTGAATAGTCTGAAAGCAAGTTCAATACCCGCAAAGCAACTCCAATGGTGAAGGGCAGCTTCGTTTCTCAACTTCCTTGGGAGTTGCTGTATCTGCAGAATGGTGCACTTTGGGAACCAGCCTGCTGTCGATAGCTTGCCCCGGAGAGCACTTATTCGCGTACAGATCTAGGGGTTGCGGACTGTACACGCGGTGTTTTCATATGTCGTTTCCCTCGTTTCCCTCCTGTCCTGTGGACTCAATCTAGGGACCTGAAGCATGTCCAACACAATCGCTGACTAACAAGCTCTCGTTGTAGACACACGGAAACCATGTTCCACATCCATCAGAAACAGCCCAAGAGAGAAGTCATCCGCCTCATCTGCATTCACACATCTGCTACAATAAATTACATATACATGCGGCTCTCCTACAGTTCTCCAAGTTTTACAAGTACAAGCATACCATTGGATGCCAATCCCAGATATAAAACATAACATGACAATCTACGTTAAATCTTTCAAACAATCGAGTTGTTGGCAATTGCAATTAGCAAATGTTCCGTATCTCGCTGCACGTCGTATGAACTTGACAACTTGGCATACCCACGTGGACAACTATGTCATATTTTTAGGGCTGTCAAGCTTTATAAAGCCCGGTATTTATTTTACCGTGTACCGTACGATATATCGTACGGTAAAATAAGCAAACCGTACAGTATTTTTGGGATCCATCGTACGGTAAACACGATATATCGTGTATACCGTACGATATTTTCTGTTATATCCCCTTGGTCTTATTCTGATTTCCCCAAAAATGGGTATAAAAATATATCACGATATACGGTATCGTACGGTAATTGAAAATACCGTACGGTATTGACAGCCCTACATATTTTTCAACATTCAATAAGAAATGTAACAATTTTATACAACAGAACTACAAACCCAGACGCCATTGTGTACCATACCCCACCCCAGGGCCGACCTCCAGGGGACCCGCCAGGCCCCCCTACTATTTTACCAACGGGGGCCCTGAGTCCGTGATACAGTGATCACTCCCCAAGTCCCCATGCGAGTCTACGATTCTAACAAAAACATTGATGTCCCGGGTTGTTGACTGTTAACTGTTGGAGTGTTGGCATGAATATTCCGGGTTGTTGACTGTATTTTTGGACTGGAAAAATGCATCCTAATACTCTCAAGTCTCAACACGTGCTCTTACATGTACCCGCCCCCCCTTTTAAACCGCACCACCCCTGACCGCTGCTAGTACATGTTTACTCTGCCTTCAGACGGTGGGCAGCCTGACCGCTGCCAACAAATGTTTCGAAACTGTCGGCAGATCGCCGGTAGAAGATGTCTGGCTGACCGATTAGTTCCAGAGGACGCAGGTTCAGATCAGCTGGTAGTTTCAGATCAGCTGGCAGGTTCAGATCAGCTGGTAGCTTCGCATCAGAAGGTCTGCTGATCAGTCTCCGAACAGCAGGCCAGCTGGGCGTTGTTTTGCCGCCGGGGTTCAGGCAGAAAACTCCAGAAATATTTGCTTCCCTGTCCTTGAAAACCATGAAACAATTCGAAGTCAAATCACCACTGTGGGGATTCTGACAGATAACTTTAACAATAGGTGATGACCCTGACACAATCGGCTTTCAAGCACTACTGAAGTATAAGGGGGTAGAACAGTGGCTGGCTCAAGGTGCTGCCTAGAAGCTGCAAAAATAGGCCGAAAAGAAAAGCCCTGATTAGTGATCACTACTGTATGTAGGGCTTCCGGCAGAACACTGTGGAAGTGGTTGATGTCTGTGTTATTGTGAACCATGTGACAATTCAAATTAAAATTCAAATCACTACCGTATGTAGGGCTTCCGACAGAACACTCTAGCAGTGGTTGATGTCTGTGTTTTTGTATACCATGTTACAATTCAAATGTAAATTCAAATCACTACCGTGGGGCTAGCGGTAGAACACTCTAACAGTAGTTGATGTCTGTGCCTTCAAAAAACACGTAAAGATTAAAATTACAATTCAAATCACTACTGCGTGTAGGGCTTCCGGCAGAACACTCCAGCAGTAGGTGATGCCTGTGTCTTTGAAAACCACGTAACAATTCAAATCCAAATTCAAATCACTACCGTGGGGCTTCGGGTAGAACACTTTAACACTTTAGCACGTCCAGCAGGTTGCAGGCGATGGCCCCCTAGGTCAGAGCACGAAGGTCGAAGCTGCGCTGGTCCAAGCTCCACAGGTTCGCAGGGGGGTGTTACCCACTTGGGCAGATAGTGATTAATTTTGAAGCGTCGCAGGTCTGCATGACGAAAGCGAAGTACTGAGGCAGGCTATTACTAGCAAGTCACCTTGGCAGATTCAGAGGTTGGAAGTGCACCAGTTCAATGCAATTGCGTAGTTGAAACTCAGCATTTGCGCAATTTGCACGTTGCGCGCAAGTAGCAGGTCCAGCCGCGATGGGAGTTTGCAGGCGATGGCTCTGGGACGGCTGGAAACGCTCATGTTGCATGGACAATTGGCTTGCCACGGATCCTTATTTCCACGCGAACCCTTCAGGGCTAAATGGCTCTGCATCCGGTTACTCATTTTCTGTTACACTCATGTGACACTAGTTTTTGACTTGTGTGACTCGGTGTAACTCTTGAGTCTCTCCTATATTGAGGGCGGTAACAAAATTGCCTACCTGGCACCGGGGAGGGTTTACTTTTTGTTTCCGGGGACGCGAAAATCTCTGTGGAAACACACCCAAAGACGCGTCAAACGGAACTTGATAAACTGAACCTCCAACAATCGTTGGTCGGCCCCCTTCGGGAGACATGCGATACTTACGCGAAATCGTGCTGTTGGTGCTGTTGGTGCTGTTTTTCGAATTTCCCAAGAACGAACGCCGGTCAAATAAGCCGGTCAAATCAGTACTCTGAAGACTAAAAGACTCGTGCTCGATTCCATTGCAGGGGATGGTTCTTCTTCTTCACCTTGTTGCTTGCAACTTTGTAACTGCTCTGCCCTCGATGAACAGTTGCTATCCCGGTATAAGCGTTAGCAGTTTGCATGGTCGCAAGTCCAATACGCAACACCGCGCCACAACCTCTCTGCCACAATTGCTTGCCCACCCGTGTACCTTGCACGGTAGTCTGTTCTGTCAAACGTTGAATTTGCAAAGCAAGTTGAATAGTCGCAACACCAGTACATGCAAAGCCTCGCTTGTCCAATAGTCGCAAAGCAGTTTGAATAGTCTGAAAGCAAGTTCAATACCCGCAAAGCAACTCCAATGGTGAAGGGCAGCTTCGTTTCTCAACTTCCTTGGGAGTTGCTGTATCTGCAGAATGGTGCACTTTGGGAACCAGCCTGCTGTCGATAGCTTGCCCCGGAGAGCACTTATTCGCGTACAGATCTAGGGGTTGCGGACTGTACACGCGGTGTTTTCATATGTCGTTTCCCTCGTTTCCCTCCTGTCCTGTGGACTCAATCTAGGGACCTGAAGCATGTCCAACACAATCGCTGACTAACAAGCTCTCGTTGTAGACACACGGAAACCATGTTCCACATCCATCAGAAACAGCCCAAGAGAGAAGTCATCCGCCTCATCTGCATTCACACATCTGCTACAATAAATTACATATACATGCGGCTCTCCTACAGTTCTCCAAGTTTTACAAGTACAAGCATACCATTGGATGCCAATCCCAGATATAAAACATAACATGACAATCTACGTTAAATCTTTCAAACAATCGAGTTGTTGGCAATTGCAATTAGCAAATGTTCCGTATCTCGCTGCACGTCGTATCAACTTGACAACTTGGCATACCCACGTGGACAACTATGTCATATTTTAGGGCTGTCAAGCTTTATAAAGCCCGGTATTTATTTTACCGTGTACCGTACGATATATCGTACGGTAAAATAAGCAAACCGTACAGTATTTTTGGGATCCATCGTACGGTAAACACGATATATCGTGTTTACCGTACGATATTTTCTGTTATATCCCCTTGGTCTTATTCTGATTTCCCCCAAAAAGGGTATAAAAATATATCACGATATACGGTATCGTACGGTAATTGAAAATACCGTACGGTATTGACAGCCCTACATATTTTTCAACATTCAATAAGAAATGTAACAATTTATACAACAGAACTACAAACCCAGACGCCATTGTGTACCATACCCCACCCCAGGGCCGACCTCCAGGGGACCCGCCAGGCCCCCCTACTATTTTACCAACGGGGGCCCTGAGGTCCGTGATACAGTGATCACTCCCCAAGTCCCCATGCGAGTCTACGATTCTAACAAAAACATGATGTCCCGGGTTGTTGACTGTAACTGTTGGAGTGTTGGCATGAATATTCCGGGTTGTTGACTGTATTTTTGGACTGGAAAAATGCATCCTAATACTCTCAAGTCTCAACACGTGCTCTTACATTACACCGCCCCCCTTTTACACCGCACCACCCTACCGCTGCTAGTACATGTTTACTCTGCCTTCAGATCGACTGGTGGGCAGCCTGACCGGCTGCCAACAAATGTTTCGAACCTGTCGGCAGATCGCCCGGTAAGAATATGTCTGGCTGACCGATTAGTTCCAGAGGACGCAGGTTCAGATCAGCTGGTAGTTTCAGATCAGCTGGCAGTTCAGATCAGCTGGTAGCTTCGCATCAGAAGGTCTGCTGATCAGTCTCCGAACAGCAGGCCAGCTGGGCGTTGTTTTGCCGCCGGGGTTCAGGCAGAAAACTCCAGAAATATTTGCTCCTTTTGTCCTTGAAAACCATGAAACAATATCTGAAGCTTCAAATCACACCACGGTGGGTTCTGACATAGATAATGGGGCTTTAGTATCTAATATGTGTTGTATGACTACTGACATACAAATCGTGCTTTCAAGCACTCTTACTTGTGAAGTAAAGGGGTTAGGTGAACAGTGGCTTTTGGCTCAAGGTGCATGCCTAGAAGCTGCAACAAGTAAGGCCGAAAAGAAAAGCCCGATTAGATGATGTCATACTTGTATGTAGGGCTTCCGGCAGTCAGAACTCAGAGAATGTACTGTGGGGAAGTAGTGGTTGATGTTCCTGTTGTTATTGCTAAACCAGTTTGTGACAATTCAATATTATAAATTCAAATTCAATACGGATGTAGGTGCTTCAGACGAAAACTCTAGCAGTGTTGATGTTCTGGGTTTTTGTGGTGTATACGCACGATTGTTACATATGGTGTCAAATGTAAATTTCTAAATCACTTACCGTGGGGGCTAGCTGGGAACATCTAACAGTTAGTTGATGTCTGGCCTTCAAAAAAACCACTGTAAAGATTAAAAATTACAATTCAATTCACTATTGCGTATGTTAGGGCTTCCGCAGACACTCAGCGTTAGGTGCTTGCCTGTTGTCTTTGAAAAACCATGTAACAGTGTGCAAATCACAAATTCATAAATCATGTACCGTGGGGTGGACTTTCGGTTAGAACACTGAACCATGTAGGTAGTTGATTGTCTGTGTCTGAGAAAATATGTTAAAATATCACAAAGCTAAAAGTTCAAATTTATCACCAAGCTTGTATGCAGGGCTCATGGCAGAACACTCTCAGCAGGGGTGATGCTTGTGTCTTGTGAAAATACCACGTAACAATTTTCATAATCCGAAGTTCAAATTCGCACTACCACGGGGTGTCTTTGATGGTAGTAAACTCCAACATAGTTTGATTTGTGGTCGGTTGTCTTTGAAAACCCAATTATTATAATATAACGATTTCAAATTTTCATAGATTCAAAATCACTACAGTGGGGCTTTGGTAGAACACTCCGACACGTTGTTGGGATCGTTTATGTCTGGTCTTTGAAAACTCATACAATTGATGTACAAATTTTTTCGTGGGTTTAATATCACTATGCTGTGGGGCTTCTGTTGAATACTCCAATTCAGTGTTGATGGTGTGTCGTATACACCTAAGGTTGCCAGCTATTCAGGCTCTGTCTCTTTTCAGTCCCTTGGGTTTCCAGTTGAGCTTTGAATCACAGAGAGGCTGGAAGAGAAAGAGGTCAAGGTGGATGTGTGTGTGTGGTTTGCGAATGTTTGGTTGTGTGGGTGTGTAGGTGTGTAGGTGGGAAGGGTGTGTGTTTGTAGGGGTGTGCAGGTGTGTGTATGTGTGTCGGGTAACCAGGGTTGCAAAAATTTCCCCCAAGATGCATGTCACCAGACTCTAGGGGGGGGCGAGTGCGTTGCAGTGTTTCTGAGCGCGGGGGGATGTGAATTGGTGTTGGGGGGTTGCGAGTTGTTGGTGTGT
>JACBWV010000761.1:53002-111734 GCA_013435795.1 Chlamydomonas sp. ICE-L
ACCATACACCGTCCACCATTACCATAACACCTAACCTATAACTCACGCTCCTCCCACTCCCTTCACCACCCACCTCCTGCAGACATGGCCTGCCTACATGAAGCTTGTGGGGACACCGCTACACCACCACGTCACCATAGCACCACACCACCATTACACCACCACACCACCATTGTACCACCATTAAACCACCAGGGCACCATTACAGCACACACACCACCATACACTCCTACCACCCATATCCTGAAGGGCATGGAGCCTGCCCACCTGAGGCTTATGGGGACACCGCTACACCACCACATCACCATTACACCACCACACCACCATATAATCCTACCACCCACCTCCTGCAGGACATGGAGCCTGCCTACGTGAGGCTTGTGGGAAGGCCTGGTGATCTTGCTATCATGCTCTTGCCCGAAGACCAGATGACTGTATACTTCTCCAAGCACCCCAAGGTCTACCTGGTGAGTCATGAGGAATAAAGAGGGATCGGCAATATGATATCATATGATATCATATGATGCCGGCGGTCTGACTAGTAACTTTGGCCTGGGGCATCAATCATATGATGTTAAATCATATGATTTGTGTATGATATCATTGATATCATACTCGTCTTTGGTCAACATCATATGATTTGCCGTTCCCTAGGTATAAAGAGGGATAAGGAGGCATTATGATGGATAAGGAGGGATAATGATGGATAAACAGGGATAAGGAGGTATAATGGGGTACAAGTAGCAATGATGGATAATGATTGATAAGGAGGGATAAGGAGGGATAAGGAGGGATAAACAGGTATAAGGAGGTGTACTGATGGATAAGGAGGGCTAATGATGGATAAGGAGGGATAAGGAGGGATAAGGAGGGATAATGATGGATAAACAGGTATAAGGAGGTATAAGGAGGTGTACTGATGGATAAGGAGGGATAATGATGGATAAGGAGGGATAATGATGGATATGGAGGGATAAGGAGGGATAAGGAGGGATATGGAGGGATAGGAGGATAAGGAGGGATAAAGAGGGATTCATTTCACCTGTGCTTGTTTTTGGTGGAGCCCCCCCCAGAGTCACCCCGTTGTCCGTTGTCTGTTGTGTTGTCGTGTTGTCTGCCTGTCATGTTGTCGGCATGTAACCCTGGCCCTAACTGGCCCCTGGCCCTGCTGCAAACCCTGGCTTAAGTCCGCTGCACTCAATTTTGGGGCTGCGTTTCACGCCGATGGCCAACACCTCTCCGCCAATGTTTTGCATCACATGCAACGCACCCAGTACTTGTTTAAACTGCCTTTTCCTGTTTTAAGGTTGTGAATGTCCCTTCAGCCTATTTGGATACCTCTAAACTGAAAACAAATACATACAGACAGACCATTAATACATACATACAGACCATAGATACAGACCATAAATACGTACATACATACAGACCATAAACACGTACATATAAACCATGCAATCAAACTCTCTCCTTAGGACAGGCCAGATCTCCCTGGTGAGTCATGAGGGTAAATCTCGGTAAAGTTAGCAGCATACCTTACCCACCAAGTAAAGGCATCAATGTACAGCATCCAGACAGTACACAAAAGAACAAATAAATAAATATAAAAACAAAACATACGAACAAAACAAATAAACAAACAAACAAACAAACAAACAAACAAACAAGCAACGTACAAATAAACAAACAAACAAACAAGTATGAGTTGGTCACCTCTCCATACATCTTTGCTGCCTGCACACGTGGATTGTGTCATAATCTCATACCTGCTTCCTGTTGTTCATACACTCTTATCTAGCATACATACATGCAACTCATGCTATCAATCTAGCAATCCCATTCTCATATATGCTTCCTGTTGTTCATACAGCCTAATTGGTACGACTTGGAGTGCTGTCTACTGGCTAACTTAATTAAGAATATGAGTTATTTACTAGATTCATCTCTTTTCCACCTGCTATACCTACAAAAGTGGTTGGGGGTACTGCTTTGATGAGGTGCTCAGAATGCCCTGGAAAATATCTCATAATATCGCAATGATAGATGCGATTAAAGCCCCATTCTCAGAAAAAAAAGATCGGGAGAAGTAAAAATTTGGAGGCCTTGACACCACCTGTGCTATAAATAAAAAAAGTGGTTGGGAGTACTGCTTTCTTTGCCGCTATAACTTATGAAGCTGATAATCCACTTGACTTGTACTGCTCTCTTGGCTGCTTTAACCCCTTGACTTGTACTGCTCTCTTTGATGCTGTAACTTATGAAGCTGATACCCCCCTTGACTTATATCCGTATGGTGGCTGGTCTATCCTATGACTTGACTCCAAATCCGCAATTCCAAGGCCGCACTTGACTACGAAAAATCATGAAAGTTGCAATCTCGAAAGCCCCCCAGGATCATCCCCACCCTTTTTCCTAGATCAGACTTCCTGGGCCTCGCCAACCCAGTGGTGGCCGTATGGTGGCTGTTCTGTTCAGCTACATTAGTGTAGCTGGTCTATTCAGCTACATGAGTGTAGCTGGTCAGTTCAGCTACAGGAGTGTAGCTGTTCTGTTCAGCTACAGGACTGTACCAGGAATGTAAGCAGGCACATAGACTGCCACAGGCGTCTGGAGCCTTCAACTACTTATTGTTTGCTGTGAGGCTGGAAGCTGTTTGTGTTCATCAGTGCTTGTTTTCGCTTTAGCCCCTCTTGATTTCGAGGTTGGGCAAGTCCATTGAGCCTATGTGGCTACCCTATTTGGCTACCCCTGGACTGTAACATACGTATAACCCTTTAACTGCTGCTTGCTTGCAGGGAGGCTAAAAGCTGTGTGTGTTCATCAGTGCTTGTTTTCGCTTTAGCCCCTCTCGATATCGAGGTTGGGCAAGTCCCTTAAGCCTATTTGGCTACCCCTGGACTGTAACATACGTATACAACCCTTCAACTACTGCTTGCTTGCAGGGAGGCTGGAAGCCGTATGTGTTGGGCAGACTGCTGATTGAGATGATGACCTACAGCCCGATCCATAGCCTCCAGAAAGAGATGCTGCAGACGCCTGTGCTCATGCTATCTTGCAGCTCTGTGAGTATGTTGATGTGTATTGTAACATATTATGTGTGTCGATGTATGTCGATGTATGTTGATGTATGTTGATGTATGTCGATGTGTGTTGATGTGTGTTGATGTATGTTGATGTGTGTTGATTTATGTTGGTGTATGTTTGATGTGCGTTGATGTATGTTAGTGTCTCTTGATGTATGCTGATGTGTGTTGATGTATGGTGATGTATGTTGATGCGTGTCAATGTATGTTGATGTGTGTTGATGTGTGTTGATGTATGTTAGTGTATGTTGATGTGTGTTGGTGTCTCTTGATGTGTGCTGATTATGTTGATGTGTGCTGTTGCAGTCGAGGGGTACATTGCAGCCGCCTGTGCTCATGCTAGTATACAGCTCTGCGATTATGTTGATGTATGTTGTATTGTTGTACAGTCGAGGGGTATGACGCCTGTGCTCATGCTATCCTGCAGCCATGTGAGTATGTTGATGTATGTTGTATTGTTGTTACATTCCAGGGGTACTTAATTCTCTACTGATCCATGTCCTTCACCAATGTAATACAAGATCACCTGTGTGTGTCTGATGCTGTTCTCAAGGCACACAGTGACACCGCCTGTACAACCATGCATCCAAGCTCTCGTACCGCCACCCTCACACAGCTCGTGTAACACCACTCTCAAACAGCATGCCTAGTACTCTACATTGATCCATGTCCTTCACCGATGCAATACAGGATCACCTGTGTGTGTCGGATGCTGTTCGCAAGGTGCACAGTCTGTCGAACCCTGCATCCAAGCTCTTGTACCGCCACCCGCGTACAGCATGCCTAATATAGTTATATGTTCCATTGATTCATGTCCTTGACTGATGCAATACAGGATGCCCTGTGTGTGCCTGATGCTATTCGCAAGGCGCACAGCCTGTCGAACCCTGCATCCAAGCTCTTGTATCGCCACCCGCGTACAGCATGCCTAATGTAGTTATATGTTCCATCGATTCATGTCCTTGACTGATGCAATACAGGATGCCCTGTGTGTGCCTGATGCTATTCGCAAGGCGCACAGCCTGTCGAACCCCGCATCCAAGCTCTTGTACCGCCACCCACGTACAGCATGCCTAACATAGTTATATGTTCCATGGATTCAAGTCCTTCACTGATGTAATACAGGATGCCCTGTGTGTGCCTCAGATGATGTTCGCAAGGCGCACAGCCTGTTGAGACCTGCATCACTGCTGTTGTACCGGCACCCTTTTAAATCATGCCCAATATGTGTATATTGCTCACTGACCCGTGTCCTCCACTGATTCAATACAGGATCACCTGTGTGCGCCTGATGATGTTCGGAAGGCGCACAGCCTATTGGGACCTGCATCACTGCTGTTGTACCGGCACCCTTTTAAACCGTGCCCAACATGTGTGTATTGCTCATTGACCCGTGTCCTCCACTGATGCAATGCAGGATCACCTGTGTGCGCCTGATGATGTTCGGAAGGCGCACAGCCTGTTGGGACCTGCATCACTGCTGTTGTACCGGCACCCTTTTAAACCATGCCCAATATGTGTGTATTGCTCATTGACCCGTGTCCTCCTCTGATTCAATACAGGATCACCTATGTGCGCCTGATGTTGTTCGGAAGGCGCACAGCCTGTTGGGACCTGCATCAGAGCTGTTGGAGTTTGAATGCTCCCACTTCGACATCTACGGTGGAAAGCTGTTCAAGAAAGCTTCCAGAAGCATGATAGACTTTTCAAGAAGCACTCTGCGGATGCCATGCAATCGTAGACGTACAGGTTGAAGTTCAAGTTGAAGTTCATGCAATCGTAGACGTACAGGTTGAAGTTCAAGTTCAAGTGCATGCAATCGTAAACGTACAGGTTGAAGTTCAAGTCCAAGTTCATGCAATCGTAGACGTACAGGTTGAAGTTCAAGTTCAAGTTCATACAATAGTAGACGTACAGGTTGAAGTTGAAGTTCAAGTTCATGCAATCGTAGACGTACAGGTTGAAGTTCAAGTTCAAGTTCATGCAATCGTAGACGTACAGGTTGAAGTTCAAGTTCAAGTTCATGCAATTGTAGACGCACAGGTTGAAGTTGAAGTCCATGCAATCGTAGACGTACAGGTTTAAACTTACAGGTATCGACTTCCTGATGTAGACTTAGGTTGGGCAAGTCCCCTTAGCCTATGTTGCCTACCCTTGGACTGTAACATACTAACATAAGATTAAACAGTATTGATTTCCAGGTGTAGACTTCCAGGTACAGACTAAATAGTTGTAAACGTACATGTATGGACGTACAGGTCACAGATCCTAGGTAGCCTTGGTATCAGTTACAGTTACAGGGATTGTTTGATTTATGATCAGTTAAAGTTACAGGGCTTGTTTGATTTATGTCCTTTTCAGCCTATCTGGCCGGCTGGACCTCCCAGGGCTGTACGCATACTAGCTAGCTACTCTAGGGCTGTACTTTGTATTATATGGCTACCTTTGGACCTTCATGCAGATAATCTCCCTACCCTAGGGCTGTACTGCATACTACCTGTCTCCACTGTACTGTACTGCATACTGCCTGGCTACCTACGGGCATAGCCCTTTAGGGAGCGTGTTAATAACTGCTATATCCAATGCCCTAACCCCATACCACTGTCTGGCTACCCCGGGGCTGTACTGCATACTGTCTGGCTACCCTGGGTCTGTACTGCATACTGCCTGGCTATCCTGGGTCTGTACTGCATACTGCCTGGCTATCCCGGGGCTGTACTGCATACTGCCTGGCTATCCCGGGGCTGAACTGCATACTGTCTGGCTATATCGGGCTGTACACCATATTATCTGGTTATCAACATTGAATAATCAAGATAACTCTAGACCACCAGGTAGGAGGCAATATCCGGTTCTGTGTTACAGACTTTACTATCAAAATATACTTGATACGGTCTCTACTCCGGTTCTCAAGAGTATGCTATGGTGAAAATCCTTTCAATAAAAACGAGTGTATGGTTGTGTTTATTCTGTTGTATTGCCCAAATGGCTATCTGCATTACCGGTATGTTTGAAGATGGTGGAGCCTTGAGATGTGTAATCAATCCAATATGAACTTGAAGTCCGATCCAAACTATTCCGTTCCGGGCCAACGGATAATTCTGTAGCTACACCTTTAACGTGCTCAGCTGTAGAAGAAAAACCACCAGACTGGCCACCACCAGACTTACCCCTAGAAAAAAGACCAAAACATAAAAAATAGTGACGCAAGATAAATAGAGACCGACACATCATATGATTTAGAACAAAGGTATGATATAATACAAATGCATCGTATGATATTTGTATGCACCGTTCGCGCATTATTAAATGGCAAATGACTTGGCAAACGACCCTTTTCCAAACTGAATCATAGTAGAAACTCAGCTGGCTGGGTGGCTCGCTAGCTTGCTCGCATTTGCCAAGTATCTCCAACAGCGTCAGTTACCAACAAACTGCAATTAGTAACTGGAACTTTTTGTTCTCACTGTAAAACCTGGTTATTGTTATTAACTGTGACCCTTGGCTGAGCAGTCACGGCCCAATGCTGGGCTAACAGAATTATTCAAGCCGAGAATGTGTAGCTTGCAGCATTGGGCCAGCCTGTGGTTAACTGCAATAACCGCGATTAGTAACTGGTACTTATTTGTTTTTTACTGTAAAACCTGGCTTACCTTATTAAATGTAACCCTTGGCTGGGTATTTTGTACTCTCTCTATCTCACTCTCCCTCCCTGGCTGGTGATTTTCAACATGTAACAAGGAAATTTAATTTGGCAAAACGACCCTTTGCCAACTGTTTTTTAGGTCTCAACTTCAGCCATTTTTCAGGTCTACAAAAAATCACTTTTGCCAAGTTATTTTTGTCACTTTTGCTTTTTTGAGACATCCTTTTTGTTAAAAAAACAGGTTTTGCCAACTTGTAATCTTGCTATTTAATACTGCGCGTACGGTACATGGTAACTTTATCCTAGTCAGACTGCCGGCATCATGTGAGGCACGATATCATGCTGTCCTAAATATTACATGTCCTTCTGTTAAATCAGCATACTATATCCCCTGGGCCTTGCAGCCTTCATAATGTCACTTGGTCACTACTGCTGTTCTATGGCACCCAGGCTCGTATTTTCCCCCACTGTATGTTAGAGGATAGGAAGTGATGAGGAAGCCAGCATACTCAGTGACAGGATAGGACACTAACTAATCCGGTGCGGAAGTCAAGTTCAGAAATTGCTGCTAGCAGATGTGCTATGAGCTCTCCTCTTTAATGACATGGAGGGAAGGCTTGGTCACACCAACGGCGCGGATAGTGTTACGGAATTCCCCTTGTTTCGCGGACAAAGTTACCCTGTGATGCAAGCGTGTTAGGGCAGGGTTTAGGCTGGATTACATTTTGGTCGTGTATCTATCCACACTGCCCTAGTCAGGTGGATAGATACACGACCAAAATACCAGCGGAAGTTCTTCTAGAGCGGAGAGGTAGGTTTAAAGTAGGTGGTGTTGAAAAACACCGTTTGTACCGTTGCGAAATAAAATGAGGAACTCGACTGCTAAGGCGGAGCTTAAGCAGAGGTGAACTTGGTGACAGCCTTGGTGCCCTCCGAAACAGCATGCTTAGCAAGCTCTCCGGGCAGGACCAGACGCACTGCGGTCTGAATTTCGCGGGAGGTGACCGTAGGCTTCTTGTTGTAGCGAGCCAGGCGAGCAGCCTCGGAGGCAATCTTGTCGAAGATATCGTTAATGAACGAGTTCAGGATGCCCATGGCCTTGGAGCTGATGCCTGTGTCGGGGTGGACCTGCTTCAGCACCTTGTAGATGTAGATCTTGTAGGTCTCAGCTTTGGCCATCTTCTTGGCCTTCTTCTTGCCCTCCGCAGTCTTCGCGGGGGCGGCCTTCTTGGCGGGAGCCTTCTCAGCAGCTTTGGGGGCCATAGTTATTTTGGGTACTTAGTAAAGGTTATTAGTTGAAGAAATGAGGGTCGCATACTTGTACGTGTTTCGAACAACTTGACGACATACCCGGATCAGCAGACCGCGATACAACGCAGTTTCAAAACGTCTTTGACAGCTGGACTAGGGGAGAAACTACGTCGCGTAACGCAGCATCGACAGGCGGATCAGCAGACTCGAGGAAAGGAAATAAAGGTGTCTGTTGTCGAAGAACAAGTATCGTTCGCTCATCCCCCTTATCAAATCAACTTTTCAAAAATGGTATTCCAAAAAGGACAGGCCGGTGGCCGTGGAGGCAAGAAGTCTGTGTCCCGCAGCGCTAAGGCTGGACTGCAGTTCCCTGTAGGACGCGTCGCCCGCTACTTGAAGAAAGGCAAGTACGCCGAGCGCGTTGGTGCTGGTGCCCCCGTGTACTTGGCCGCCGTGCTCGAGTACCTGTGTGCCGAGGTGCTGGAGTTGGCTGGCAACGCTGCTCGTGACAACAAGAAGACCAGGATTATCCCTCGCCATGTACAGCTGGCCATTCGCAATGACGAGGAGCTGTCCAAGCTGCTGGGCTCCGTCACCATCGCGAACGGCGGTGTGCTGCCCAATATCCACTCAGTGTTGCTGCCCAAGAAGTCAGCCAAGAAGGAGGCCGAGGCTTAAGCTGCATCTGTCCGGCTTCTCCCCGTGAGAACAAAACGGTGTTTTTTAACGCCACAAATATCGACCTTGCTTCTTTTATGTTGAACGGTGCAGTTCGGGTAGCTTCTGGATATCTAGCTATCCCGATGCATTTTCCGAGAGGGGGGTTGGATCCCACTGGAAGCAGGCTGGAGTGTGGAATCTAGAACTGAGTATGTAAATGGAACCGAGTGAAGCAATGGAAGCTGTGCGGGGGGACCACTGGGTTATCATTTAATTCCCCTCAGGATATGCGTTATTGTTTGACCATCTAGCTAATTGTCCTGAAGGCACCCCGAAATGCAGTGTTCGCCTCTTCTCGTTTTTGCCTACCTGTAGACAATGGGTTAATCCTAACCATGGCTACACCAGTAATCAGTTCTGGAATTATTGCACGATGTCAGTCCACTTTATCGTGTTATACACTAATTAACACAATATCGTGCACGGCAGCCCTAAGTGTGGACCACTTTTTATTGTTATCTATATTCAAAATACGTCCACCATAATGGCTGCTGCTGTATTTGTGGTATGCCATGCATATTTAGCATCAAGAGATCCGAAGAGGTGTATGCCGGTATGATCCGTGTTAGCGATATATATTGCCTTATCATCTTGGTACGATAACTGATGACAGCTACATCGAACCTAATGGCAACTGGCAACAACCTAAATCTAACCTGGACCTGTATGTTGGCACGTTGGCAACTACATCCGGCCTGGACCTGGACATGTCGGTGCTCGGCACCTTGATTGGCTGTTGTACTTTAGTCATCTTATATACCGTATTATTACCGGTACATGAATACGGTACACGTTTAATCATCTTCGAGTCTGTTTGAATATTCATTGTTTAGAACATCCATCTCAAGTGATAAAGCCCTAATTGCACCGATGATATGGGGTATGAGAGAGGGTTTTGCGTCTAGTAATCTCACAGCTTCTGGACATAAGTCGATCACCTCTTGGATTCTTGGGCATACAGCAAATGCTTCACTGCATGTTCAGCATCTCCATTGAACATGTATTTTACAGGCCAAAAGGATGCTATGGCCCTCCTCGGGGTCGATGTATTCAATCTGGTTTGTATATGACTTGTCACTATGTCAGAAAGATTAATGTATGATCCGAACTGGTCAATCCTAGCTTTGGTAATAAACTCGAAGAAGAAATTGAATGAGGAACTACCATTATCAGTCAAGACCTCACGCCTCGTGATGAGGTGTACTATGTATGTATTATTTATTTATTATCGGTCAAGAAATATATACTCTGTGTTGGTAGTTCAATACGATTCACCTATACTCCGGGATCAATAGCAACAGAAGCGGTTAAGGTAGTACATTTAATTGGTCTGTATGATTACTGTAACTCCCTGGAAATAAGGTTGGTTTGTTTAAAAGTGCATTATAGTCTCCTGAAAAACTGTTGGTGGTATTTTTGTTGTTTCTTGATTGACCAAATATATATTGAGAGTTGGTAAACATATTAAATTCTGTAACAAATTAAACCCATGACTCCATGAGATCCAGAAAAATGTGTGAAAAATAAAAAATAAGACGAATTTAAATCAAACAAATCGCGAGAGGGCGTACCAGGGGGCGTACTATATATCAAAAGCAAACATATTAAACATTAAATTGCCTGTTGGCAGGACTCGTCCTCGAATGATAGGACTCGATCCGTTTGAACATGTTATGCAGATCCCAGGCCAAACCCCTCCTCCAACCATGATAGCTCAGACTGTAACTACAGTATCTGCCGTAGAACAAATAGCCCAGCCCCTCGCTACAGAGTCGCGGAAACCGTCTCAATCTTGAACTTTCGAGGGTCACGCTTCCTAATCGAGACAAGTTCTAAGAGCGTGTCGCAAGCGACACGGGAAAACGCTTTAGCGGTCACCGGCAGTTAGAAAGTAGCTACTCGTAGTCGACTAGAGCTACACACGTTGAACAAGTTTTGCGAAGGATCTTGACCGCTGCGATGATGATAACTCTAGTCATGCGCACTCCAACAATGAGCAAAATGTTTGGGTGCGGAGGTGGTCGGATCCGTTCAAACCCCTGGACATCTGTCGACAGACGGACAGCGGAGGGCGGAGAGAGACACGGGGGGAACACAAGGCTTCAGCCCGGGACGCTGGGGGGTCCAGAGGAGGCTAAAGCGAAAAAGACGGCAAACACCCTGTGCCACAATTACTCCTGTCGAAGACTGTGAGCAGCCAAATTGCTGGAGCCATGTAACCAAGATAAAGTGTATATGTTGGTGTTTAAAAACACCCTTTTGTTCTTGTCTGCGAAGTGCACGCTTCAAGTATGGTCGGAGTGGAGATTTATCCACCGAAGCCGTATAGGGTACGACCCTGGCGCTTGAGGGCGTAGACGACATCAAGAGCAGTGACTGTCTTACGACGGGCGTGCTCAGTGTAGGTCACAGCATCACGAATGACGTTCTCCAGGAAGACCTTGAGCACACCGCGAGTCTCTTCGTAGATGAGGCCGCTGATACGCTTCACGCCACCACGGCGAGCCAAACGACGGATGGCAGGTTTGGTAATACCCTGGATGTTATCACGCAAGACCTTGCGATGGCGCTTGGCGCCTCCCTTTCCGAGTCCCTTGCCACCTTTGCCGCGTCCAGACATGTTGAGTAGTTACCGTAGTGATTGGCGAAGAGGAAAAGAAGGTGCTTGAGTAATTGTGTAATACCTATGACTATATAGCGATGCGGTTGACCCACAATTAGGCCTGCTGATCCGACAGTCTCGAAGCGGATCAGCAGAATGCGGTCCCTTTCCCACCCAAGGCTCGTTGACTCGCGTTGACCTCTGAACCCCAAAACCCGCAAGCCACGGAGGTTTAAAATCCCGATGTGAGCACACCTCGGGACCAGCGTCCGGACCAATACACAAACATCACCATATCCAATGGCTCGTACCAAGCAAACCGCCCGTAAGTCCACTGGCGGCAAGGCCCCCCGTAAGCAGCTAGCCACCAAGGCTGCCAGGAAGAGCGCCCCTGCCACCGGCGGTGTCAAGAAGCCTCATAGGTAAAGGCCCGGAACCGTCGCCCTGCGCGAGATCCGCAAGTATCAGAAGTCCACTGAGCTGCTTATCCGTAAGCTGCCCTTCCAGAGGTTGGTTCGTGAGATTGCCCACGACTTCAAGACCGACCTGCGTTTCCAGTCTTCTGCAGTTCTGGCCTTACAGGAGGCCGCCGAGGCCTACCTCGTGGGTCTGTTTGAGGACACCAACCTGGCTGCCATCCACGCCAAGCGTGTCACTATCATGCCCAAGGACATCCAGCTGGCTCGCCGCATCCGTGGTGAGAGGGCTTAAGCAAGCTGCCTCAGAGTCTGGCAACCAAACGGTGTTTTTCAACACCACCATCTTAAATACTCGGTGACACACTAACAAGCATTCTCCTACACATGCAATGTTCCTTGTATCCAGGTCTAGTGAAGCCGTATATTAATTCCCAGCGGACCTAATTATCTCAAAATCTGACTGGCCATGAATGCGATTTGGATTAAGCCGACTGATAGTCAAATAAGTAGGGCTGTCAATATCGCACGGTATGTTCAATTACCGTACTATATATCGTGATATACCGTACGGTATTTTTATACCCTTTTTGGGGGAAATCAGTATAAGACCAAGGGGATATAACAGGAAATACCGTTTACACGTCCATACACTTAAAATCAAGTCAAATGGACCAATACTGAGGGAGATAGAAAAACACGGTTATATCGTGGTCTATTACCGTACGATATATCGTGATATATCGTACGGTATAAATTCCCTGACCCAGACTCAGGTGCTTCTGACGAGAATCGAACCGCCGACCTGCCGAGTCGCAAGCCCAAGTGTATACATAACACGTATAGGTAAATATATAGACGTTTGAGTGTTAAGCCCGTTCATATGGCAGTCCATGTCAGTATGTGACATTTCAAGGCTGCGCTATATACCAAATTATTTGCAACACAGCCTACTCACTTAGATGCGCACCCGCTTGCCTTCACACCCACCTGTGCCATACCACAAATTCAACCACACAGGTCCCACGTTTGAGTGCTAAGGCTGTTAGCAAGGCTGCGCTGTATATCAAATATTTGCAACACAGCCTACTCGCTTGCTTGCTCATCCACTTTTTTTTTAGTTATGAAAGAAAGTTCACCCCAGGAGGTGGGTCTCCCGACACAAACCAGCGGCACTTGCCTTCGGACCCACCTGTGCACGTCCACGAACTCAACCATGCAGGTCCCATATTTGAGTGTTAAGGCTGTCAGCAAGGCTACGCTGTATACCAAATTATTTGCAACACAGCCTACTCGCTTACGTACTTATGCCCCTGTCTCCACACCCACCTGTGCACGACCACAAACTCAACCAGCAGGTCCCATATTTGAGTGCTAAGGCTGTGAGCACTACATCCATCAAATACTTGCAACACAGCCTACTCGCTTACCTGCTCACCCCCCAGTCTCCACATCCACCTGTGCACGACCACAAACCATGCAGGTCCCATATTTGAGTGCTAAGGCTGCCAGCAAGGCGTCCATCCAGCAACGTGGTATCCCTGGCTCTCTCAAGATATTGATGGCGGGTTTTCATGACTGGCTACGATCCAAGCTGGTGCGTACCTGCATGTGTGTTTGTGTGTATATGTGTGTGTGCTTGTGTGTGTATGTGTGTGCGCGTACCTGCATGTGTGCTTGTGTGTGTTTGTGTGTGTGTGTTTTACAGCCTAGCCGGTTTAGGGGTAGCCAAATAGGCTAACTAGACTTGCCGAACCTCAATATTGGGAAGGTTCGTATACAAAACAAGCACTGGTGAACTGAACACCAACTAATCGTACTGTTTCTTCTTGGGTAATTGTACCTTCATGTGTGACAGCAGTCATGTACTGCACTCACTGTTAGGGTAGCCATAGGCTGCGAGGAGTTGTGCGTAGCAGGGTACTATATTTTTTCATTTCGGGCTGCGCTTTTGACGCAACTGCCTCCTTTTGAGTTGCACTTTTGACTCAACTGCAAAAGGAAATATGCATTACATTTTGGTCGTGTATCTATCCACACTGCCCTAGTCAGGTGGATAGATACACGACCAAAATACCAGCGGAAGTTCTTCTAGAGCGGAGAGGTAGGTTTAAAGTAGGTGTTGTTGAAAAACACCGTTTGTACCGTTGCGAAATAAAATGAGGAACTCGACTGCTAAGGCGGAGCTTAAGCAGAGGTGAACTTGGTGACAGCCTTGGTGCCCTCCGAAACAGCATGCTTAGCAAGCTCTCCGGGCAGGACCAGACGCACTGCGGTCTGAATTTCGCGGGAGGTGACCGTAGGCTTCTTGTTGTAGCGAGCCAGGCGAGCAGCCTCGGAGGCAATCTTGTCGAAGATATCGTTAATGAACGAGTTCAGGATGCCCATGGCCTTGGAGCTGATGCCTGTGTCGGGGTGGACCTGCTTCAGCACCTTGTAGATGTAGATCTTGTAGGTCTCAGCTTTGGCCATCTTCTTGGCCTTCTTCTTGCCCTCCGCAGTCTTCGCGGGGGCGGCCTTCTTGGCGGGAGCCTTCTCAGCAGCTTTGG
Organism: Chlamydomonas sp. ICE-L; assembly: GCA_013435795.1. Classification (NCBI taxonomy): domain Eukaryota; kingdom Viridiplantae; phylum Chlorophyta; class Chlorophyceae; order Chlamydomonadales; family Chlamydomonadaceae; genus Chlamydomonas; species Chlamydomonas sp. ICE-L. The sequence continues at coordinate 67,270 of JACBWV010000761.1, forward strand.
GGGCCATAGTTATTTTGGGTACTTAGTAAAGGTTATTAGTTGAAGAAATGAGGGTCGCATACTTGTACGTGTTTCGAACAACTTGACGACATACCCGGATCAGCAGACCGCGATACAACGCAGTTTCAAAACGTCTTTGACAGCTGGACTAGGGGAGAAACTACGTCGCGTAACGCAGCATCGACAGGCGGATCAGCAGACTCGAGGAAAGGAAATAAAGGTGTCTGTTGTCGAAGAACAAGTATCGTTCGCTCATCCCCCTTATCAAATCAACTTTTCAAAAATGGTATTCCAAAAAGGACAGGCCGGTGGCCGTGGAGGCAAGAAGTCTGTGTCCCGCAGCGCTAAGGCTGGACTGCAGTTCCCTGTAGGACGCGTCGCCCGCTACTTGAAGAAAGGCAAGTACGCCGAGCGCGTTGGTGCTGGTGCCCCCGTGTACTTGGCCGCCGTGCTCGAGTACCTGTGTGCCGAGGTGCTGGAGTTGGCTGGCAACGCTGCTCGTGACAACAAGAAGACCAGGATTATCCCTCGCCATGTACAGCTGGCCATTCGCAATGACGAGGAGCTGTCCAAGCTGCTGGGCTCCGTCACCATCGCGAACGGCGGTGTGCTGCCCAATATCCACTCAGTGTTGCTGCCCAAGAAGTCAGCCAAGAAGGAGGCCGAGGCTTAAGCTGCATCTGTCCGGCTTCTCCCCGTGAGAACAAAACGGTGTTTTTTAACGCCACAAATATCGACCTTGCTTCTTTTATGTTGAACGGTGCAGTTCGGGTAGCTTCTGGATATCTAGCTATCCCGATGCATTTTCCGAGAGGGGGGTTGGATCCCACTGGAAGCAGGCTGGAGTGTGGAATCTAGAACTGAGTATGTAAATGGAACCGAGTGAAGCAATGGAAGCTGTGCGGGGGGACCACTGGGTTATCATTTAATTCCCCTCAGGATATGCGTTATTGTTTGACCATCTAGCTAATTGTCCTGAAGGCACCCCGAAATGCAGTGTTCGCCTCTTCTCGTTTTTGCCTACCTGTAGACAATGGGTTAATCCTAACCATGGCTACACCAGTAATCAGTTCTGGAATTATTGCACGATGTCAGTCCACTTTATCGTGTTATACACTAATTAACACAATATCGTGCACGGCAGCCCTAAGTGTGGACCACTTTTTATTGTTATCTATATTCAAAATACGTCCACCATAATGGCTGCTGCTGTATTTGTGGTATGCCATGCATATTTAGCATCAAGAGATCCGAAGAGGTGTATGCCGGTATGATCCGTGTTAGCGATATATATTGCCTTATCATCTTGGTACGATAACTGATGACAGCTACATCGAACCTAATGGCAACTGGCAACAACCTAAATCTAACCTGGACCTGTATGTTGGCACGTTGGCAACTACATCCGGCCTGGACCTGGACATGTCGGTGCTCGGCACCTTGATTGGCTGTTGTACTTTAGTCATCTTATATACCGTATTATTACCGGTATATGAATACGGTACACGTTTAATCATCTTCGAGTCTGTTTGAATATTCATTGTTTAGAACATCCATCTCAAGTGATAAAGCCCTAATTGCACCGATGATATGGGGTATGAGAGAGGGTTTTGCGTCTAGTAATCTCACAGCTTCTGGACAAAAGTCGATCACCTCTTGGATTCTTGGGCATACAGCAAATGCTTCACTGCATGTTCAGCATCTCCATTGAACATGTATTTTACAGGCCAAAAGGATGCTATGGCCCTCCTCGGGGTCGATGTATTCAATCTGGTTTGTATATGACTTGTCACTTTGTCAGAAAGATTAATGTATGATCCGAACTGGTCAATCCTAGCTTTGGTAATAAACTCGAAGAAGAAATTGAATGAGGAACTACCATTATCAGTCAAGACCTCACGCCTCGTGATGAGGTGTACTATGTATGTATTATTTATTTATTATCGGTCAAGAAATATATACTCTGTGTTGGTAGTTCAATACGATTCACCTATACTCCGGGATCAATAGCAACAGAAGCGGTTAAGGTAGTACATTTAATTGGTCTGTATGATTACTGTAACTCCCTGGAAATAAGGTTGGTTTGTTTAAAAGTGCATTATAGTCTCCTGAAAAACTGTTGGTGGTATTTTTGTTGTTTCTTGATTGACCAAATATATATTGAGAGTTGGTAAACATATTAAATTCTGTAACAAATTAAACCCATGACTCCATGAGATCCAGAAAAATGTGTGAAAAAAAAAAATAAGACGAATTTAAATCAAACAAATCGCGAGAGGGCGTACCAGGGGGCGTACTATATATCAAAAGCAAACATATTAAACATTAAATTGCCTGTTGGCAGGACTCGTCCTCGAATGATAGGACTCGATCCGTTTGAACATGTTATGCAGATCCCAGGCCAAACCCCTCCTCCAACCATGATAGCTCAGACTGTAACTACAGTATCTGCCGTAGAACAAATAGCCCAGCCCCTCGCTACAGAGTCGCGGAAACCGTCTCAATCTTGAACTTTCGAGGGTCACGCTTCCTAATCGAGACAAGTTCTAAGAGCGTGTCGCAAGCGACACGGGAAAACGCTTTAGCGGTCACCGGCAGTTAGAAAGTAGCTACTCGTAGTCGACTAGAGCTACACACGTTGAACAAGTTTTGCGAAGGATCTTGACCGCTGCGATGATGATAACTCTAGTCATGCGCACTCCAACAATGAGCAAAATGTTTGGGTGCGGAGGTGGTCGGATCCGTTCAAACCCCTGGACATCTGTCGACAGACGGACAGCGGAGGGCGGAGAGAGACACGGGGGGAACACAAGGCTTCAGCCCGGGACGCTGGGGGGTCCAGAGGAGGCTAAAGCGAAAAAGACGGCAAACACCCTGTGCCACAATTACTCCTGTCGAAGACTGTGAGCAGCCAAATTGCTGGAGCCATGTAACCAAGATAAAGTGTATATGTTGGTGTTTAAAAACACCCTTTTGTTCTTGTCTGCGAAGTGCACGCTTCAAGTATGGTCGGAGTGGAGATTTATCCACCGAAGCCGTATAGGGTACGACCCTGGCGCTTGAGGGCGTAGACGACATCAAGAGCAGTGACTGTCTTACGACGGGCGTGCTCAGTGTAGGTCACAGCATCACGAATGACGTTCTCCAGGAAGACCTTGAGCACACCGCGAGTCTCTTCGTAGATGAGGCCGCTGATACGCTTCACGCCACCACGGCGAGCCAAACGACGGATGGCAGGTTTGGTAATACCCTGGATGTTATCACGCAAGACCTTGCGATGGCGCTTGGCGCCTCCCTTTCCGAGTCCCTTGCCACCTTTGCCGCGTCCAGACATGTTGAGTAGTTACCGTAGTGATTGGCGAAGAGGAAAAGAAGGTGCTTGAGTAATTGTGTAATACCTATGACTATATAGCGATGCGGTTGACCCACAATTAGGCCTGCTGATCCGACAGTCTCGAAGCGGATCAGCAGAATGCGGTCCCTTTCCCACCCAAGGCTCGTTGACTCGCGTTGACCTCTGAACCCCAAAACCCGCAAGCCACGGAGGTTTAAAATCCCGATGTGAGCACACCTCGGGACCAGCGTCCGGACCAATACACAAACATCACCATATCCAATGGCTCGTACCAAGCAAACCGCCCGTAAGTCCACTGGCGGCAAGGCCCCCCGTAAGCAGCTAGCCACCAAGGCTGCCAGGAAGAGCGCCCCTGCCACCGGCGGTGTCAAGAAGCCTCATAGGTAAAGGCCCGGAACCGTCGCCCTGCGCGAGATCCGCAAGTATCAGAAGTCCACTGAGCTGCTTATCCGTAAGCTGCCCTTCCAGAGGTTGGTTCGTGAGATTGCCCACGACTTCAAGACCGACCTGCGTTTCCAGTCTTCTGCAGTTCTGGCCTTACAGGAGGCCGCCGAGGCTTACCTCGTGGGTCTGTTTGAGGACACCAACCTGGCTGCCATCCACGCCAAGCGTGTCACTATCATGCCCAAGGACATCCAGCTGGCTCGCCGCATCCGTGGTGAGAGGGCTTAAGCAAGCTGCCTCAGAGTCTGGCAACCAAACGGTGTTTTTCAACACCACCATCTTAAATACTCGGTGACACACTAACAAGCATTCTCCTACACATGCAATGTTCCTTGTATCCAGGTCTAGTGAAGCCGTATATTAATTCCCAGCGGACCTAATTATCTCAAAATCTGACTGGCCATGAATGCGATTTGGATTAAGCCGACTGATAGTCAAATAAGTAGGGCTGTCAATATCGCACGGTATGTTCAATTACCGTACTATATATCGTGATATACCGTACGGTATTTTTATACCCTTTTTGGGGGAAATCAGTATAAGACCAAGGGGATATAACAGGAAATACCGTTTACACGTCCATACACTTAAAATCAAGTCAAATGGACCAATACTGAGGGAGATAGAAAAACACGGTTATATCGTGGTCTATTACCGTACGATATATCGTGATATATCGTACGGTATAAATTCCCTGACCCAGACTCAGGTGCTTCTGACGAGAATCGAACCGCCGACCTGCCGAGTCGCAAGCCCAAGTGTATACATAACACGTATAGGTAAATATATAGACGTTTGAGTGTTATGCCCGTTCATATGGCAGTCCATGTTAGTATGTGACATTTCAAGGCTGCGCTATATACCAAATTATTTGCAACACAGCCTACTCACTTAGATGCGCACCCGCTTGCCTTCACACCCACCTGTGCCATACCACAAATTCAACCACACAGGTCTCACGTTTGAGTGCTAAGGCTGTTAGCAAGGCTGCGCTGTATATCAAATATTTGCAACACAGCCTACTCGCTTGCTTGCTCATCCACTTTTTTTTTAGTTATGAAAGAAAGTTCACCCCAGGAGGTGGGTCTCCCGACACAAACCAGCGGCACTTGTCTCCACACCCACCTGTGCACGACCACAAACTCAACCAGCAGGTCCCATATTTGAGTGCTAAGGCTGTGAGCACTACATCCATCAAATACTTGCAACACAGCCTACTCGCTTACCTGCTCACCCCCCAGTCTCCACATCCACCTGTGCACGACCACAAACCATGCAGGTCCCATATTTGAGTGCTAAGGCTGCCAGCAAGGCGTCCATCCAGCAACGTGGTATCCCTGGCTCTCTCAAGATATTGATGGCGGGTTTTCATGACTGGCTACGATCCAAGCTGGTGCGTACCTGCATGTGTGTTTGTGTGTATATGTGTGTGTGCTTGTGTGTGTATGTGTGTGCGCGTACCTGCATGTGTGCTTGTGTGTGTTTGTGTGTGTGTGTTTTACAGCCTAGCCGGTTTAGGGGTAGCCAAATAGGCTAACTAGACTTGCCGAACCTCAATATTGGGAAGGTTCGTATACAAAACAAGCACTGGTGAACTGAACACCAACTAATCGTACTGTTTCTTCTTGGGTAATTGTACCTTCATGTGTGACAGCAGTCATGTACTGCACTCACTGTTAGGGTAGCCATAGGCTGCGAGGAGTTGTGCGTAGCAGGGTACTATATTTTTTCATTTCGGGCTGCGCTTTTGACGCAACTGCCTCCTTTTGAGTTGCACTTTTGACTCAACTGCAAAAGGAAATATGCATTACATTTTGGTCGTGTATCTATCCACACTGCCCTAGTCAGGTGGATAGATACACGACCAAAATACCAGCGGAAGTTCTTCTAGAGCGGAGAGGTAGGTTTAAAGTAGGTGTTGTTGAAAAACACCGTTTGTACCGTTGCGAAATAAAATGAGGAACTCGACTGCTAAGGCGGAGCTTAAGCAGAGGTGAACTTGGTGACAGCCTTGGTGCCCTCCGAAACAGCATGCTTAGCAAGCTCTCCGGGCAGGACCAGACGCACTGCGGTCTGAATTTCGCGGGAGGTGACCGTAGGCTTCTTGTTGTAGCGAGCCAGGCGAGCAGCCTCGGAGGCAATCTTGTCGAAGATATCGTTAATGAACGAGTTCAGGATGCCCATGGCCTTGGAGCTGATGCCTGTGTCGGGGTGGACCTGCTTCAGCACCTTGTAGATGTAGATCTTGTAGGTCTCAGCTTTGGCCATCTTCTTGGCCTTCTTCTTGCCCTCCGCAGTCTTCGCGGGGGCGGCCTTCTTGGCGGGAGCCTTCTCAGCAGCTTTGGGGGCCATAGTTATTTTGGGTACTTAGTAAAGGTTATTAGTTGAAGAAATGAGGGTCGCATACTTGTACGTGTTTCGAACAACTTGACGACATACCCGGATCAGCAGACCGCGATACAACGCAGTTTCAAAACGTCTTTGACAGCTGGACTAGGGGAGAAACTACGTCGCGTAACGCAGCATCGACAGGCGGATCAGCAGACTCGAGGAAAGGAAATAAAGGTGTCTGTTGTCGAAGAACAAGTATCGTTCGCTCATCCCCCTTATCAAATCAACTTTTCAAAAATGGTATTCCAAAAAGGACAGGCCGGTGGCCGTGGAGGCAAGAAGTCTGTGTCCCGCAGCGCTAAGGCTGGACTGCAGTTCCCTGTAGGACGCGTCGCCCGCTACTTGAAGAAAGGCAAGTACGCCGAGCGCGTTGGTGCTGGTGCCCCCGTGTACTTGGCCGCCGTGCTCGAGTACCTGTGTGCCGAGGTGCTGGAGTTGGCTGGCAACGCTGCTCGTGACAACAAGAAGACCAGGATTATCCCTCGCCATGTACAGCTGGCCATTCGCAATGACGAGGAGCTGTCCAAGCTGCTGGGCTCCGTCACCATCGCGAACGGCGGTGTGCTGCCTAATATCCACTCAGTGTTGCTGCCCAAGAAGTCAGCCAAGAAGGAGGCCGAGGCTTAAGCTGCATCTGTCCGGCTTCTCCCCGTGAGAACAAAACGGTGTTTTTTAACGCCACAAATATCGACCTTGCTTCTTTTATGTTGAACGGTGCAGTTCGGGTAGCTTCTGGATATCTAGCTATCCCGATGCATTTTCCGAGAGGGGGGTTGGATCCCACTGGAAGCAGGCTGGAGTGTGGAATCTAGAACTGAGCATGTAAATGGAACCGAGTGAAGCAATGGAAGCTGTGCGGGGGGACCACTGGGTTATCATTTAATTCCCCTCAGGATATGCGTTATTGTTTGACCATCTAGCTAATTGTCCTGAAGGCACCCCGAAATGCAGTGTTCGCCTCTTCTCGTTTTTGCCTACCTGTAGACAATGGGTTAATCCTAACCATGGCTACACCAGTAATCAGTTCTGGAATTATTGCACGATGTCAGTCCACTTTATCGTGTTATACACTAATATACACAATATCATGCACGGTAGCCCTAAGTGTGGACCACTTTTTATTGTTATCTATATTCAAAATACGTCCACCATAATGGCTGCTGCTGTATTTGTGGTATGCCATGCATATTTAGCATCAAGAGATCCGAAGAAGTGTATGCCGGTATGATCCGTGTTAGCGATATATATTGCCTTATCATCTTGGTACGATAACTGATGACAGCTACATCGAACCTAATGGCAACTGGCAACAACCTAAATCTAACCTGGACCTGTATGTTGGCACGTTGGCAACTACATCCGGCCTGGACCTGGACATGTCGGTGCTCGGCACCTTGATTGGCTGTTGTACTTTAGTCATCTTATATACCGTATTATTACCGGTATATGAATACGGTACACGTTTAATCATCTTCGAGTCTGTTTGAATATTCATTGTTTAGAACATCCATCTCATGTGATAAAGCCCTAATTGCACCGATGATATGGGGTATGAGAGAGGGTTTTGCGTCTAGTAATCTCACAGCTTCTGGACAAAAGTCGATCACCTCTTGGATTCTTGGGCATACAGCAAATGCTTCACTGCATGTTCAGCATCTCCATTGAACATGTATTTTACAGGCCAAAAGGATGCTATGGCCCTCCTCGGGGTCGATGTATTCAATCTGGTTTGTATATGACTTGTCACTTTGTCAGAAAGATTAATGTATGATCCGAACTGGTCAATCCTAGCTTTGGTAATAAACTCGAAGAAGAAATTGAATGAGGAACTACCATTATCAGTCAAGACCTCACGCCTCGTGATGAGGTGTACTATGTATGTGTTATTTATTTATTATCGGTCAAGAAATATATACTCTGTGTTGGTAGTTCAATACGATTCACCTATACTCCGGGATCAATAGCAACAGAAGCGGTTAAGGTAGTACATTTAATTGGTCTGTATGATTACTGTAACTCCCTGGAAATAAGGTTGGTTTGTTTAAAAGTGCATTATAGTCTCCTGAAAAACTGTTGGTGGTATTTTTGCTGTTTCTTGGTTGACCAAATATATATTGAGAGTTGGTAAACATATTAAATTCTGTAACAAATTAAACCCATGACTCCATGAGATCCAGAAAAATGTGTGAAAAATAAAAAATAAGACGAATTTAAATCAAACAAATCGCGAGAGGGCGTACCAGGGGGCGTACTATATATCAAAAGCAAACATATTAAACATTAAATTGCCTGTTGGCAGGACTCGTCCTCGAATGATAGGACTCGATCCGTTTGAACATGTTATGCAGATCCCAGGCCAAACCCCTCCTCCAACCATGATAGCTCAGACTGTAACTACAGTATCTGCCGTAGAACAAATAGCCCAGCCCCTCGCTACAGAGTCGCGGAAACCGTCTCAATCTTGAACTTTCGAGGGTCACGCTTCCTAATCGAGACAAGTTCTAAGAGCGTGTCGCAAGCGACACGGGAAAACGCTTTAGCGGTCACCGGCAGTTAGAAAGTAGCTACTCGTAGTCGACTAGAGCTACACACGTTGAACAAGTTTTGCGAAGGATCTTGACCGCTGCGATGATGATAACTCTAGTCATGCGCACTCCAACAATGAGCAAAATGTTTGGGTGCGGAGGTGGTCGGATCCGTTCAAACCCCTGGACATCTGTCGACAGACGGACAGCGGAGGGCGGAGAGAGACACGGGGGGAACACAAGGCTTCAGCCCGGGACGCTGGGGGGTCCAGAGGAGGCTAAAGCGAAAAAGACGGCAAACACCCTGTGCCACAATTACTCCTGTCGAAGACTGTGAGCAGCCAAATTGCTGGAGCCATGTAACCAAGATAAAGTGTATATGTTGGTGTTTAAAAACACCCTTTTGTTCTTGTCTGCGAAGTGCACGCTTCAAGTATGGTCGGAGTGGAGATTTATCCACCGAAGCCGTATAGGGTACGACCCTGGCGCTTGAGGGCGTAGACGACATCAAGAGCAGTGACTGTCTTACGACGGGCGTGCTCAGTGTAGGTCACAGCATCACGAATGACGTTCTCCAGGAAGACCTTGAGCACACCGCGAGTCTCTTCGTAGATGAGGCCGCTGATACGCTTCACGCCACCACGGCGAGCCAAACGACGGATGGCAGGTTTGGTAATACCCTGGATGTTATCACGCAAGACCTTGCGATGGCGCTTGGCGCCTCCCTTTCCGAGTCCCTTGCCACCTTTGCCGCGTCCAGACATGTTGAGTAGTTACCGTAGTGATTGGCGAAGAGGAAAAGAAGGTGCTTGAGTAATTGTGTAATACCTATGACTATATAGCGATGCGGTTGACCCACAATTAGGCCTGCTGATCCGACAGTCTCGAAGCGGATCAGCAGAATGCGGTCCCTTTCCCACCCAAGGCTCGTTGACTCGCGTTGACCTCTGAACCCCAAAACCCGCAAGCTACGGAGGTTTAAAATCCCGATGTGAGCACACCTCGGGACCAGCGTCCGGACCAATACACAAACATCACCATATCCAATGGCTCGTACCAAGCAAACCGCCCGTAAGTCCACTGGCGGCAAGGCCCCCTGTAAGCAGCTAGCCACCAAGGCTGCCAGGAAGAGCGCCCCTGCCACCGGCGGTGTCAAGAAGCCTCATAGGTACAGGCCCGGAACCGTCGCCCTGCGCGAGATCCGCAAGTATCAGAAGTCCACTGAGCTGCTTATCCGTAAGCTGCCCTTCCAGAGGTTGGTTCGTGAGATTGCCCACGACTTCAAGACCGACCTGCGTTTCCAGTCTTCTGCAGTTCTGGCCTTACAGGAGGCCGCCGAGGCCTACCTCGTGGGTCTGTTTGAGGACACCAACCTGGCTGCCATCCACGCCAAGCGTGTCACTATCATGCCCAAGGACATCCAGCTGGCTCGCCGCATCCGTGGTGAGAGGGCTTAAGCAAGCTGCCTCAGAGTCTGGCAACCAAACGGTGTTTTTCAACACCACCATCTTAAATACTCGGTGACACACTAACAAGCATTCTCCTACACATGCAATGTTCCTTGTATCCAGGTCTAGTGAAGCCGTATATTAATTCCCAGCGGACCTAATTATCTCAAAATCTGACTGGCCATGAATGCGATTTGGATTAAGCCGACTGATAGTCAAATAAGTAGGGCTGTCAATATCGCACGGTATGTTCAATTACCGTACTATATATCGTGATATACCGTACGGTATTTTTATACCCTTTTTGGGGGAAATCAGTATAAGACCAAGGGGATATAACAGGAAATACCGTTTACACGTCCATACACTTAAAATCAAGTCAAATGGACCAATACTGAGGGAGATAGAAAAACACGGTTATATCGTGGTCTATTACCGTACGATATATCGTGATATATCGTACGGTATAAATTCCCTGACCCAGACTCAGGTGCTTCTGACGAGAATCGAACCGCCGACCTGCCGAGTCGCAAGCCCAAGTGTATACATAACACGTATAGGTAAATATATAGACGTTTGAGTGTTATGCCCGTTCATATGGCAGTCCATGTCAGTATGTGACATTTCAAGGCTGCGCTATATACCAAATTATTTGCAACACAGCCTACTCACTTAGATGCGCACCCGCTTGCCTTCATACCCACCTGTGCCATACCACAAATTCAACCACACAGGTCCCACGTTTGAGTGCTAAGGCTGTTAGCAAGGCTGCGCTGTATATCAAATATTTGCAACACAGCCTACTCGCTTGCTTGCTCATCCACTTTTTTTTTAGTTATGAAAGAAAGTTCACCCCAGGAGGTGGGTCTCCCGACACAAACCAGCGGCACTTGCCTTCGGACCCACCTGTGCACGTCCACGAACTCAACCATGCAGGTCCCATATTTGAGTGTTAAGGCTGTCAGCAAGGCTACGCTGTATACCAAATTATTTGCAACACAGCCTACTCGCTTACGTACTTATGCCCCTGTCTCCACACCCACCTGTGCACGACCACAAACTCAACCAGCAGGTCCCATATTTGAGTGCTAAGGCTGTGAGCACTACATCCATCAAATACTTGCAACACAGCCTACTCGCTTACCTGCTCACCCCCCAGTCTCCACATCCACCTGTGCACGACCACAAACCATGCAGGTCCCATATTTGAGTGCTAAGGCTGCCAGCAAGGCGTCCATCCAGCAACGTGGTATCCCTGGCTCTCTCAAGATATTGATGGCGGGTTTTCATGACTGGCTACGATCCAAGCTGGTGCGTACCTGCATGTGTGTTTGTGTGTATATGTGTGTGTCTGTATGTGTGTGTGCTTGTGTGTGTATGTGTGTGCGCGTACCTGCATGTGTGCTTGTGTGTGTTTGTGTGTGTGTGTTTTACAGCCTAGCCGGTTTAGGGGTAGCCAAATAGGCTAACTAGACTTGCCGAACCTCAATATTGGGAAGGTTCGTATACAAAACAAGCACTGGTGAACTGAACACCAACTAATCGTACTGTTTCTTCTTGGGTAACTGTACCTTCATGTGTGACAGCAGTCATGTACTGCACTCACTGTTAGGGTAGCCATAGGCTGCGAGGAGTTGTGCGTAGCAGGGTACTATATTTTTTCATTTCGGGCTGCGCTTTTGACGCAACTGCCTCCTTTTGAGTTGCACTTTTGACTCAACTGCAAAAGGAAATCTGCACTCTTCGCCCAGAAGGGGTTCAAAACATTGCGTCAATCGCGCAGTCGGGCTCCGAAACCTAGCTGTAGCGCGTATCAGCATGAATAGCGGTGCTCTCGCTTGTTTTATGTCTTGGTGACTCCTTGTGTACTCCCTTAGAACTATCGGTCCTGACAGTACTATGTCAGCTTCCTGTTGACTGCGTCATCGGTTCTTCTGACACGCGCTGTCTAGCCTGTACCCTGATCAGGTTCCAGGCTACCGCCCCCTTTCCTCCACTGGTGCCCCTTAATGGGTCTCCTGTGCTTGTAACTTATTCTCGTCTCCGCATTTATAGATTGGCGTGCTGCACACACAAAGTCCACTCTCCGGAGTGTTATCCAAGCTGATAGGTTATACGGCCCTTCATTTACTACCACTGCTTTGCGATGCAACTTCCGCGAGGACCTCCGGCCATTTTGAGAAACTCCATGACATGGATGGTCTTTCCTGGACGCGCGGGATGCGCAGTATCATTCTCAGCGATGGCTGCGACCAATCCTTCCAACGGAGGAACGGCTCCTCTTGATGATTGGCTAGACGTTTGTGCACCAGCTGCCTCTGCTAGCGGTCATGAGAGTCCTTCCGCCATCGTGGAAGTAACCCCCCCCGGTCATTCCTCCATCTTCTCTTCTTTTTCCTCCCCTGCCGTCTGTCGCCTCCTCCCGTCTGTCGTAGATGACTGTGACGTGCAGACTCAAGTCGGCGACTAGCCTGGACATCGGTGGAGATACCCCGTCTTCGTCTGCTCGCGTCCTTGACGTCGCTAACCTTTCTCCGGTGTTTGAGGCTCTGCCTGCATACCGGAGGTTGCCAAGCCGACCAAGCTCCCTGCTGATGTCTACGTCGTCTTTGCCCCCTTTGCTCTGCCCAGCCGACGGTCGGCTCCTGGCATGAGCTTGCGCTCTAGTGGCTCTGTGCTACCTTGTGGAGAAATTTTTCGATCAAACTGGCGGATCGCCGGCACTGCCGTAGGATTCGCCAGAGGAGGACGACCTACGCGTCTGGACCTGGAGATTCTGGAGGTGGTAGGAAGCAGGGGGGTATGGTCAGCACCACTACGGGTGCTGCTCCCTCTACCCCCCAACCGGGTGAGTCGAGCGATAGAGGGGGGGACTTGAGATTGACTGATCATCGACGGCGGGATATTAGGACCTTTACATGCCTCGGCTCTGCTCTTCGCATCCTAGCGATAAATGTTCGAATTCTGCCCTTGCGATTTGCGATTTTCTGCCATTGGTGCGATTTTCTGCACCAGGTGTGACTTGCTGCAGTGTCATTCTCGTCTCCTTTTTCCCATACCTCAAATCTCGACTTCGACCTAACGCTTCCCCACCTTCTGTGATCCCAGGTCTCGCAGCGCCGGACTTCGCCCATGCTACAGGCCGCAGTGGACGGCGTCCTGGCCCTAGTCCAGCGGCCGTGGAGGATCTTTGGCATGATATCTTGGTGGATATTTTTCTCTCTTAGGCTCCTTGTGACCCCTGGGTGCGTTCCGTGGTTCGACAGAGGTTACTACTTTGTCTTCCCGTGCCCCTGGTTCCCCCCTTAGGTGTATGCCTTAGCTACGTGAGTTTGGGTTCAAGTGTTTGAGTTCTGATAGGGCTTAGGAATTTTTAGTTAAGTGGTATAGAGGCATGGTTGATCTCGATTAGTTGGGGCATGCATGAGTTGTTGATGATGACACTGCTCAGCATGGTGCTAGTGTGTTATCTTTGCAATCGCGTGTTCATCTAGGGAGACAAGACTCCTTCGGAGCTTTTCTGTGGGGTTGCACCTGATGTGTCGTTGTTGCGTTTGTTTGGTTGCTATCAGCTATTAAGCACTTCTAAGAGTGGACAGAGATGTATGCAGCGGAGACAGACGCGCCAATCTATACACAGAGACGAGAATAACGTTACAAGCAAGGACGTACACTAAAGGACACCAGCGGTGGGCGAAGTGGATGCCTGTAACCTGAATAGACCCTAAGCCCGGATCTTGTCACCCTGACACCGTTTAACACAGGACATGTCAGGGAGAGACCGATAAGACACAGAGAGACAGGCAGTCAATAGGAAGCTGACACTGAATCACTAAAGGATGTCTCAGTTCTACGGGAAGCTATCACTATGGGAAGCTATCAGGGCCGATAGTTCTAAGGGAGTACATAAGTAGTCACCAAGTCATAAAACGCTTGAGAGCACCGCAATTCATGCTGACACTCCACCTATGACACAGGTGACATGCAATACTACTACTCCACCTATGGCACTGGGGACATAGAACTATATGTAACAGATTAAAAAAAAAAAATTAAAGAACTCCGAAAAAACGAGAGAACTTCAAATGTAACCCAAAGGGTGTAAATGAAGGAATGGACCAAGGCAAAATACCAAAGAGTGCCAAGGGAGAAAAGAGGATAACCGAATATCAATGACGGGTAACAACGGTATAGAAAACCCGATCCGGGAATAGGAACCTAATGCCATACAATGATAACCAAAAAACAAGAAACGTATGTAACCAAAAAACTAAAAAATGACCCTAAGAAGTAGCGGTCATTCCAAGCATACGGACAAACCGCCAGAACACAGCAGGATCAAGGGGCTTGGTGAAGGGGTCAGCACAGTTATCCACAGTGTTAACATAGGCAACAGCCAGTTGGCCATCCTCCACCAGCTCCTTGATGTAGTGATGAATAACATCAATGTGCTTGCTGCGAGGCAGAAGCTGCCAGTCAGTGGCCCAACTCAGGGAACCTAAGTTGTCACCCTGAATTGTAACCAAAGCACAAGGCAGACCCAGATCCACCCTCAATTTCTTCAACCATTGGACCTCCCTGGCAGCCTGGGACAGGGCCTGATACTCAGCCTCACAAGAGCTAATAGCAACAGTAGGCTGTCGCTTGCTCATCCAGTTAACAATGCACCCACCAGCTAGAACTGCAAAGCCAGTCTGAGATCTCCTGTCAGACCCATCATCAGCATAAGATGAGTCACTAAAGACATTAAAAGTGAAATCAGGGCTGTGGGTGTAAGTGAGACCCAGGTGAGAATGTGTTCTCAAATACAAGAGTAACCGTTTGGCAGCCCCCCAGAGAGGGACTGTAGGGTGAGCAGAGAACCTGGATAAATAGCTAACAGCAAAGGAAATATCAGGCCTGGTGCAAGTGGCCAGGTATAGCAAAGCACCTACAAGAGAGAGGTACTGGCTATTAGACGGCAGGGGCTCTCCAGGGGCGTCAGAAACAGTGGATTTGGCCATGGGAGCAGCAAACTTGGGTGGGGCAGCAGCAGTAAGACCAAACTGCTCCACCAGATCAACAATGTAGGTGTGCTGAGAGAGATTGATCTGAACACACCTGCCTTCAGAGTCAAGGGTAACATCCATGTCCAAAGAGAGGAACTGAATTGGAACACCCATCTCTTTGACCTCCCAGCCAGCTGCTTCCATTGCCTGGATCAGCAACACATACCTATCCAGCTCACTAAAAGCACAGATAAAGTCATCAACATAGGTCAGGACATAGCTCCACCCACCATCAGAATCCTTCCTAAAGTACAGAGCAGGTTCTGCCTTGCACATAGTAAAGCCATGAGCAACCAGAACCCGCTTGACATCCTTACTCCAAGCTCTGGGTGCCTGCTTCAATCCATAAAGGGACTTGATCAGTTTGCAGACAAGTGGAACACCGTTAGGACCAAGGTGCCTAAAGCCCTCAGGCTGGTGGCAGTACAGGTCCAGACCAGGCTCCAGCTTGGCATTTAGGAATGCAGTCTTGATGTCTAGCTGCCGAACAAACATCTTCCTATGAGTGATGGCAGCCAGGAGCACCCTAAGACCTGCTTTGGAGGAGACAGGGGCATATACATCATGAAAATCCAGCCCAGGACGCTGCAGAAAACCACGGACCACAAAACGTGCCTTGAAGCGTATAGTACCATCAACACCAATCTTCTTCACAAATAACCACCTGCCAGACAGGATCTTCTGCTTACGAGGCTGTGGAGTGAGAACCCATGTACCATGGGCATGAAGGGAAGCCATCTCATCCTTCATGGCAAGAAGCCATTGATCCCTGTCAGGGTTGGTATGCAACATGGCAGCTTTGTAGGTCAGTTCAGTGGTGGATGCAACAGATGCTCCCACGTACAAGCAGTTTACTTGTACATGGGCAGCGGGGGTATCAGCAGTATCAGCAGTAACCATTAGTAAAGCCCCCAGTGCAGAACTACTGCCTGGTTGAACAGGGCCGGCCTTCTTTGCCTCTAAATCAACGAAGCCTGGGTCGACCGGAACACCCCAGCCATACGCAGTATCGGAGCCTGACCACGGTTCAAGATCATCACTTGCATCATCTGCAACGGCTACATCATCACCCGGACTCCTGAGTAATCTATCAGAGACGGCAGGAGGTGAAGCGTTCACCAACTCCATCGAGCTATCAGTGATGATGGGAGTATGATGACTAGTAGGCAATGGATCTAACAAAGGATCCACTATGGTCTGAGTTGGTGTAAATCCAACAACTTCACCGACGGAATGTGACGCAGAGGAGGGCCTGGCGACCCCCTGAGATTCGGCTAAGATTTTGTCCGTAGGAGCCGCAGAAACTCGCCCGCCCAGTGTGTTCTCACGCAAAACAGTACCACTGGCCCCCGACCTAGGTCGCAGAGTCATCCCATGGCCAGGACAGTGGTCAACAATTGGGGAAGACAAAGGGTCTAGGGAATCAACCGCAACCTCAGGCATGTGTCCGTTGATGGCGGCAGGGATGCTAGAGACATATGGCGACCCATCATAGGGAGTTAGCCCAGGAATGCAGTTATGATCAAACTGCTCATAGAAGAGTACATCACGACTCTCTACTACCTGGCGCAACTTAGGAACCCAAACAAAATAACCCTTACTCACCAGAGAATACCCAACCAGTCTACCAGATAACGCCCTTTCGTCTAGCTTATTACGTTTCTTCCCATTGACTAGAGTAACATAGCAGGGGCATCCAAACACACGTAATAACGACACATCAGGTTTCACCCCATAAAACAACTCAAAGGGTGTCTTGCGTCCCTGGTTAGGCAGACGGTTTCTAAGGTAACAAGCAGCCAGGAAGGCATAGGGCCAAAAGGACTTAGTAAGCTTAGACTCCAAGTGGATACTCCTAGCTATATTCTGAAGGACCCCATTATACCTTTCCACAGTTGCATTCTGCTGTGCAGTGTATGCCAAAGACAACTCATGTGCTGCCCCAACCGATTCTAACCAATCCTCGAACCATTTAACTATAAACTCTTTAGCCCTGTCAGATCTCAGACACTTAAAGGCAAACCCCTGCAGCTGATTTGACCATCTGAGGATGATAGTCTGGACTGCTAAGGGAGCTTCATCCTTGGTCCTTAAGCACAATACCTCAGCATAGCCAGAGAATTGGTCTACAAGGCACAAGATATAAAACTCCCCACGAAGACCCCTAATATGAACCGGTCCCATGATATCCAAGTGAAGGCGTTGGAGGGGTGCAAGGACCTCAGTCATGCTTTCTTTAGGAAAAGGGAGACGCTTTCCCTTAGCCTTTTGACAAGCATCACATGGGATCTTACCCATCTTTTATACTTGATGAAGGCTGAGGGGTAAGTTCTTAACCATACCACGCTTGACAAGGTTGTGCAAGGCATCATAACCGGGATGACCCAGTCGCCTATGCCACAACCATGCAGGAGTGGTAGGGATAATAACTCCACCGTCCTCATCAACATCAAGTGCAAAAGCTGGATAATATTCAGCAACCCTCAAACAACGACTGGAGGTGTGACAAGGCCTACATGCAAACTTATACACACCATCACTGGAAGCAGGAAAGGACCAGAGCACAGAAGAGCCCTGAGTGGCAGTACAACTAATACTATCAAAAGCAATCTTGCAGTGGAGGGAATGAGCTACAGCATGTACGGACAGGAGATTTACTGGACAGTGGGGTATGTATAGAACATTGGTTAAGGTGATTGATGTTGGTAACCAATCACTACATAACACAATGGACCCCATACCCTCTGACCGTTGAATCACCCCATCAGCAAATCGAACTGCAGGCCCAACAGCAGAGGATTCAAACACAGTGAACAACGACCTATCACCTGTGATTGACATCCCAGCTCCCGAGTCCACATGCCAGATACCTTCAGAAAGACTTGGGCTGCAAATGTTTGAGAACTTAGTCGTGCAAGAAAATAGGACAGAGCTTACCTCCTAGTTCTTTGAAATGGCGTACCCATCGATCTGAGCCTGCAAGGACGACAGCTGCTTACGTGTAAGCGACCCTGGAAGGGCCAAAGCTACGGGCACCGGTTCAGAACCAGGTGCACGTCCCTTGGCCTTTCTGAGTTCCGGATACTTTGTAAAGCAGCGGTCTTCCGAGTGGCTCGTTTTCGAACGACAGGGTCCCCAAGTGCAATCCAAGCGCCTCTTGGTGCCCCCGGAACTCTGAGAACCAGATCCCTTGCCCCGCTGGAAAGCAGCATTAGCAGGGATCTGGGGAGGGTCGCGGGACCAGCCAGGATGCCTTGGATCAGACCTGGGGAGAGACACATTTAAGAAATCTAACGATCTATAAGCATCAAGACAAGACCAGTAGTCTACGGTCTTGTTCTGGTACAACTCAAAGCCAAACTGGAGGCGCAGCGAATCGAATCGAGGGTGAGTGATGCCATTGATTATAGTGTGCATCGCGTGACGCTGCGGCTGCGGGTATCCCGCACTGCGAAGATCAGTGCACAACTGCCGCACCCTGCGAAAGAACACATCCACGGGTTCAGAGTTGTTCATGGTCACACTACGAAGCTCAACAAGCATGAGAGGAACCCGAGCAGCAAGGGCATCAGAATGCTGCCTCTTGATATGCAGTAAGATATCGCGAGGTGTAGCAAAATCCTGATACACCTGTACCATCGGTTCCGTCATGTGCGCGAGCATCATGGTGAGACACATGAACTCCTGGCGTGCAAGGGGCAGGGTACTAAATCCTAACAGTGCAGGATCTACACGAGTCTGACTAGGAGAGGCAGGTGGTGAGGCAACAGGCGAAAACGGCGTGGCATCATACATGGCGCGAACCGACAGAAAGTACTCGGCAGCGATGCCAGCATCATATGCACGCTGGTCATCAAGGTTCTCAATCTCATCCAAAGAACTCGCAACATTTACGAGTAGCTCAAAATCTGGCCTAGGAGGTACAAAGCTGAGAGGAACTTTGGCAAACTGGTACTTGCGTAGATTTGCATTTCGAACTCCCAATCCACCAGGAGGGGGGTAGTCAATCCCTGCCTGCACAGGCCCCAGATAAGCACGGCATGCATGACCCAACTCAGAGAACACCATCACTCGCCTAGCCCGCCCCTTCGTATCTAGATTAGCCCGAGTGGCAGCCTGATCCATCCTACCGTACAAAGTGCGGTCCAAGGAGTCACCAGCTTTCTGCGCCTGGCGAATTTGGCGGCAACTCCGCACATCCATGCGCGAAGGTGTGGAGCCATCAAGCAGGTGCTCCCAGGATAAGCATCCCAGCGAGCGATTCGGGTAGTAGGGCAGGGGGGGAGGAAAAGGAGAAGGGGCAGGAGGCTGCTCCACCGGTGGAGGTGGAGGTGGATTCAGGGAGGGGCCAGCAGCATCGCTGTGGACACTCGAGGCAGCAGCAGCAGTCTCACGAGACCGCGTGTGGTAGCCAGCCAGAGCTCGCTCAGAAGGGTTGCGAACAAAGGGGAGGGGAGGAATCAAAGGACCAAGTGACGAGCTTCTCAGCAAAGTCGGCATAGCCAACTCAGGTACCGCAGGTGGATGCGGAGGAGCAGTCGGAGGCTTGTAGACAGGAGGAGGAGGAGGAGGAGGAGGAGCCGACTGGTGCTCAAACACCGGAGACTCAAAAACACGAGTGGCAGTGGAAGGTGTGACTCCACCGAAGTCACCACTCCGCGCACTCTGTAGGTCTTCCTCTTCGTCGTCATCGTCATCCTCAGTGTAGTAGCCATCTTCATGCTTATGGCGAGCCAGATCAGCATTGTCATACTCAAAACGGGCATCAGGAGGCGGAGGAGAAGACTTGTATTTGATGATCTGAGTCGAGACGCAGCATAGACGCATCAGAATATCCTCTACCTCAGGAAGGAGGCGTTGGACAAGAGGAGAAGGAGGGAGAGAAATGGAGGTTTGGTAGGGGGGGATGTCTTCCATGATGGCGGAAGGAGACTCATCTAAGGCAGCAGAGGCCGCTGGCGCGCAATCATCAAGCCAATCAGTGGGAACACGAGTCTTGAACGGAAGAATGCGGTCGCAGCCATTGGATACAATGACGCTCTCCATACCGCGCGACCAAGACAAACCATTCTGTGGGGTTAGCTTTTCGAAGCCGGCAGGAGGCCCACGCGGAAGTTGCATTATAAAGCAGTGGTAGATCGAGATGAAGCCCAGAACCTATCAGCTATTAAGCACTTCTAAGAGTGGACAGAGATGTATGCAGCGGAGACAGACGCGCCAATCTATACACAGAGACGAGAATAACGTTACAAGCAAGGACGTACACTAAAGGACACCAGCGGTGGGCGAAGTGGATGCCTGTAACCTGAATAGACCCTAAGCCCGGATCTTGTCACCCTGACACCGTTTAACACAGGACATGTCAGGGAGAGACCGATAAGACACAGAGAGACAGGCAGTCAATAGGAAGCTGACACTGAGTCACTAAAGGATGACTCAGTTCTACGGGAAGCTATCACTATGGGAAGCTATCAGGGCCGATAGTTCTAAGGGAGTACATAAGTAGTCACCAAGTCATAAAACGCTTGAGAGCACCGCAATTCATGCTGACAGTTGCCCTTGCTATGTAATCTTAGTATTGGGCAGTCAAGCAACAAGCTAGTTAGAAAGGCATTATTTGGTAGACTGGTTGGGTATTCCCTGGTGAGTAAGGGTTCTTATATTTTGGGTTTCCAATGTTGCGCCAGTTAGTAGTGAGTAGTGATGTACTCTCTATCTCCAGTTCAGTTCTAAACTGTCTTCCTGGGTTCTCCCTTTAGTATGGGTCCCCGTGCCCGCTTGCATCCCTCCTGTCATCAAACGGTGATATGTTATGTGTTACCGGTAATTCCCTACGCCCTTTAACAACCCCAATTGTTGTTGGCTGGCCTGGCTGGGATGTATCATTGTTGCATTCTAGACCAGGGCCTGATCTTGCTGTATTGTGTGTGAAGTTTTAGGGCGGGTGGGAGTTGGATATCCAACTATAATCTTAGCCGAATCTCAGGGGGTCGCCAGGCCCTCCTCTGTGCCACGTTTTAGCGGTGAAGCTTTAGGATTTAGACAGCCTTCGATCATAGTGGTACCTGGATCAGGTCCATTGACTAATAGTCGCCAACCTCCGACCACCTCGGATGGCTCGCGGGTGTCGATAATTCCGACGCCTCCTGTCGTCCCTGGTGGATTACTCGGGTCAAGCCCATGTGATGATGTAGCCGTTGCCAAATGGGTAAGTGATGATCTTGAACACTGGTCTAGCTTGATACTGCGTATGGCTGGGGTGTTACAGTCAACCCAGGATTCATTGTTTTAGGTGCTGCTGGTTCTCATACGTAGGTTAACATGGCCCTATGTGTGAGTGCCTATTCCTCAGCACCTCCTAGACTGACTTATAGGGTAGTCTAGATTGGTGGAGCGTTACGACGCTTTGTTTATGCAGCTTCCTTTCAGCTGTCTTTCTTGTTTTTGGTGGAAGGTGGTACTTAATTCAGACCACCGTTATAGCGTCTTGATGGTTTCTGACTCTTAGTTCCATAGGCAGATGGTTCGTTCGGTGGAGCTCATCATAGATTAGCTATTTCTTTTTACTCCACACTGTTTTTAGATCACCAGCCCCTCATGTGATTGGAACTTTTTGTGGAGTGTAGTAGTTGTTTCCCTTCGGATTTTACTGTGAATTGGTGGGCTGGGTCATCTTGCAGTTGTACTTGCAGATGTCCTTGCAGTTGTACTTGCAGATGTACCGCCGCTCACCTCTTTCTTGTTTTCCGAGTGTATTTCAAGCGCCCTTTCAGTCCATCCTTTGCAGTAAATTCTTTGAAGTCCTTTTTATGCGTTTACTATTTTTCAGGTGGACAATAGGTTTTATGTACTATGGGTGTACATCTACCCTTCTATTGTTCATTGAACTGTGTTTCCTTTGTTGGTTACAAGTTTCATGAAAATTTTAACTTCGCATCCTTTGGATTTTTTCAGTTACTGCAGGTTTGGTTTGCTTGTGGTTAGGCGCTTGGTGTGTCTTGAGTGCATGAGTTCTTTGCGGTGCGATACCCACCTCTTAGAATGTTTTTCGTTAGTGCCGTAGCTGGGGATTTATGATAATTAACTTTCATAAATCTTCTTACTTCCATCTTTGAGTGAGAAACCAGTTCATCATGTTTTTTTCATCCCAACCTAGTCATGAATTCTATGCTAAGAATAGTTTTTAAGGTAGTAGATTTTTCCATCGTTTTTTTTTCTTTTTCCATCGTAGTCTTTAGTGTCCTCTTGTCTGCGTCCTTTAGGCTTTGATTCTCTCGTGTGCTGCGCTCACACGATATTTCAATCCGTCTCTTTGGTTATCATTGATTGGCGTTAGGTTCCTATTCCCGGATCGGGTTTTCTATACCGTTGTTCCCCAACTTTGATATACGATTTTTTCAGTCTTCTCTTTAGGTTAAGTTCTCGGTTCTTTCAGTCACCGTTGTTCCCCTTCCTTTGGTATTAGGATTGATTTCTGTTTTGCCTCCCTGTGATTTTCTGGTTTGGTGCCTACTATTCTGGATGAATAGTATTTTTGCGCTTACCATGGATGGTTACATTTCCATTTTGGTCTCAGCTCAGCTCGGTATGACCCAAGTTTTTTGCTGCTACATTTTCGGAGTACTACAGTGGTTTTTGGTTCATCCTTTCTCATCCTTTTATTTTAGACAAGGCTTTCTTCTGGTTTCCTGTTTTTCCGCCGTTCCTTAATAATTTTTGTTTCCTACCAGTTTATGGTTCTATGTCCCCAGTGCCATAGGTGGAGTACTAGTATTGTATGTCACCTGCGTCATAGGTGGAGTATCAGCATGAATAGCGGTGCTCTCGCTTGTTTTATGTCTTGGTGACTCCTTGTGTACTCCCTTAGAACTATCGGTCCTGACAGTACTATGTCAGCTTCCTGTTGACTGCGTCATCGGTTCTTCTGACACGCGCTGTCTAGCCTGTACCCTGATCAGGTTCCAGGCTACCGCCCCCTTTCCTCCACTGGTGCCCCTTAATGGGTCTCCTGTGCTTGTAACTTATTCTCGTCTCCGCATTTATAGATTGGCGTGCTGCACACACAAAGTCCACTCTCCGGAGTGTTATCCAAGCTGATAGCGCGCAATAGTGTGCGTCATGTAGTAGCGTGGTGCGAAGTTGTGCGTAGTATCCCATTTCTATCTTTGTTGCTTGTCATAGAGTGACGTGGTGGAGATATGTTTTTGTCATAGTCCCTCCTAGTAGCCTATAATTATTTTGATTACTTGAGGTTAGGCAAGTCCTTTAAGCCTAATTAGCTATCCCCTGGACTGTAACATTCATACATGTAAGCTGATCCCTTTAGATTTGAGCTACGTGCCAGGACATTTCAGACCTGCAAGCTGATCCCTTTATATTTTATTTGAGCTACATGCCAGGACATTTCGTACCTGTAAGCTGATCTCTTTAGATTTAATTTGAGCTACATGCCAGGACATTTCGTACCTGTAAGCTGATCCCTTTAGATTTAATTTGAGCTACAATGTCAGGACATTTCATACCTGCAAGCTGATCCCTTTAGATTTAATTTGAGCTACAATGTCAGGACATTTCATACCTGCAAGCTGATCCCTTTAGATTTGAGCAACGTGTCAGGGCTCGTTCTGGCATACACGTGGGAGGATACTGTAATTATATTGTAGAATTGAAGTATCATAGTAGCACAAACTCAGGGCCCCCTTTGGTAAAACGATTGTTTGGGGGTCAGTTCATCAATTCTTTGTATTTTTAGACCTTCCTGTCACGGTTGGTCAAGTCCCTTTAGCCTATTTGGCCTACCCCTGGACTGTAACATACATACATACAAGGTTTGAGGTGTCGAAGAGTTATTTTGGCTGTCGGGTTTCTGCACCGTATTCTGTTGTATTTATGTATGTTACAGTCCAGGGGTAGGCAAAATAGGCTAAAGGGACTATTAGCCCAACCGTAGTAGGAATGGCTTAAAAAGAAAAAGCACTGGTAAACTGAACCCCAACATGACAATAGGGCTAGGCGCACACATTCCTGCCATGCGCATCCTGCAGAACATGGAGCCTCCTGAACCCATGTATATCTTTGCTGGTCAGAGAGTGAAGAGATATCTATTGGCATATGTAACCTGATCCCTTTAGATTTGAGCTACACCAGGGCTCTGTTCTCACATTGCCACGTGCATCCTCCAGTACATGGAGCCTCCTGAACCCATGTATATCTTTGCTGGTCAGAGAGCAACGACCTACTTTACACCAGGGCTCTGTGCACACATGACTACCATGCACATCCTCCATAACATGGAGCCTCCTGAACCCATGTATATCTTTGCTGGTCAGAGAGTGAAGAGATATCTAATGACATTTGTAACCCGATCCCTCTAGCTTTCAGCTAAAGCAGGGCTCTGTGCACACATGACAACCATGCACAATTTCACTAGACAGATTGGCACGTTTTATTTTGTGTTTGCACAATGTTCAGAAGTCCCTCTTGTCCCCGTCAAGCCTCGGACACATTTCGATTCCAGTAAGGCACCAGGAAAAATGTAATCGTCATCATCACCACCACCACCACCACCATCACCATCATCATCATCATCATTATCATCATCAACATCAACATCATCATCATCATCATCATCATCATCATCATCATCATCATCATCATCATCATCATCATCATCACTATCAGCTTGGATAACACTCCGGAGAGTGGACTTTGTGTGTGCAGCACGCCAATCTATAAATGCGGAGACGAGAATAAGTTACAAGCACAGGAGACCCATTAAGGGGCACCAGTGGAGGAAAGGGGGCGGTAGCCTGGAACCTGATCAGGGTACAGGCTAGACAGCGCGTGTCAGAAGAACCGATGACGCAGTCAACAGGAAGCTGACATAGTACTGTCAGGACCGATAGTTCTAAGGGAGTACACAAGGAGTCACCAAGACATAAAACAAGCGAGAGCACCGCTATTCATGCTGATACTCCACCTATGACGCAGGTGACATACAATACTAGTACTCCACCTATGGCACTGGGGACATAGAACCATAAACTGGTAGCAAACAAAAATTATTAAGGAACGGCGGAAAAACAGGAAACCAGAAGAAAGCCTTGTCTAAAATAAAAGGATGAGAAAGGATGAACCAAAAACCACTGTAGTACTCCGAAAATGTAGCAGCAAAAAACTTGGGTCATACCGAGCTGAGCTGAGACCAAAATGGAAATGTAACCATCCATGGTAAGCGCAAAAATACTATTCATCCAGAATAGTAGGCACCAAACCAGAAAATCACAGGGAGGCCAAACAGAAATCAATCCTAATACCAAAGGAAGGGGAACAACGGTGACTGAAAGAACCGAGAACTTAACCTAAAGAGAAGACTGAAAAAATCGTATATCAAAGTTGGGGAACAACGGTATAGAAAACCCGATCCGGGAATAGGAACCTAACGCCAATCAATGATAACCAAAGAGACGGATTGAAATATCGTGTGAGCGCAGCTCACGAGAGAATCAAAGCCCAAAAGACGCAGACAAGAGGACACTAAAGACTACGATGGAAAAAAAAAAGTCGATGGAAAAATCCACTACCTTAAAAACTATTCTTAGCATAGAATTCATGACTAGGTTGGGATGAAAAAACCATGATGAACTGGTTTATTACCCAAAGATGGAAGTAAGAAGATTTATGAAAGTTAATTATCATAAATCCCCAGTTACGGTACTAACTAAAACATTCTAGGAGGTGGGTATCGCACCGCAAAGAACTCATGCACTCAAGAAAAACCAAGCGCCTAACCACAAGCAAACCAAACCTGCAGTAACTGAAAAAATCCAAAGGATGCGAAGTTAAAATTTTCAAGAAACTTGTAACCAACAAAGGAAACACAGTTCAATGAACAATAGAAGGGTAGATGTACAACCATAGTACATAAAACCTATTGTCCACCTGAAAAATAGTAAACGCATAAAAAGGACTAGAAAGAATTTACTGCAAAGGATGGACTGAAAGGGCGCTTGAAATACACTCGGAAAACAAGAAAGAGGTGAGCGGCGGTACATCTGCAAGTACAACTGCAAGATTACCCAGCCCACCAATTCACAGTAAAATCCGAAGAAATAACTACTACACTCCACAAAAAGTTCCAATCACATGAGGGGCTGGTGATCTAAAAACAGTGTGGAGTAAAAAGAAATAGCTAATCTATGATGAGCTCCACCGAACGAACCATCTGCCTATGGAACTAAGAGTCAGAAACCATCAAGACGCTATAACGGTGGTCTGAATTAAGTACCACCTTCCACCAAAAACAAGAAAGACAGCTGAAAGGAAGCTGCATAAACAAAGCGTCGTAACGCTCCACCAATCTAGACTACCCTATAAGTCAGTCTAGGAGGTGCTGAGGAATAGGCACTCACACATAGGGCCATGTTAACCTACGTATGAGAACCAGCAGCACCTAAAACAATGAATCCTGGGTTGACTGTAACACCCCAGCCATACGCAGTATCAAGCTAGACCAGTGTTCAAGATCATCACTTACCCATTTGGCAACGGCTACATCATCACATGGGCTTGACCCGAGTAATCCACCAGGGACGACAGGAGGCGTCGGAATTATCAACACCCGCGAGCCATCCGAGGTGGTCGGAGGTTGGCGACTATTAGTCAATGGACCTGATCCAGGTACCACTATGATCGAAGGCTGTCTAAATCCTAAAGCTTCACCGCTAAAACGTGGCACAGAGGAGGGCCTGGCGACCCCCTGAGATTCGGCTAAGATTATAGTTGGATATCCAACTCCCACCCGCCCTAAAACTTCACACACAATACAGCAGATCAGGCCCTGGTCTAGAATGCAACAATGATACATCCAGCCAGGCCAGCCAACAACAATTGGGGTTGTTAAAGGGCGTAGGGAATTACCGGTAACACATAACATATCACCGTTTGATGACAGGAGGGATGCAAGCGGGCACGGGGACCCATACTAAAGGGAGAACCCAGGAAGACAGTTTAGAACTGAACTGGAGATAGAGAGTACATCACTACTCACTACTAACTGGCGCAACATTGGAAACCCAAATATAATAACCCTTACTCACCAGGGAATACCCAACCAGTCTACCAAATAATGCCTTTCTAACTAGCTTGTTGCGTGACTGCCCAATACTAAGATTACATAGCAAGGGCAACCAAACAAACGCAACAACGACACATCAGGTGCAACCCCAAAGAAAAGCTCCGAAGGAGTCTTGTCTCCCTAGATGAACACGCGATTGCAAAGATAACACACTAGCACCATGCTGAGCAGTGTCATCATCAACAACTCATGCATGCCCCAACTAATCGAGATCAACCATGCCTCTATACCACTTAACTAAAAAATCCTAAGCCCTATCAAAACTCAAACACTTGAACCCAAACTCACGTAGCTAAGGCATACACCTAAGGGGGGAACCAGGGGCACGGGAAGACAAAGTAGTAACCTCTGTCGAACCACGGAACGCACCCAGGGGTCACAAGGAGCCTAAGAGAGAAAAATATCCACCAATATATCATGCCAAAGATCCTCCACGGCCGCTGGACTAGGGCCAGGACGGCGTCCAATGCGGCCTGTAGCATGGGCGAAGTCCGGCGCTGCGAGACCTGGGATCACAGAAGGTGGGGAAGCGTTAGGTCGAAGTCGAGATTTGAGGTATGGGAAAAAGGAGACGAGAATGACAGTGCAGCAAGTCACACCTGGTGCAGAAAATCGCACCAATGGCAGAAAATCGCAAATCGCAAGGGCAGAATTCGAACATTTATCGCTAGGATGCGAAGAGCAGAGCCGAGGCATGTAAAGGTCCTAATATCCCGCCGTCGATGATCAGTCAATCCCAAGTCCCCCCCTCTATCGCTCGACTCACCCGGTTGGGGGGTAGAGGGAGCAGCACCCGTAGTGGTGCTGACCATACCCCCCTGCTTCCTACCACCTCCAGAATCTCCAGGTCCAGACGCGTAGGTCGTCCTCCTCTGGCGAATCCTACGGCAGTGCCGGCGATCCGCCAGTTTGATCGA
This sequence comes from Chlamydomonas sp. ICE-L, assembly GCA_013435795.1. Classification (NCBI taxonomy): domain Eukaryota; kingdom Viridiplantae; phylum Chlorophyta; class Chlorophyceae; order Chlamydomonadales; family Chlamydomonadaceae; genus Chlamydomonas; species Chlamydomonas sp. ICE-L. The sequence continues at coordinate 95,534 of JACBWV010000761.1, forward strand.
AAAATTTCTCCACAAGGTAGCACAGAGCCACTAGAGCGCAAGCTCATGCCAGGAGCCGACCGTCGGCTGGGCAGAGCAAAGGGGGCAAAGACGACGTAGACATCAGCAGGGAGCTTGGTCGGCTTGGCAACCTCCGGTATGCAGGCAGAGCCTCAAACACCGGAGAAAGGTTAGCGACGCCAAGGACGCGAGCAGACGAAGACGGGGTATCTCCACCGATGTCCAGGCTAGTCGCCGACTTGAGTCTGCACGTCACAGTCATCTACGACAGACGGGAGGAGGCGACAGACGGCAGGGGAGGAAAAAGAAGAGAAGATGGAGGAATGACCGGGGGGGGGTTACTTCCACGATGGCGGAAGGACTCTCATGACCGCTAGCAGAGGCAGCTGGTGCACAAACGTCTAGCCAATCATCAAGAGGAGCCGTTCCTCCGTTGGAAGGATTGGTCGCAGCCATCGCTGAGAATGATACTGCGCATCCCGCGCGTCCAGGAAAGACCATCCATGTCATGGAGTTTCTCAAAATGGCGGGAGGTCCTCGCGGAAGTTGCATCGCAAAGCAGTGGTAGTAAATGAAGGGCCGTATAACCTATCAGCTTGGATAACACTCCGGAGAGTGGACTTTGTGTGTGCAGCACGCCAATCTATAAATGCGGAGACGAGAATAAGTTACAAGCACAGGAGACCCATTAAGGGGCACCAGTGGAGGAAAGGGGGCGGTAGCCTGGAACCTGATCAGGGTACAGGCTAGACAGCGCGTGTCAGAAGAACAGATGACGCAGTCAACAGGAAGCTGACATAGTACTGTCAGGACCGATAGTTCTAAGGGAGTACACAAGGAGTCACCAAGACATAAAACAAGCGAGAGCACCGCTATTCATGCTGATAATCACATCCTCCAGGACATGGAGCCTGCCTACCTGAGGCTTGTGGGAACACCACCACCACCACCATTGTACCACCACAGCACCATTACACCACCACAGCACCATTGTACCACCGTGACACCACCACAGCACCATGACACCACCGCACCACCATTGGACCACCATTACACCACCACAGCACCATTACACCACCACAGCACCATTACACCACCACACACTCCTATCACCCATATCCTGCAGGTCATGGAGCCTGCCTACCTGAAGCTTGTGGGGACACCGCTACACCACCACGGCACCCATACAGCACCATTACACCACCATACACTCCTACCACCCACCTCCTGCAGGACATGGAGCCTGCCTACATGAAGCTTGTGGGGACACCGCTACACCACCACAGCACCCATACAGCACCATTACACCACCATACACTCCTACCACCCACCTCCTGCAGGACATGGAGCCTGCCTACATGAAGCTTGTGGGGACACCGCTACACCACCACGTCACCATAGCACCACACCACCATTACACCACCACACCACCATTGTACCACCATTAAACCACCAGGGCACCATTACAGCACCACACCACCATACACTCCTACCACCCATATCCTGAAGGGCATGGAGCCTGCCCACCTGAGGCTTATGGGGACACCGCTACACCACCACATCACCATTACACCACCACACCACCGTATAATCCTACCACCCACCTCCTGCAGGACATGGAGCCTGCCTACGTGAGGCTTGTGGGAAGGCCTGGTGATCTTGCTATCATGCTCTTGCCCGAAGACCAGATGACTGTATACTTCTCCAAGCACCCCAAGGTCTACCTGGTGAGTCATGAGGAATAAAGAGGGATCGGCAATATGATATCATATGATATCATATGATGCCGGCGGTCTGACTAGGTAACTTTGGCCTGGGGCATCAAATCATATGATGTTAAATCATATGATTTGTGTATGATATCATATGATATCATACTCGTCTTTGGTCAACATCATATGATTTGCCGTTCCCTAGGTATAAAGAGGGATAAGGAGGCATAATGATGGATAAGGAGGGATAATGATGGATAAACAGGGATAAGGAGGTATAAGGAGGTACAAGTAGGTGCAATGATGGATAATGATTGATAAGGAGGGATAAGGAGGGATAAGGAGGGATAAACAGGTATAAGGAGGTGTACTGATGGATAAGGAGGGCTAATGATGGATAAGGAGGGATAAGGAGGGATAAGGAGGGATAATGATAGATAAGGATGGATAAGGATGGATAATGATGGATAAACAGGTATAAGGAGGTATAAGGAGGTGTACTGATGGATAAGGAGGGATAATGATGGATAAGGAGGGATAATGATGGATAAGGAGGGATAAGGAGGGATAAGGAGGGATATGGAGGGATAAGGAGGGATAAGGAGGGATAAAGAGGGATTCATTTCACCTGTGCTTGTTTTTGGTGGAGCCTCCCCCAGAGTCACCCCGTTGTCCGTTTGTCTGTTGTGTTGTCGTGTTGTCTGTCTGTCATGTTGTCGGCATGTAACCCTGGCCCTAACTGGCCCCTGGCCCTGCTGCAAACCCTGGCTTAAGTCCGCTGCACTCAATTTTGGGGCTGCGTTTCACGCCGATGGCCAACACTCTCCGCCAATGTTTTGCATCACATGCAACGCACCCAGTACTTGTTTAAACTGCCTTTTCCTGTTTTAAGGTTGTGAATGTCCCTTCAGCCTATTTGGATACCTCTAAACTGAAAACAAATACATACAGACAGACCATTAATACATACATACAGACCATAGATACAGACCATAAATACGTACATACATACAGACCATAAACACGTACATATAAACCATGCAATCAAACTCTCTCCTTAGGACAGGCCAGATCTCCCTGGTGAGTCATGAGGGTAAATCTCGGTAAAGTTAGCAGCATACCTTACCCACCAAGTAAAGGCATCAATGTACAGCATCCAGACAGTACACAAAAGAACAAATAAATAAATATAAAAACAAAACATACGAACAAAACAAATAAACAAACAAACAAACAAACAAACAAACAAACAAACAAACAAACAAACAAACAAATAAACAAATAAACAAACAAGCATGAGTTGGTCACCTCTCCATACATCTTTGCTGCCTGCACACGTGGATTGTGTCATAATCTCATACCTGCTTCCTGTTGTTCATACACTCTTATCTAGCATACATACATGCAACTCATGCTATCAATCTAGCAATCCCATTCTCATATATGCTTCCTGTTGTTCATGCAGCCTAATTGGTACGACTTGGAGTGCTGTCTACTGGCTAACTTAATTAAGAATATGAGTTATTTACTAGATTCATCTCTTTTCCACCTGCTATACCTACAAAAGTGGTTGGGGGTACTGCTTTGATGAGGTGCTCAGAATGCCCTGGAAAATATCTCATAATATCGCAATGATAGATGCGATTAAAGCCCCATTCTCAGAAAAAAAAGATCGGGAGAAGTAAAAATTTGGAGGCCTTGACACCACCTGTGCTATAAATAAAAAAAGTGGTTGGGAGTACTGCTTTCTTTGCCGCTATAACTTATGAAGCTGATAATCCACTTGACTTGTACTGCTCTCTTGGCTGCTTTAACCCCTTGACTTGTACTGCTCTCTTTGATGCTGTAACTTATGAAGCTGATACCCCCCTTGACTTATATCCGTATGGTGGCTGGTCTATCCTATGACTTGACTCCAAATCCGCAATTCCAAGGCCGCACTTGACTACGAAAAATCATGAAAGTTGCAATCTCGAAAGCCCCCCAGGATCATCCCCACCCTTTTTCCTAGATCAGACTTCCTGGGCCTCGCCAACCCAGTGGTGGCCGTATGGTGGCTGTTCTGTTCAGCTACATTAGTGTAGCTGGTCTATTCAGCTACATGAGTGTAGCTGGTCAGTTCAGCTACAGGAGTGTAGCTGTTCTGTTCAGCTACAGGACTGTACCAGGAATGTAAGCAGGCACATAGACTGCCACAGGCGTCTGGAGCCTTCAACTACTTATTGTTTGCTGTGAGGCTGGAAGCTGTTTGTGTTCATCAGTGCTTGTTTTCGCTTTAGCCCCTCTTGATTTCGAGGTTGGGCAAGTCCATTGAGCCTATGTGGCTACCCTATTTGGCTACCCCTGGACTGTAACATACGTATATAACCCTTTAACTGCTGCTTGCTTGCAGGGAGGCTAAAAGCTGTGTGTGTTCATCAGTGCTTGTTTTCGCTTTAGCCCCTCTCGATATCGAGGTTGGGCAAGTCCCTTAAGCCTATTTGGCTACCCCTGGACTGTAACATACGTATACAACCCTTCAACTACTGCTTGCTTGCAGGGAGGCTGGAAGCCGTATGTGTTGGGCAGACTGCTGATTGAGATGATGACCTACAGCCCGATCCATAGCCTCCAGAAAGAGATGCTGCAGACGCCTGTGCTCATGCTATCTTGCAGCTCTGTGAGTATGTTGATGTGTATTGTAACATATTATGTGTGTCGATGTATGTCGATGTATGTTGATGTATGTTGATGTATGTCGATGTGTGTTGATGTATGTTGATGTGTGTTGATTTATGTTGGTGTATGTTGATGTGCGTTGATGTATGTTAGTGTCTCTTGATGTATGCTGATGTGTGTTGATGTATGGTGATGTATGTTGATGCGTGTCAATGTATGTTGATGTGTGTTGATGTGTGTTGATGTATGTTAGTGTATGTTGATGTGTGTTGGTGTCTCTTGATGTGTGCTGATTTATGTTGATGTGTGCTGTTGCAGTCGAGGGGTACATCGCAGCCGCCTGTGCTCATGCTAGTATACAGCTCTGCGATTATGTTGATGTATGTTGTATTGTTGTTACAGTCGAGGGGTATGACGCCTGTGCTCATGCTATCCTGCAGCCATGTGAGTATGTTGATGTATGTTGTATTGTTGTTACATTCCAGGGGTACTTAATTCTCTACTGATCCATGTCCTTCACCAATGTAATACAAGATCACCTGTGTGTGTCTGATGCTGTTCTCAAGGCACACAGTGACACCGCCTGTACAACCATGCATCCAAGCTCTCGTACCGCCACCCTCACACAGCTCGTGTAACACCACTCTCAAACAGCATGCCTAGTACTCTACATTGATCCATGTCCTTCACCGATGCAATACAGGATCACCTGTGTGTGTCGGATGCTGTTCGCAAGGTGCACAGTCTGTCGAACCCTGCATCCAAGCTCTTGTACCGCCACCCGCGTACAGCATGCCTAATATAGTGATATGTTCCATTGATTCATGTCCTTGACTGATGCAATACAGGATGCCCTGTGTGTGCCTGATGCTATTCGCAAGGCGCACAGCCTGTCGAACCCTGCATCCAAGCTCTTGTACCGCCACCCGCGTACAGCATGCCTAATATAGTTATATGTTCCATTGATTCATGTCCTTGACTGATGCAATACAGGATGCCCTGTGTGTGCCTGATGCTATTCGCAAGGCGCACAGCCTGTCGAACCCTGCATCCAAGCTCTTGTACCGCCACCCGCGTACAGCATGCCTAATATAGTTATATGTTCCATCGATTCATGTCCTTGACTGATGCAATACAGGATGCCCTGTGTGTGCCTGATGCTATTCGCAAGGCGCACAGCCTGTCGAACCCCGCATCCAAGCTCTTGTACCGCCACCCACGTACAGCATGCCTAACATAGTTATATGTTCCATGGATTCAAGTCCTTCACTGATGTAATACAGGATGCCCTGTGTGTGCCTCAGATGATGTTCGCAAGGCGCACAGCCTGTTGAGACCTGCATCACTGCTGTTGTACCGGCACCCTTTTAAATCATGCCCAATATGTGTATATTGCTCACTGACCCGTGTCCTCCACTGATTCAATACAGGATCACCTGTGTGCGCCTGATGATGTTCGGAAGGCGCACAGCCTATTGGGACCTGCATCACTGCTGTTGTACCGGCACCCTTTTAAACCGTGCCCAACATGTGTGTATTGCTCATTGACCCGTGTCCTCCACTGATGCAATGCAGGATCACCTGTGTGCGCCTGATGATGTTCGGAAGGCGCACAGCCTGTTGGGACCTGCATCACTGCTGTTGTACCGGCACCCTTTTAAACCATGCCCAATATGTGTGTATTGCTCATTGACCCGTGTCCTCCTCTGATTCAATACAGGATCACCTATGTGCGCCTGATGTTGTTCGGAAGGCGCACAGCCTGTTGGGACCTGCATCAGAGCTGTTGGAGTTTGAATGCTCCCACTTCGACATCTACGGTGGAAAGCTGTTCAAGAAAGCTTCCAGAAGCATGATAGACTTTTTCAAGAAGCACTCTGCGGATGCCATGCAATCGTAGACGTACAGGTTGAAGTTCAAGTTGAAGTTCATGCAATCGTAGACGTACAGGTTGAAGTTCAAGTTCAAGTGCATGCAATCGTAAACGTACAGGTTGAAGTTCAAGTTCAAGCTCATGCAATCGTAGACGTACAGGTTGAAGTTCAAGTTCAAGTTCATGCAATTGTAGACGTACAGGTTGAAGTTGAAGTTCAAGTTCATGCAATCGTAGACGTACAGGTTGAAGTTCAAGTTCAAGTTCATGCAATCGTAGACGTACAGGTTGAAGTTCAAGTTCAAGTTCATGCAATTGTAGACGCACAGGTTGAAGTTGAAGTCCATGCAATCGTAGACGTACAGGTTTAAACTTACAGGTATCGACTTCCTGATGTAGACTTAGGTTGGGCAAGTCCCCTTAGCCTATGTTGCCTACCCTTGGACTGTAACATACTAACATAAGATTAAACAGTATTGATTTCCAGGTGTAGACTTCCAGGTACACACTAAATAGTTGTAAACGTACATGTATGGACGTACAGGTCACAGATCCTAGGTAGCCTTGGTATCAGTTACAGTTACAGGGATTGTTTGATTTATGATCAGTTAAAGTTACAGGGCTTGTTTGATTTATGTCCTTTTCAGCCTATCTGGCCGGCTGGACCTCCCAGGGCTGTACGCATACTAGCTAGCTACTCTAGGGCTGTACTTTGTATTATATGGCTACCTTTGGACCTTCATGCAGATAATCTCCCTACCCTAGGGCTGTACTGCATACTACCTGTCTCCACTGTACTGTACTGCATACTGCCTGGCTACCTACGGGCATAGCCCTTTAGGGAGCGTGTTAATAACTGCTATATCCAATGCCCTAACCCCATACCACTGTCTGGCTACCCCGGGGCTGTACTGCATACTGTCTGGCTACCCTGGGTCTGTACTGCATACTGCCTGGCTATCCTGGGTCTGTACTGCATACTGCCTGGCTATCCCGGGGCTGTACTGCATACTGCCTGGCTATCCCGGGGCTGAACTGCATACTGTCTGGCTATATCGGGGCTGTACACCATATTATCTGGTTATCAACATTGAATAATCAAGATAACTCTAGACCACCAGGTAGGAGGCAATATCCGGTTCTGTGTTACAGACTTTACTATCAAAATATACTTGATACGGTCTCTACTCCGGTTCTCAAGAGTATGCTATGGTGAAAATCCTTTCAATAAAAACGAGTGTATGGTTGTGTTTATTCTGTTGTATTGCCCAAATGGCTATCTGCATTACCGGTATGTTTGAAGATGGTGGAGCCTTGAGATGTGTAATCAATCCAATATGAACTTGAAGTCCGATCCAAACTATTCCGTTCCGGGCCAACGGATCATTCTGTAGCTACACCTTTAACGTGCTCAGCTGTAGAAGAAAAACCACCAGACTGGCCACCACCTGACTTACCCCTAGAAAAAAGACCAAAACATAAAAAATAGTGACGCAAGATAAATAGAGACCGACACATCATATGATTTAGAACAAAGGTATGATATAATACAAATGCATCGTATGATATTTGTATGCACCGTTCGCGCATTATTAAATGGCAAATGACTTGGCAAACGACCCTTTTCCAAACTGAATCATAGTAGAAACTCAGCTGGCTGGGTGGCTCGCTAGCTTGCTCGCATTTGCCAAGTATCTCCAACAGCGTCAGTTACCAACAAACTGCAATTAGTAACTGGAACTTTTTGTTCTCACTGTAAAACCTGGTTATTGTTATTAACTGTGACCCTTGGCTGAGCAGTCACGGCCCAATGCTGGGCTAACAGAATTATTCAAGCCGAGAATGTGTAGCTTGCAGCATTGGGCCAGCCTGTGGTTAACTGCAATAACCGCGATTAGTAACTGGTACTTATTTGTTTTTTACTGTAAAACCTGGCTTACCTTATTAAATGTAACCCTTGGCTGGGTATTTTGTACTCTCTCTATCTCACTCTCCCTCCCTGGCTGGTGATTTTCAACATGTAACAAGGAAATTTAATTTGGCAAAACGACCCTTTGCCAACTGTTTTTTAGGTCTGAACTTCAGCCATTTTTCAGGTCTACAAAAAATCACTTTTGCCAAGTTATTTTTGTCACTTTTGCTTTTTTGAGACATCCTTTTTGTTAAAAAAACAGGTTTTGCCAACTTGTAATCTTGCTATTTAATACTGCGCGTACGGTACATGGTAACTTTATCCTAGTCAGACTGCCGGCATCATGTGAGGCATGATATCATGCTGTCCTAAATATTACATGTCCTTCTGTTAAATCAGCATACTATATCCCCTGGGCCTTGCAGCCTTCATAATGTCACTTGGTCACTACTGCTTTTCTATGGCACCCAGGCTCGTATTTTCCCCCACTGTATGTTAGAGGATAGGAAGTGATGAGGAAGCCAGCATACTCAGTGACAGGATAGGACACTAACTAATCCGGTGCGGAAGTCAAGTTCAGAAATTGCTGCTAGCAGATGTGCTATGAGCTCTCCTCTTTAATGACATGGAGGGAAGGCTTGGTCACACCAACGGCGCGGATAGTGTTAATCGGAATTCCCCTTGTTTCGCGGACAAAGTTACCCTGTGATGCAAGCGTGTTAGGGCAGGGTTTAGGCTGGATTACATTTTGGTCGTGTATCTATCCACACTGCCCTAGTCAGGTGGATAGATACACGACCAAAATACCAGCGGAAGTTCTTCTAGAGCGGAGAGGTAGGTTTAAAGTGGGTGGTGTTGAAAAACACCGTTTGTACCGTTGCGAAATAAAATGAGGAACTCGACTGCTAAGGCGGAGCTTAAGCAGAGGTGAACTTGGTGACAGCCTTGGTGCCCTCCGAAACAGCATGCTTAGCAAGCTCTCCGGGCAGGACCAGACGCACTGCGGTCTGAATTTCGCGGGAGGTGACCGTAGGCTTCTTGTTGTAGCGAGCCAGGCGAGCAGCCTCGGAGGCAATCTTGTCAAAGATATCGTTAATGAACGAGTTCAGGATGCCCATGGCCTTGGAGCTGATGCCTGTGTCGGGGTGGACCTGCTTCAGCACCTTGTAGATGTAGATCTTGTAGGTCTCAGCTTTGGCCATCTTCTTGGCCTTCTTCTTGCCCTCCGCAGTCTTCGCGGGGGCGGCCTTCTTGGCGGGAGCCTTCTCAGCAGCTTTGGGGGCCATAGTTATTTTGGGTACTTAGTAAAGGTTATTAGTTGAAGAAATGAGGGTCGCATACTTGTACGTGTTTCGAACAACTTGACGACATACCCGGATCAGCAGACCGCGATACAACGCAGTTTCAAAACGTCTTTGACAGCTGGACTAGGGGAGAAACTACGTCGCGTAACGCAGCATCGACAGGCGGATCAGCAGACTCGAGGAAAGGAAATAAAGGTGTCTGTTGTCGAAGAACAAGTATCGTTCGCTCATCCCCCTTATCAAATCAACTTTTCAAAAATGGTATTCCAAAAAGGACAGGCCGGTGGCCGTGGAGGCAAGAAGTCTGTGTCCCGCAGCGCTAAGGCTGGACTGCAGTTCCCTGTAGGACGCGTCGCCCGCTACTTGAAGAAAGGCAAGTACGCCGAGCGCGTTGGTGCTGGTGCCCCCGTGTACTTGGCCGCCGTGCTCGAGTACCTGTGTGCCGAGGTGCTGGAGTTGGCTGGCAACGCTGCTCGTGACAACAAGAAGACCAGGATTATCCCTCGCCATGTACAGCTGGCCATTCGCAATGACGAGGAGCTGTCCAAGCTGCTGGGCTCCGTCACCATCGCGAACGGCGGTGTGCTGCCCAATATCCACTCAGTGTTGCTGCCCAAGAAGTCAGCCAAGAAGGAGGCCGAGGCTTAAGCTGCATCTGTCCGGCTTCTCCCCGTGAGAACAAAACGGTGTTTTTTAACGCCACAAATATCGACCTTGCTTCTTTTATGTTGAACGGTGCAGTTCGGGTAGCTTCTGGATATCTAGCTATCCCGATGCATTTTCCGAGAGGGGGGTTGGATCCCACTGGAAGCAGGCTGGAGTGTGGAATCTAGAACTGAGTATGTAAATGGAACCGAGTGAAGCAATGGAAGCTGTGCGGGGGGACCACTGGGTTATCATTTAATTCCCCTCAGGATATGCGTTATTGTTTGACCATCTAGCTAATTGTCCTGAAGGCACCCCGAAATGCAGTGTTCGCCTCTTCTCGTTTTTGCCTACCTGTAGACAATGGGTTAATCCTAACCATGGCTACACCAGTAATCAGTTCTGGAATTATTGCACGATGTCAGTCCACTTTATCGTGTTATACACTAATATACACAATATCGTGCACGGCAGCCCTAAGTATGGACCACTTTTTATTGTTATCTATATTCAAAATACGTCCACCATAATGGCTGCTGCTGTATTTGTGGTATGCCATGCATATTTAGCATCAAGAGATCCGAAGAGGTGTATGCCGGTATGATCCGTGTTAGCGATATATATTGCCTTATCATCTTGGTACGATAACTGATGACAGCTACATCGAACCTAATGGCAACTGGCAACAACCTAGATCTAACCTGGACCTGTATGTTGGCACGTTGGCAACTACATCCGGCCTGGACCTGGACATGTCGGTGCTCGGCACCTTGATTGGCTGTTGTACTTTAGTCATCTTATATACCGTATTATTACCGGTATATGAATACGGTACACGTTTAATCATCTTCGAGTCTGTTTGAATATTCATTGTTTAGAACATCCATCTCAAGTGATAAAGCCCTAATTGCACCGATGATATGGGGTATGAGAGAGGGTTTTGCGTCTAGTAATCTCACAGCTTCTGGACAAAAGTCGATCACCTCTTGGATTCTTGGGCATACAGCAAATGCTTCACTGCATGTTCAGCATCTCCATTGAACATGTATTTTACAGGCCAAAAGGATGCTATGGCCCTCCTCGGGGTCGATGTATTCAATCTGGTTTGTATATGACTTGTCACTTTGTCAGAAAGATTAATGTATGATCCGAACTGGTCAATCCTAGCTTTGGTAATAAACTCGAAGAAGAAATTGAATGAGGAACTACCATTATCAGTCAAGACCTCACGCCTCGTGATGAGGTGTACTATGTATGTATTATTTATTTATTATCGGTCAAGAAATATATACTCTGTGTTGGTAGTTCAATACGATTCACCTATACTCCGGGATCAATAGCAACAGAAGCGGTTAAGGTAGTACATTTAATTGGTCTGTATGATTACTGTAACTCCCTGGAAATAAGGTTGGTTTGTTTAAAAGTGCATTATAGTCTCCAGAAAAACTGTTGGTGGTATTTTTGCTGTTTCTTGGTTGACCAAATATATATTGAGAGTTGGTAAACATATTAAATTCTGTAACAAATTAAACCCATGACTCCATGAGATCCAGAAAAATGTGTGAAAAATAAAAAATAAGACGAATTTAAATCAAACAAATCGCGAGAGGGCGTACCAGGGGGCGTACTATATATCAAAAGCAAACATATTAAACATTAAATTGCCTGTTGGCAGGACTCGTCCTCGAATGATAGGACTCGATCCGTTTGAACATGTTATGCAGATCCCAGGCCAAACCCCTCCTCCAACCATGATAGCTCAGACTGTAACTACAGTATCTGCCGTAGAACAAATAGCCCAGCCCCTCGCTACAGAGTCGCGGAAACCGTCTCAATCTTGAACTTTCGAGGGTCACGCTTCCTAATCGAGACAAGTTCTAAGAGCGTGTCGCAAGCGACACGGGAAAACGCTTTAGCGGTCACCGGCAGTAAGAAAGTAGCTACTCGTAGTCGACTAGAGCTACACACGTTGAACAAGTTTTGCGAAGGATCTTGACCGCTGCGATGATGATAACTCTAGTCATGCGCACTCCAACAATGAGCAAAATGTTTGGGTGCGGAGGTGGTCGGATCCGTTCAAACGCCTGGACATCTGTCGACAGACGGACAGCGGAGGGCGGAGAGAGACACGGGGGGAACACAAGGCTTCAGCCCGGGACGCTGGGGGGTCCAGAGGAGGCTAAAGCGAAAAAGACGGCAAACACCCTGTGCCACAATTACTCCTGTCGAAGACTGTGAGCAGCCAAATTGCTGGAGCCATGTAACCAAGATAAAGTGTATATGTTGGTGTTTAAAAACACCCTTTTGTTCTTGTCTGCGAAGTGCACGCTTCAAGTATGGTCGGAGTGGAGATTTATCCACCGAAGCCGTATAGGGTACGACCCTGGCGCTTGAGGGCGTAGACGACATCAAGAGCAGTGACTGTCTTACGACGGGCGTGCTCAGTGTAGGTCACAGCATCACGAATGACGTTCTCCAGGAAGACCTTGAGCACACCGCGAGTCTCTTCGTAGATGAGGCCGCTGATACGCTTCACGCCACCACGGCGAGCCAAACGACGGATGGCAGGTTTGGTAATACCCTGGATGTTATCACGCAAGACCTTGCGATGGCGCTTGGCGCCTCCCTTTCCGAGTCCCTTGCCACCTTTGCCGCGTCCAGACATGTTGAGTAGTTACCGTAGTGATTGGCGAAGAGGAAAAGAAGGTGCTTGAGTAATTGTGTAATACCTATGACTATATAGCGATGCGGTTGACCCACAATTAGGCCTGCTGATCCGACAGTCTCGAAGCGGATCAGCAGAATGCGGTCCCTTTCCCACCCAAGGCTCGTTGACTCGCGTTGACCTCTGAACCCCAAAACCCGCAAGCCACGGAGGTTTAAAATCCCGATGTGAGCACACCTCGGGACCAGCGTCCGGACCAATACACAAACATCACCATATCCAATGGCTCGTACCAAGCAAACCGCCCGTAAGTCCACTGGCGGCAAGGCCCCCCGTAAGCAGCTAGCCACCAAGGCTGCCAGGAAGAGCGCCCCTGCCACCGGCGGTGTCAAGAAGCCTCATAGGTAAAGGCCCGGAACCGTCGCCCTGCGCGAGATCCGCAAGTATCAGAAGTCCACTGAGCTGCTTATCCGTAAGCTGCCCTTCCAGAGGTTGGTTCGTGAGATTGCCCACGACTTCAAGACCGACCTGCGTTTCCAGTCTTCTGCAGTTCTGGCCTTACAGGAGGCCGCCGAGGCCTACCTCGTGGGTCTGTTTGAGGACACCAACCTGGCTGCCATCCACGCCAAGCGTGTCACTATCATGCCCAAGGACATCCAGCTGGCTCGCCGCATCCGTGGTGAGAGGGCTTAAGCAAGCTGCCTCAGAGTCTGGCAACCAAACGGTGTTTTTCAACACCACCATCTTAAATACTCGGTGACACACTAACAAGCATTCTCCTACACATGCAATGTTCCTTGTATCCAGGTCTAGTGAAGCCGTATATTAATTCCCAGCGGACCTAATTATCTCAAAATCTGACTGGCCATGAATGCGATTTGGATTAAGCCGACTGATAGTCAAATAAGTAGGGCTGTCAATATCGCACGGTATGTTCAATTACCGTACTATATATCGTGATATACCGTACGGTATTTTTATACCCTTTTTGGGGGAAATCAGTATAAGACCAAGGGGATATAACAGGAAATACCGTTTACACGTCCATACACTTAAAATCAAGTCAAATGGATCAATACTGAGGGAGATAGAAAAACACGGTTATATCGTGGTCTATTACCGTACGATATATCGTGATATATCGTACGGTATAAATTCCCTGACCCAGACTCAGGTGCTTCTGACGAGAATCGAACCGCCGACCTGCCGAGTCGCAAGCCCAAGTGTATACATAACACGTATAGGTAAATATATAGACGTTTGAGTGTTATGCCCGTTCATATCGCAGTCCATGTGAGTATGTGACATTTCAAGGCTGCGCTATATACCAAATTATTTGCAACACAGCCTACTCACTTAGATGCGCACCCGCTTGCCTTCACACCCACCTGTGCCATACCACAAATTCAACCACACAGGTCCCACGTTTGAGTGCTAAGGCTGTTAGCAAGGCTGCGCTGTATATCAAATATTTGCAACACAGCCTACTCGCTTGCTTGCTCATCCACTTTTTTTTAGTTATGAAAGAAAGTTCACCCCAGGAGGTGGGTCTCCCGACACAAACCAGCGGCACTTGCCTTCGGACCCACCTGTGCACGTCCACGAACTCAACCATGCAGGTCCCATATTTGAGTGTTAAGGCTGTCAGCAAGGCTACGCTGTATACCAATTATTTGCAACACAGCCTACTCGCTTACGTACTTATGCCCCTGTCTCCACACCCACCTGTGCACGACCACAAACTCAACCAGCAGGTCCCATATTTGAGTGCTAAGGCTGTGAGCACTACATCCATCAAATACTTGCAACACAGCCTACTCGCTTACCTGCTCACCCCCCAGTCTCCACATCCACCTGTGCACGACCACAAACCATGCAGGTCCCATATTTGAGTGCTAAGGCTGCCAGCAAGGCGTCCATCCAGCAACGTGGTATCCCTGGCTCTCTCAAGATATTGATGGCGGGTTTTCATGACTGGCTACGATCCAAGCTGGTGCGTACCTGCATGTGTGTTTGTGTGTATATGTGTGTGTGCTTGTGTGTGTATGTGTGTGCGCGTACCTGCATGTGTGCTTGTGTGTGTGTGTTTTTACAGCCTAGCCGGTTTAGGGGTAGCCAAATAGGCTAACTAGACTTGCCGAACTCAATATTGGGAAGGTTCGTATACAAAACAAGCACTGGTGAACTGAAACACCAACTAATCGTACTGTTTCTTCTTGGGTAACTGTACCTTCATGTGTGACAGCAGTCATGTACTGCACTCACTGTTAGGGTAGCCATAGGCTGCGAGGAGTTGTGCGTAGCAGGGTACTATATTTTTTCATTTCGGGCTGCGCTTTTGACGCAACTGCCTCCTTTTGAGTTGCACTTTTGACTCAACTGCAAAAGGAAATATGCATTACATTTTGGTCGTGTATCTATCCACACTGCCCTAGTCAGGTGGATAGATACACGACCAAAATACCAGCGGAAGTTCTTCTAGAGCGGAGAGGTAGGTTTAAAGTAGGTGGTGTTGAAAAACACCGTTTGTACCGTTGCGAAATAAAATGAGGAACTCGACTGCTAAGGCGGAGCTTAAGCAGAGGTGAACTTGGTACAGCCTTGGTGCCCTCCGAAACAGCATGCTTAGCAAGCTCTCCGGGCAGGACCAGACGCACTGCGGTCTGAATTTCGCGGGAGGTGACCGTAGGCTTCTTGTTGTAGCGAGCCAGGCGAGCAGCCTCGGAGGCAATCTTGTCGAAGATATCGTTAATGAACGAGTTCAGGATGCCCATGGCCTTGGAGCTGATGCCTGTGTCGGGGTGGACCTGCTTCAGCACCTTGTAGATGTAGATCTTGTAGGTCTCAGCTTTGGCATCTTCTTGGCCTTCTTCTTGCCCTCCGCAGTCTTCGCGGGGGCGGCCTTCTTGGCGGGAGCCTTCTCAGCAGCTTTGGGGGCCATAGTTATTTTGGGTACTTAGTAAAGGTTATTAGTTGAAGAAATGAGGGTCGCATACTGTACGTGTTTCGAACAACTTGACGACATACCCGGATCAGCAGACCGCGATACAACGCAGTTTCAAAACGTCTTTGACAGCTGGACTAGGGGAGAAACTACGTCGCGTAACGCAGCATCGACAGGGCGGATCAGCAGACTCGAGGAAAGGAAATAAAGGTGTCTGTTGTCGAAGAACAAGTATCGTTCGCTCATCCCCCTTATCAAATCAACTTTTCAAAAATGGTATTCCAAAAAGGACAGGCCGGTGGCCGTGGAGGCAAGAAGTCTGTGTCCCGCAGCGCTAGGGCTGGACTCCAGTTCCCTGTAGGACGCGTCGCCCGCTACTTGAAGAAAGGCAAGTACGCCGAGCGCGTTGGTGCTGGTGCCCCCGTGTACTTGGCCGCCGTGCGCGAGTACCTGTGTCGAGGTGCTTGGAGTTGCTGGCACCGGCTCGT
>JACBWV010000762.1:0-33322 GCA_013435795.1 Chlamydomonas sp. ICE-L
AACAATGTTTTCTTCTCGGAATTTTCGCCTCTATTTTCGAAACTTCTTCAACACACTCATCCTTGATCTTGTTGCATTTCCCCTTGTTGCGGATCGAAAACTTCTTGACTCTATCATGACAGGAATGTCAATATCCTTAACAATCCTTTGAATGTCCCGTCCGCTTTGTACCTGAAAGCGAATGAGATTCCATATGGTTGATTTTCAGGCTTCTTGCTTCCGTACAGCATCCAAGAGTTCTTGTAAATCACTAGACTCATCAATGGCGTTATCCAGGGTGTTTGTGGACAGTAACCGCTTGTACAGCTTTTGCACACGTATGTCAGCCACAATTTTCTCTCTTAGCAGCAACTGTACCGATGGACGAGTGACTATTTCCGGGATGATGATATGGATCCCATCTTTCAAGACATTATTGACAACACATGGTCCAGGTTTTTCAAACACATAAACGTTAAAGTCTAATGGAACTTCAACTAATTTCACCAGGTGTTCCGCATATATATCAGCAATGTTTTGGAGATCCTCTTTTGTATGTCTTCTTTCTTGTATCTTGTCATAGTCGTAGCGAAAATCGATATCCACTAGAATGGGTGATATTGATTTGTGTTTTTCCATGAGACAAACATTTTCATTTGCTTTTATAGCCTGCGCATATTCATTGTGGAATATGTCCATTTGCTCAGATGGGACAAAGAATTTTCCTCTAGTATTTCCCATCCCAACATGGGAATAAATGCCATTTTTTTCTGAACGGAAAGTGCTCAGAAAATCCATGAAGTTCATCATAATGTTTCAATGTTCAAACCTGGTTAAGTAAATACATTTGTCAAATTTTTAAATGATTATGCGAAATAATTATTCTGCCTAAACAAAAATGTTCGAATCATCTTTAGATATCACTAGTATCTGCTCTCCTAGTCGCTTGGGACATTATAAAAAAACAAACTCGTGTTTTTTACCAAATGAATTGAAAAACATAGCGGAATTACATAACAAAAAGTCACCAATACAGATTAATACAAATGTGGGAGACAAAGACATGATAAGACAACTCACAAATGGCAAGTGTGAATCAGAAAATTGCCTATTAAAAATAACCTCATTAGAAATGCATTTAAAGCACATCTTCAAACCAAAGAAGCCTCATAGTTGGTACATAAATGACAGGGAGTGGTTGAGTAGTATTGACATTGACAATGTTTTGGTACAATATATAGACGAATACTTTGACTTCTTAGGAGTGTTTCCAATAAACTTCGCAGACCGCATCGGTTCCGGGTGTGTGTCTGACAAGATATGCAATACAGATAGAATGATGGACACGTTGATAAAAATGGGCAAGCGAAGCTTTGGGGTTGTTTTCAACTTAGATCGCCATGACCAACACGGATCCCATTGGGTATCAATGTATTGCAATATAGATCCTGCTTCTAAATTGTACGGTATTCATTATTACGATTCGATGGCGGTTGCTCCCAGATTCCAGTTTACGTCATTTATGAACAATGTTCAGCAGTACGTTAATAATTTACGACATACTAGAGAATTCCAAATAAAAATAAACGTTATTAAAAAGCAATTCAAAAAAACAGAATGTGGTATGTATAGTATGCTTTTTTTGATATCTTGCCATGAGAAACAAAAGCACGTGGACTTTGATAGCATTTGCAAAAGCATGAAAGATGATGACGATGTCGCTAATATTAGGAATATATTGTACGCAACATTCAATTAAGAAAATGGAACACAAATATAAACAAATTATATAACCAAATAATAATGGAACCGGTTGAAAACACATTGGTATGTTTCACAGACGGCTCATGTCTCAACAACGGTAAAAAAAACGCAAAGGCTTCGTACGCCAATGTTTGGCCATTTTCCCCAAAGTATGATTGTGCATTCGCGTTACAAGGGCGAATACATACGAACAATAGAGCAGAATTCACAGCGCTAATTCATGCATTCGAAACGGCAAAGGAAATTGATCCTAATGGGACTAAAACATTAGTAGTGTACACAGACAGTATGTTGTTGATAAATACGATTAATTTATGGATTAAAAACTGGAAAAAAAAGAATTGGTTAAAAACTAATGGAGAACAAGTGTCTAATTTAGATCTAGTCAAAAGACTAGATCACCTAACAGCTAATCGCAAGTTTATACTTCATCATGTTAAAGCACATACTGGTAAAAAAGACTGGGTGTCTATCAATAACAACAAGGTAGACGTGTTGGCTAGGGACAAATCTAAGGAACCATTACTTCATTCTTGTGCAGAAGATAAATGATATTCAAAGTATTTTTCCTTCCTGGACGCTGCGCTCTCCCTATTACTTGTTGTAACATATAAGGATTGATAGAGTGTAAAAACACGATATGTGTTGTGTTTTCCAGGTTCAAACCACATCCATCTCGCATGGAGTTCATAAACAACACCTGACACTTTGCATCAAGCTTGTAATTATGTATAGACTTCTCAGTTGATTCTGTTGTCCCTTTGTCCATCGATGTGAATATAATGTCTTCTTTTTTCAAAATATCCCCAACAATATCTAAAATTGCGTCATCATCGCTGAAGAAAATCCATTTACCTAAAGGATCGGGTTTAATATAACATTTTGCGAGAACCTTTATTTTGTCAATCTTTGTGGCACCGTTGGAGTTCACATATGTATCCATGTTTTTCTCAAGTATGTTTATTCTACACACGATATCGTTAATTTTACTGTCAGGTATTTCGTTCTCCATGAGAATCAAAAAGTCACGTTCATCTTGTAATGCTTTAAAGACCTTTTTCGCATATTCTGATATAGAATCATTTGAAGCTGTATCTGGGCTCACGAGGCTTGTATACTTAGATTTTACTTTTTTTAAATTCAAGACATTCAACAACATAACATCAGACTCTTCTATTACACCATTCAGGAACAATGATATCTCCCCGTCATCTATCTCGATTATCTGTACATTTGGCGGATCCAGTTGTATACATTGTTCGATCAAACTGGACTCGCACCGACACATACAATTTTTAATTTCGTCTTTGTTTAAATGCGACATATTAAAGGGACCTATGTATGTGTGGCGGTCATGGTCAAAAGAAGCTGATAACAACCATATCATTTTTGAACTAGGTATGTTGTAAAACAATTCTGAAGCCGTGTCTATCTCATCGATTATCACTCGCTCGATCAGAGTCCCTTTATTGTAATCTCTTTCAAGGGATGCTAGTGCGCTGGACACCGGATCTATGAATAAAGTGCTAGTTATGACAAGGCAAACGCCATCAAATATTTTATTGGTCTTCCATAGTTGTATAGTGTCTGCGTAATTCGATATTGACAAACACTTGAATGATCCAGGTGCGAAAAAACATTTGATAGCATTTACCCATTGTTCTTGAATATTAGGAGGAACAACCAATACGTTTAGAGATTGCGATACATCTTTAGCGATGAGAGCAAGAATTGCGTACGTCTTACCCGTCCCAGGTGGATCATTCATAATTCCCATACGGACTTCCCGTGCTACAATATCATCCTTTACCTTGTATCTGTCTTCGTTTTTGGGTTTTATTTTAACCTTGTGAATAGACTCTCTTTCTATAAACATACATCTGTGTACCATTCTTCGTTGATGATCCCATAGCTGCATCTTTGTATTTGGGATATCATTTGTCATGGGATAAGACTTGTCCAGCATCATAGTTAATCCTAGTTGTAAGTCTTAAAGTAATGTATATAAATACAACGCATTAATTATAGTTAATGGATGAACAAAAATATCTAGACTTGCTGAAGGACGTGATGCAAAATGGATCAGAAAGACAAGACAGAACTGGGACAGGAACACTTTCAGTTTTTGGAAGGCAACTACGATTTGATATATCGCCAAATGTTTGTCCGATTCTCACTACGAAAAGAATACCTTGGAAGCACTGCATAGAGGAGCTCTTATGGTTTTTGAGAGGGGATACTAACTCCAAGATTCTAGAAGAAAAGGGAGTTAAAATATGGAAAGGAAATAGCTCGAGAGACTTCCTAGACAAAAGAAATTTACAAAACCTCCGAGAAGGAGACATAGGACCAGGTTACGGCTTCCAATGGAGGCATTATGGAGCTGTATACAAGGGTTGTCACCTTAGTTATGAAAACCAGGGCATCGATCAAATAATGAATATTATTAACACTTTGAAAACTAATCCCTTCGATAGGCGAATCGTATTGAGTTCTTGGAATCCAAAAGATTTAAACAACACAGCGCTCCCACCATGTCATTGTTTTGCACAATTTTATGTGGAAAAGGGAAAAGATGGGAGGAACAATTTGAGTTGCCACATGTACCAAAGGAGTGTAGACACTTTCCTTGGATTTCCTTGGAATATCATGTCGTATTCTGTTTTAACAAAAATACTAGCGCTAAAGTGCGATATGGATCCGAAAGAATTGGTAATATCAACCGGAGACACCCATATATACACAAATCACATACAAAGTGTGAATACACAATTACAAAGGACCCCCTTGAATCCATTTCCGCAATTGATACTGAAAGACAGGATCAAGGATATTGATTTTTCAGAAATCACAATTGAAGATTTCGAGTTGATTGGTTACAAACCATTAGAGGCGATTAAAGGAGTCATGGCGATATAATGACATCCGCCATATCTATGGATTCCGCTCTGAAAACCCTGTTATTCCATTATATTATCTTTTTTATAACGCGTCTCTCCCTGTAACCTAGTCACAAATAGGACATGTTAACACTTATCTAAAAGTAATTGCGGATATATTTTTAGTTACATCATGTTTCTCGCCAAACTTGAAAAGGTAGAACCACTTAAAAAACTTGTAAATCTTCTTTTGGACCTTGTGTCAACTGTGGAGTTTATGATAGACCATACGGGTATACATATCCATTGTTTGAACACTACACATACGTGTGTTGTAGATTTTATAATTCCTGTGTCGGCGTTCAAGTCGTTCTCATGTCAAGAAGATGATTTTATTATACATGTACCGCTCGTTAATTTGAGCAAAGTTCTTAAATGTATCGCAAATGATCAATCAATTTACATCAAGATAGAATCACAAGCGGAAATGGTTTTGCATTTCCATGACAAGTGTGACAATGCTAGAGAGTTCCAACTTTCTCTACTTTCACTTGACGAAGATGCTAGTCTTATACTCGAGTTACCCGATAAGGATACTTATATAGTAGGAAAAGAATTTGATGCCGACGAATTCAACACTCTGATTAAGGAGTTTGCATCCATTGGTGATTTTATAAAGATAGACACGATTGACAATAATTTGAGGTTTTCGACTGATGGTGACATCGGTCGTGCCAATATTTTATTCAAATCAACACAATCCCACCGTGACGAATTGCAACTAGGTACATTTGCCACAAGGTATCTAGTGGCAATTACAAAAACATCATGTGCTACAAAAGAAAATACTCGTGTCTATATATATTTGTCTGAGGAAAAACCGATTATGCTCAAATATGAATTGATGTATGGATTCGGTACCATTGTATTCTACTTAGCTCCTAGAATGGATGACGATGAAATGATCAATGCTGACGATTCTTAATCCCATAGTTGTAAAACAATATGGCGGCTATTGCACCGCATGTTTGTGTCACTACATATAATATGAACTTTTCTAAAGATATAGTACCGTTTAGTAACATTGCCGTGCTGGTAGCAGGGTTAAAGTGTCCTCCTGATGTGACAACGCCTATGAACATGGCACCCGTATACACCAACCCTGTAATGATTGCAATTGTATATTCGGGGTATTTTGTAGATATAAAATAACTGAGAATACACATAAATGTGCCTATGAACTCTATTATAATGTCGAACATTTATTTGATATGAGAAGAAAGTTTGAATCTGAGCATGAAAATATGATCGTGGTTTTGGAAATCATATGACACGTTGTTTTCGTCTACAAAACAACATGTTATAGAATTTAATTCTTTTTTTATTGGTATTTCTGGACATATTACTGACCCTTTTGTGACAACACATATTTGGAGATTTGATATTTGCGGAATTACAAGCTGAATACACGAACATGTGTCTAAATCGTGAATGTATCTTGCGGCGATTTTGAATCTCCCACAATCAAAGTCTATACTTGCATCGTGTGTTTCTTGTTCAAACCCAAGCATATGGGCGAGTTGACTGTGTTCGCCCCATAAAACGCTGAAATCTTTATTTGACACAATACTATATTTGCAGGTATTTTCGTTATATACCATAGTAAATTCTTGGTCGACTATTCGAACCATTTCCGAGTTTATAATATCACACAATACGACCGGGTCTTTTTTATAGTCACCGTTGGGAATGTAGACGATTATATGATTTTGGAGAAAGTCAATGATACCAATTTGGTTACATGTGTTGTTTATAAGTGGTCTAGACAGTGGAATGGTAGGGTTTATGACTTGTACACTGTCAACAATGTCCATATTGTAATTGGATTGATCAATGTCCATATTGTACATGGATTGATCAATGTACAATTCCTTGTTTCTAAACCTACTATTTACGATGATGTCGATATATTTTGTTGACATGTTTAATAAAATATAGACATATTATGTGTGGTTGAAACGCATATAAAGATTCTAGCACGATCTACTATTAAATGAATAATGGTTTTTTAACCATACCCAATCTAGAAGAATGTTTGAATGTATTCAAGGACTATATGAACAAGAACTATACTATCAATATGGATTACGTAGTGGACGATCAACAACTGAAAGAGTTTTTTTACAACGAGATGCTAACAATTTCAAACAACCATACGTTTGATTCATCATCACTTAAGGACAAAAACAACCACGTGATGAACATTGTCAAGTCCCGGGTACTAAAGTTGAAAAAACAGGGTCCCGAGTTAATGACGAGTGTCAAGGACACCAATTTCACTAAGGATTTTGATAATCTACTGAAGGCACGGAATGATGAAAACTCACCTGCTGTACATAAACTTCCTTCTGAACTAGAGTCCGCAATTGTTAACAAAGACCTCAACGAGTTCGAAATGAATCAAAAATTGAAAGAATACCAAAACACTCGCGATATCAACAACAGATTACTTTCTAGCATAGAAATTAACAAAATGAACGGAAGTATTCCGGATCCAAATGAATTATACAAGGCGCTAGCAATACCGCCTCCAGTGCCACAAGACGAACACTCAACAAATAAAGAAATCAAATATATCATACCTGCCCCAAAATATATCAAAAACGATATATACATATCAATCAACGGAGCCGATCGCGATTGGCATTCGGATAGACTAAGGTATAAATATGTAGTCGATTTCTCTTCCAAGAAAGATAACTCTATTAGTAACACACCTCGGAATATAGAGATGTTCAAAGTCAGTTGTGTAATGATTCCGGCCGAGATTTGTGAACGGAAACATTACAGGTGCAACCCGAAGTTGCAATTCCAACACGATTTCGACTTTCAATACCCTTATATAATGTTGCGCATCGACGAATTTCCAAGTAATTACGACGGAACAAACTCGAATGTCCGAAATTGCTTTTGTAAGCTTTTGTTCGACAAAACATACAAGACCCCGAATGGTAGGGGGTATACATTGCTGAAACCTATGCAGGACGAGAAAATCGTATTTTTTCCGAACACACTATCTACTTTGCAACAACTATCGTTAAGCTTTTTGAAACCCAATGGGACGTTGTTCAACAACAGCATTGATGATTACTTGATATTCAAGATCGAACATGAATCATTCAATCCACTGTACCTGAAAATTGTGGTAGATAAATTTTTTGACAAGAACGAATTCTTCCCTGGAGATCATGTCAACATAAGAAATTTCGTTATAAATAAAAATAAGGACGTTCCTACAATACGACTTTTGGAATTTGTTAACAGATACGAGGGGCATGATGTTGTAGAAATAGGCAAACCAAATGATGATGGATATTATAATTCATTCTATGTGGTTGCTCCCGGAATTATTAATCAAAAAATGGGAACACTTAAGGAAGACGCAGAAATAATAGACGCACTGAATATTTATAATTCGGGAATTAACTGGCTTCTAGTTACAGATACGTGTGGAGAAATTATCAATACGTCGTTACAAAATGTTATTTCAATGAAAATGACAGTAAATATACCAGATTCTACACAATCAATCAACAGCTATGCCCAATGATCTCAATACAACACACGATGCGTCATTTTCTGCATGCTTTTTGGAACAACCACTACCTATCCCAAGAAGAACATCATCAACACCCTTGACACACACCGTATATTTTTTACATCCGGATGATGTCGTTTCAACGGACATTTCGTAAAACCTCGGACACATATTGTGGTTGTACTGATAGTGCTTAATCAGACTATCCTTGTAATTCGTGTTTTTTCTGATCAACTCTGAAAAATCTATATTGCCCTCGATTAAATTTACCAACCAATCTTCTACAATAGCATAGTCCTTGACGTCATTCAACATGGCACCAACAAATGCCTCGAACACGTCCTCCATTATTTTGCTACTCGTCCGGCCCTCATTTTCCTCAATTTGCTTTGAAATTAAAATGAACCTGTCAAGACGGATAATTGAAGCAAAATTACCCAACATTATTCCGTTAACCAACTTGGTCCGGACCTTTGTCATGAAATCCCTCATTCTCATCCGGGTATCGATCATACAAGTATCGGCCAACGGCGAGGTTCACAATAGCGTCTCCAAGAAACTCCAATCGTTCATTAGACTCCTCTTGGAGAGGATAACAGTTTGCAGGGCATGCGGAATTGCCATTGATGAAGTTCTCATTTTTTCGGGTGCAATACGATCTATGTACAAACGCCTTTCGATATATGTTTAAATCATGTATAATAGGGTTGTCTAGGTATTCAGCCAATATACTATACACATCGTCATAAGATACCAACTTGTTGTTGGGGTTGTATGGCAATTCACTTCCCATCTCTTGATTTAATGTATTATACAAGCCTTTAACCTTTTCCATTTTTTATATAAAGATATGTACCTATGTATGTTTAAATGAATAACGTCTTATTGTATGTAGATACGAGAGAAAAAGGAATAATTTCATCTAATCGACTTACTATGCCTTACGAAGAAAAACAACTCGACATAGGTGACTTTAATATCGTATGTAAAGAAACTAAAGATGTGCTTTATGTAATTGAAAGAAAATCTATACCGGACCTGATTGCTTCTATAAAGGATGGCAGATATATAGAACAAAAGACGAGGGCATTGTCAGTATATGGCACGAAAAAATACGCATACGTCATAGAAACGGGTGGAAGTTTTAGATGGAATACGGATGACAAACAAGTACGATCAGCAGTCATCAACACAATAATACGCGATAATATTCCGGTATTTACAAGCTATGATATTTCTGACACATGTTCATTAATTAACAACATATGCGACAAGTTCGATAATGGACAAAATATATATCGGGGTATTTCCGAAAATACATATCTATCATGTATAATAAAAGGCAAAAAACATGAAAATAAGAAGGATCCGATGGTAATAGCCAAGTTACAGTTATCACATATACCAGGAATTTCTTTGAACAATGCCGAGGCAATTTTGAATGAATTTGGAGTCAATAGAATAGCTTCACTTATCGAATGCTTCAAGACAGATACAGACTTAAACAAGAGATTGTTATCAATACCTGGTGTAGGTAAAAATAAAGTTAAAGAGCTCTTGTTTTCACTCGGACAATAAAACAAAAAAACGCTAAACGAGTAACTGGGCATTACTTTCTTCCTTTAGCCTTTTTAGCCTTTTTAGGCTTTTTATCAGGTTTTTCTTTTTTAGGTTTTTCATTATACTTTTTAGCCTTTTTAGCCTTTTCCTTATCCTTTTCAGCCTTTTTAGCATTTCCCTTATCCTTTTTAGCCTTTTCCTTGGCCTTTTCCTTGGCCTTTTCCTTTTCCTTTTCCTTTTTAGCCTTTTCCTTGGCCTTTTCCTTGGCCTTTTCCTTTTCCTTTTCCTTTTTAGCCTTTTCCTTGGCCTTTTCCTTGGCCTTTTCTTTTTCCTTTTCCTTTTTAGCCTTTTCCTTGGCCTTTTCCTTTTCCTTTTCCTTATCCTTTTTAGCCTTTTCCTTTCGGATATCTTTCTGTTTTTTCGGTGTTGGTGACGTTGACGAAGACATCGATGACCCACGAGATCTATATGATCCGAGAGATCGCGTCGACGATCTAGATAATGACATAGCTCGAGAAGACGGTTTGGATGTTACCATGGCAGATTTAGATGATTCTCGAATAGATGGTTTAGACGTAGATTCTCGAATAGACGGTTTAGACATAGATACTCTGATAGACGGTTTAGACGTAGATACTCTGATATACGGTTTTGGTGTAGTTACTTTGATATACGGTTTTGGTGTAGTTACTTTGATATACGGTTTTGGTGTAGTTACTTTGATAGACGGTTTTGGTGTAGTTACTTTGATAGACGGTTTTGGTGTAGTTACTTTGATAGGGGGGGTCGTAGGTTTCATTAGTCGTTTTAAAAATGATAAAGAACCCACTTGGCGATCGCCAGCTGATTTTACTAGTCGTCGTCCGTTGATTACATTATTACTTTGAGGTAGTGTTGGTGACTTAATTGCTCTATGTTTTACAAATGTTCTGAGTTCGTGTGGAGTTCTTGCTACATCATCACCTCTTACAAATTGCTTAATTTTCAAAAAATAATTCATAGTAGACGTATGTTCACCCCAGTTAATATTTATACTTTCATCATATCCATTAGCACCTGGAACTTGTAATTTTCTAAGTTTTATAACATCATCATCACGGTCCATATATTGCACAAATTGAATGAATTTTTTCTCGTATATGTGGTCATTAGTTACTTCTATATTTAGTGAATCCTTAATAACATATTGATTGTGTTTCTTTTTGAACAACCTGTCATATTCCGATTTATTCACAGAGGTCTTTGAAGACATAATGTGTTGCGCAATAGTCGTACTTCCAAATGTTGCAGAATTAATTACACCGTAATCAAACATAAACCTATCGATTTTTTTGTTTTCAGCAAGGTCTTTCATTAGTTTATTAATAAAAGCACCACCAAAACGATGACCAACTATCCTTATTTTGTATGTAAGTTGTATTGTATTTAGCTTTGTTAGTTTCTGAATACCTAGTTTTTCAATTTTTGCTTGTAATGATGGGCTTTTCAAACCCATTGCTTTCTTTGCCTTGTTAAAGAAAATGCCTATTTTCTTCTTCTCCGTATTCTTAATTTTTTCCAATTCATTTTTTGTGAATGCTTCTTTAATAACGAATCCAGGTTTGGAAAATCTATGACCTTCCAACTTACTTCTTTTGTAGTTTTCTTGAATGTTTATTATTTTATTGGTGATTAAAACCTTTATTGATTTATAGTAAGTAGAATCGAACTCTTCTTCTGATAGCGTATCTGATATAACCAGTTGACTGTTATCATTAAATTGTAAATCTGTCTTATTAGGTTCCATAGTCCCAGATACATACAAGTACTGTGTCTTCATGTCGTCATCTTGAGAAATGTAACATTTGAAGTTTCTCAAATTTAATGCAGTCATGTATATTACATAAAGAAATATTGTCAAATTTAGAATTTTTGTATCACGAGTTCACGTACACACGCTTATTTAGACCAGCATTAAAACTAGGATTCCAATTGTGATTATGGATACTCCAATGATTGCATACATATTTTGTTTCTGTTTGAAAAAACAATATCCTAATATTACAGCAAACATAGGCACTGTGTATGCAAGACTAATGACCAAACCCGTATTTGATGAATTGGCTATCATATATACCAATGAAAAATACCCTAATACTGGTCCAATACATGTGGATATCGTTATGCGGGATATATGTTTTAACGAAAATAATTGTACAAGTTTATTAGGATAACAAAAATATATGTAAATTACAGCAAATATTGCAAATACCGTTGTAACGAATTGAACCATTATCCATATCATAATCGGATCCATATATAAGGTTACAGGTTTAACCAATTGTGCAGAAAGAGCTGACAGAATAGCAACTATAATTGCATAAAATGCTGGAATTTCCATATAATAGACTAAACAAAATAAACTCCACTTATGGGTAAGATAACATATGCCCACGCCACCCCTCACCCAAGAAGACTGCTTGAGATTTTTGAGGTCCTTGTACTGCTTCATGAAAATCGTGTTTTCGTCAATAGCCGTTGCTTGAATTAAGTAAAATGATAACACAAACTTAAATGAAAAGCATCGACTGTAAAAATATTGAAGCAGTCATAAAAAGCCCAGCTCTCAAGAAAAAACACTATCAAAAAATGTGCGAAGGACAGTGCCAAGCAATTTTGAAGACCGGTCCTAATAAGGGCAGACAATGTGGAAACTATTCAACCAAGTGTCAGGGTTTGTGTGCAATGCATCAACGAAATGCTGGCAAAAACAAAGTGGTTCCGTTGTTTGTTGTAACAGGGGTTCCCGTCGAATCTCCAAAGGAAGATTTTGAAATTGAAAAGGAAAGATCGGGCGGGATGCGCCGCTGGTTGTGTATGTAAATGCAAAAAAAAGAAGCATGATACACTTTGTCATCACATTGTATCATGCTTCTTTTTTGTTTTCTAATAAACACAACACGTTATAGCCTATCACTATTGATATAGTTGCAATACATTATGAGCGGCTATGTCTCTAAAAAAGAAGTTTTTCTTTTTTTGTTTTGTTTGTTTTTTGTTTTCTTACAATGCATCCAACAATGCCAAAACACAAAACACCTCCGATTACTTGTCGTTCATGAAATCGTCGACAATGTCGTTAAACTGTCTTTCAATCGTCTGTTTATGCGGCGGTGTGATGACTGCATCGGTTGGTGTAACTTGGACATCGTTTTTCTTCGCAAGCTTGATGACTCCGCTAGCACATGATGTGCAAGTGCCACAGCATGCCCAACAGCATCTGCAAAATGTGAATGGCAGAAACATCGCGGCCATGCATTGCACCAGGCACACTGTTCCCATCCTGTATTGGCCCGGCTTGCTCTTCAAGTCATCGAACCCACTCGCAACACACGTATCGTACTTGCCGCAGCAGCCACCGCAACACATGCAACACGGGATGCAACAGAGAGCATCAAGTGACAGCAGTGCGCAAGCATTGATGGTACTGCAGCAAGTCAACTCGTCCAAGGATGTGGCGGTGGCCATTGTCTGTACTGATGTGTAGTTTGTTGGGTTGTTGTGTGTTTTGTTTAAAGTACCGGCCCTTTTTATATCAGTTTCGATTTTTTCTTTATAGTCGAAAAAAAATCGAAACTGATATAAAAAGGACCGTCTCCCAATAGTAAAAACTTCATCAGACAAAATGGCAAAGAAGCAACAAGTATCTGTCAGCAACAGCGATGAGGAGATGGAGGTCAACACACCCCACTCCGACTCCGACTCTGAGTTCGTATGCGACAACAATGTTGGAAAAGTCAATGTAACAATTGACACTGAAGACAGCGACTCGGATGATGATGAGTCTATGCATGAGGGCGACTCTGACACTGACTCTGACGAGGATGATGAAGACGCCAAGAAGGCGGTTGTCCTTGTCCCTAACACTGATGAAGACAGTGACTCTGACGAGAACGATGACAAGAAGGTGGCTCCGGACACTGATGAAGACAGTGACTCTGACAATGAAGACGCCAAGAAAAAGGTGATTGTCCCTGTCCCTGACAGTGACTCTGACTCTGACGATGAGAAGGAGAAGGTGAAAGTGTCAGATGCCAAGAAGAAGGTGCCAGCTGCCAAGAAAAAGGTACCAGCCGCCAAGAAGAAGCCAATCTCTGACAAGGAAAGCAGCGATGGAGAAGTTGCCAAGAGACATGTTATGACTCCTATCGAGAGGATTGACTTTATCATGAAGAAGATGGAAGAGTCTGGAACCACCAACACGAAGGAGATCATGAATCAAATGGTGCGTCTAAGGAAGCAGTTGGATGGTGCAAAGATCAAGCCGGTCACAACAACTCGTGCTCCTACTGCCTACAATACCTATCGGCGATACGGTTTTCGAGGACGACAGGGTCCTATCCTTCCCAAAACGGTCGCGTCCATCAAACATGGGGAGTCACCTCGTACAAACATCTGGTAGTGTTTTAAAGTAGGGACAACTGCTTTTTCCCAGATCATCAACCGATCCTTAATACACGAGCAAATCTTTGCATTTGTTGACAAATGTTGCCAATCGTTTTGCATCGACATCCGGATTTTTCTTCCATAAGTTTTCTAGTGCATTAAGAAAAGCGTCACCCATAACAGAAGTTCCAGAAAAAGTGTCAGAGGAAGAAATTAGTATTTCTTGTATTCTCTCTAGTGCCAAGAACATGTTTTCCAGCTCATTCGCGACATTATTTTGAATGTCCTTGAGTGTGTCAGTTGACATATCCTTAAGTGTGTCAGTTGACATATCCTTGAGTGTGTCAGTTGACATATCCATTGAGTGTGTTAGTTTACATGTCCTTAGGTGTGTTAGTTTACATTGTTGCTATTACATTATGAATGGAATTATTTATTCATAAATTTTATGATAAATTTTATGAATAAGTAATAAGATGGTAGAATTTTATGATAAGTAATAAGATGGTAGAATTTTATGATAACTCTTCTTGTAAAATTTATTATTTACTCCGGACGACACTTTTCAATTGATAGTTATTTTCTTTCCAATTTTATCGATTATATAGGAAGATTTGGTGTCATAGTCAAGATGTATAAGGATAAACGTAATATTGTAATTATATTGATTCTAATGAAAACAACAAGAAATATCAGTATTTCGGGCGATAAACCGGTGGAAAAAAAGATAGAGTTTGCTTTTGGTTGTAGACATATACATAGTCTAAAAGGATCCTACAATAAATCGTTTATTGTCACTAAAGAACTAGATAAGAACTTTATTGTTGGTGCTTATTTCGAGAATGGTATAGATTATGTTGGCTATCCGAAAAACATCAAGAAGGCTATTGCGGATTATAATAGTTACATTGAAACAGATGACTGGGTTTGTATGAATGTATCGGATATTGAAGAAACTGCTGGAATTGTCATCGATTCAGATACAATTATTTGTCCATCGATATTGAATGATATTTCGTGGGATAAACCGTTTAAAAAAAAGATATAGTTTGCTTTTGGTTGTAGACATATAGATACTCAAAAAGGATCCTACAATAAATCGTTTATTGTCACTAAAGAACTAGATAAGAACTTGATTGTTGGTGCTTATTTCGAGAATGGTATAGATTATGTTGGCTATCCAAAAAACATCAAGCGGGCTATTGCGGATTATAATCGTTACATTGAAACAGATGACTGGGTTTGTATGAATGTATCGGATATTGAAGAAACTGCTGGAATTGTCATCGATTCAGATACAATTCTTTGTCCATCGATGTTGAATGATATTTTGGAAGATAAAGCGGTGGAAAAAAAATAGAGTTTGCTTTTGGTTGTAGATATATAGATACTCCAAACGGATCCTATAATAAATCGTTTATTGTCACTAAAGAACGCGACAAGAACTTGATTGTTGGTGCTTATTTCGAGAATGGTATAGATTATGTTGGCTATCCGAAAAACATCAAGGAGGCTATTGCGGATTATAATCGAAACCTTGAAACGGATGACTGGGTTTGTATGAATGTTTCGGATATTGAAGAAACTGCTGGAATTGTCATCGATTCAGATACAATTCTTTGTCCATCGATGTTGAATGATATTTTGGAAGATAAAGCGGTGGAAAAAAAGATAGAGTTTGCTTTTGGTAGTAGACATAAAGATACTCAAAAAGGATCCTATAATAAATCGTTTATAGTCACTAAAGAACGCAATAGCAACTTGATTGTTGGTACTTATTTCGAGAATGGTATGGATTATATTGGCTATCCGAAAAACATCAAGCAGGCTATTGCGGATTATAATAGAACCCTAGAAACGGCTGATTGGGTTTGTATGAATGTTTCGGATATTGAAGAAACTGCTGGAATTGTCATCGATTCAGATACAATTCTTTGTCCTTCGATGTTGAATTGTGGATGGTTTCGCTGGATGTCTAAAAAAAAATTGGGACCAACGATAGTGATCTGTTGTGTGGTTGTGATGCGTTTTTATATTCTTGAATATAAAAATTCTAGAAAATATTCTTGAAAAGTTTACAAAAAGTATAAGTTTTACGAAAAGTTTAAGTTTTACAAAAGGTTTTATTTATCCTTTTCTAATTGATGCAAGGGCTTGAGCTGATACAGTTCCAATTCCAGTTGTGAACAATAATAAACTTTGGTAAACCAACCGTTCAACCGTCTGTGTCCCTGTATCAGTATCAGGTGTTGGTGGGGTTTTCGGATTCGGATTCGGTTTTCGGATTCTGGATGCAGTGTTCATTGTCATATCTGCGTCATATGTTTCTTACCCATAACTTGTAGTTTCCTTTGAGGCTTGTGAATTCTCCTCCAACTTTGACGAATTCCTTTCCTAGACTTGTGTATACTATGTTTGTCCGTCTACTTCCATTGAGATGCACTCTACGTTTAGTCGGTGTATACCGCCGCCCTCCTCCTCCCTGTGTGATGTCTCCGATTGTGAAATTGAAACCTTCGCTTGTGCCTGGCATTCGGACCCCTAATACCTCGCCATATGGTATTCCTATGATGGCTTTCGTTTTCTTGTTCTGCCACTCATTTCCAAAATTGATATCAACTATATATTTTCCACCCCCGTTGTTTTCTAAGATTTCGATTTCCCCTGCACTACCACCATCAGAATAATGATTTAATTGATACACTCCTAGTGCTACTGTGTTCGCCATTTATATATATAATCATTACAAAAAAATGTAACCTGTTCGTTCCAATCTGAATCTAATTCTTTTTTATTGTCCAGGTGCATTTGATATATTATGACCTTCGCGCTCTTTTTGATAGACGAAGTATCACCTATATTATTAGAATTTAACAGATACAATAATGGTAATGATTTTAGAAATTCGTACAACTCAGACAACTTCAAATTGTATAAGTTTTACGAAAAGTTTAAGAAACAAAATATTATTGAAAAGTTTACAAAAAGTATAAGTTTTACGAAAAGTTTAAGTTTTACAAAAGGTTTTATTTATCCTTTTCTAATTGATGCAAGGGCTTGAGCTGATCCAGTTCCAATTCCAGTTGTGAACAATAATAAACTTTGGTAAACCAACCGTTCAACCGTCTGTGTCCCTGTATCAGTATCAGGTGTTGGTGGGGTTTTCGGATTCGGGTAAAGCGGATGTAGGCAAAGAAGAGTCAACATCAGACAAACCATGGGACAAACCATGGGACAAACCATGGGACAACAAACAATGGACGTTGTACGCAGAACAATTATCAACATACCATTGTCTTTCTTCCGCTGAAAAATTATCTGCATCCGCAACAGTAATAGACCGCAAAATACGCTTCAACTTCTTAGTCAGGGTAGCGTTATTCGCCTTCAACACTGCAATATTTTTTAAGATACTGATATTCTCTCGTTGAGATTCTGCAATACTATTTCTAGATTCTGCAATACTATTTCTAGATTCTGCAATACTATTTCTAGATTCTACAATACTATTTATAGATTCTGCAATACTATTTCTAGATTCTGCAATACTATTTCTAGATTCTGCAATATCCTTATAATAGTATAATATAACACCAATGGTAGAAATTATCGTTCCGATACCAATATAAGAGTGTATACCCATCTTTGCTAAAAACTAATAAAAACTAATAAAAAAATATAAAGGATTCCGACGCGGGTTACACGTGTTTCCAAAAATTTCTACAGTAGTTTTTCCTCAGACACCTCAAAAAAATATGTAGTGAAAAATAAGATGTCGTCGACTCTACCGTCGCTGTTTCATAATTGACTTCGGAGTCTAAGCTTTCAATTTATATACAACCTTTCCACCTTCTCTGACCGGCTTCAATATGTCATTCATACCGGTATATTTTGAATTCAACAGATAAAAAAATGGCAATGATTTTAGAAAATCGTACACTTCATACAACTTAAAGTGGTATATAGAGTCGTCATTTTTAATATAATCACCGATATCATAGTATATGACGTCTGATATATGAATAGGTTCTATTATAAGTAGAAAGAAATGTGCATCAATGAGAAATTGATGGTATTTAGATGCGAAACTTTTGTTCTTTTTTATAAAAAATTTCAATTTATCATGATTCAATTCTAGATGATCATCATCTTCAATTGATGTCCATATGTATTCTTTGAATTTTTCAACTTCTTTCTCCCAAAATGTTTTGGATTTGGGTTCAAGATGAATGATAACATTTACAACGCCTTTCTCATGGGATGACATTCCCAAAATTGAATCCGCGTAAGATTTCAAGATGGATGCGCGAGAGTATAAGTTTTACGAAAAGTTAAGAAACAAAATATTCTTGAAAAGTTTACAAAAAGTATAAGTTTTACGAAAAGTTTAAGTTTTTTACAAAAGTATATTTATCCTTTTCTTATTGAGGCCTTTCAAAGGGGAAAATGAGAAAATTCAACAATCTAAAAAAGTTTAAGTTTTACGAAAAGTTTAAGAAACAAAATATTCTTGAAAAGTTTACAAAAAGTTTAAGTTTTACGAAAAGTTTAAGAAACAAAATATTCTTGAAAAGTTTACAAAAAGTATAAGTTTTACGAAAAGTTGAAGTTTTTTACAAAAGTATATTTATCCTTTTCTTATTGAGGCATTTCAAAGGGGAAAATGAGAAAATTCAACAATCTAAAAAAGTTTAAGTTTTACGAAAAGTTTAAGAAACAAAATATTCTTGAAAAGTTTACAAAAAGTATAATTTTTACGAAAAGTTTAAGAAACAAAATATTCTTGAAAAGTTTACAAAAAGTATAAGTTTTACGAAAAGTTTAAGTTTTTTACAAAAGTATATTTATCCTTTTCTTATTGAGGCCTTTCAAAGGGGAAAATGAGAAAAATCAACAATCTAAAAAAGTTTAAGTTTTACGAAAAGTTTAAGAAACAAAATATTCTTGAAAAGTTTACGAAAGGTTTAAGTTTTTTACAAAAGTATATTTATCCTTTTCTTATTGAGGCCTTTCAAAGGGGAAAATGAGAAAATTCAACAATCTAAAAAAGTTTAAGTTTTACGAAAAGTTTAAGAAACAAAATATTCTTGAAAAGTTTACAAAAAGTATAAGTTTTACGAAAAGTTTAAGAAACAAAATATTCTTGAAAAGTTTACGAAAAGTTTAAGTTTTTTACAAAAGTATATTTATCCTTTTCTTATTGAGGCCTTTCAAAGGGGAAAATGAGAAAATTCAACAATCTAAAAAAGTTTAAGTTTTACGAAAAGTTTAAGAAACAAAATATTCTTGAAAAGTTTACAAAAAGTATAAGTTTTTTACAAAAGTATATTTATCCTTTTCTTATTGAGGCCTTTCAAAGGGGAAAATGAGAAAATTCAACAATCTAAAAAAGTTTAAGTTTTACGAAAAGTTTAAGAAACAAAATATTCTTGAAAAGTTTACAAAAAGTATAATTTTTACGAAAAGTTTAAGAAACAAAATATTCTTGAAAAGTTTACAAAAAGTATAAGTTTTACGAAAAGTTTAAGTTTTTTACAAAAGTTTATTTATCCTTTTCTTATTGAGGCCTTTCAAAGGGGAAAATGAGAAAAATCAACAATCTAAAAAAGTTTAAGTTTTACGAAAAGTTTAAGAAACAAAATATTCTTGAAAAGTTTACAAAAAGTATAAGTTTTACGAAAAGTTTAAGTTTTTTACAAAAGTATATTTATCCTTTTCTTATTGAGTCCTTTCAAAGGGGAAAATGAGAAAATTCAACAATCTAAAAAAGTTGAAGTTTTACGAAAAGTTTAAGAAACAAAATATTCTTGAAAAGTTTACAAAAAGTATAATTTTTACGAAAAGTTTAAATAACAAAATATTCTTGAAAAGTTTACAAAAAGTATAAGTTTTACGAAAAGTTTAAATTTTTTACAAAAGTATATTTATCCTTTTCTTATTGAGGCCTTTCAAAGGGGAAAATGAGAAAATTCAACAATCTAAAAAAGTTGAAGTTTTACGAAAAGTTTAAGAAACAAAATATTCTTGAAAAGTTTACAAAAAGTATAATTTTTTACGAAAAGTTTAAGAAACAAAATATTCATGAAACGTTTACAAAAAGTATAAGTTTTACGAAAAGTTTAAGTTTTTTACAAAAGTATATTTATCCTTTTCTTATTGAGGCCTTTCAAAGGGGAAAATGAGAAAATTCAACAATCTAAAAAAGTTTAAGTTTTACGAAAAGTTTAAGAAACAAAATATTCTTGAAAAGTTTACAAAAAGTATAACTTGTACGAAAAGTTTAAGAAACAAAATATTCTTGAAAAGTTTACAAAAAGTATAAGTTTTACGAAAAGTTTAAGTTTTTTACAAAAGTATATTTATCCTTTTCTTATTGAGGCCTTTCAAAGGGGAAAATGAGAAAATTCAACAATCTAAAAAAGTTTAAGTTTTACGAAAATTTTAAGAAACAAAATATTCTTGAAAAGTTTACAAAAAGTATAAGTTTTACGAAAAGTTTAAGTTTTTTACAAAAGTATATTTATCCTTTTCTTATTGAGGCCTTTCAAAGGGGAAAATGAGAAAATTCAACAATCTAAAAAAGTTTAAGTTTTACGAAAAGTTTAAGAAACAAAATATTCTTGAAAAGTTTACGAAAAGTTTAAGTTTTTTACAAAAGTA
The DNA here is from genome assembly GCA_013435795.1 of Chlamydomonas sp. ICE-L. Taxonomy (NCBI): domain Eukaryota; kingdom Viridiplantae; phylum Chlorophyta; class Chlorophyceae; order Chlamydomonadales; family Chlamydomonadaceae; genus Chlamydomonas; species Chlamydomonas sp. ICE-L. The sequence goes on from JACBWV010000762.1 coordinate 20,866, forward strand.
TATTTATCCTTTTCTTATTGAGGCCTTTCAAAGGGGAAAATGAGAAAATTCAACAATCTAAAAAAGTTTAAGTTTTACGAAAAGTTTAAGAAACAAAATATTCTTGAAAAGTTTACAAAAAGTATAATTTTTACGAAAAGTTTAAGAAACAAAATATTCTTGAAAAGTTTACAAAAAGTATAAGTTTTACGAAAAGTTTAAGTTTTTTACAAAAGTATATTTATCCTTTTTCTTATTGAGGCCTTTCAAAGGGGAAAATGAGAAAATTCAACAATCTAAAAAAGTTTAAGTTTTACGAAAAGTTTAAGAAACAAAATATTCTTGAAAAGTTTACAAAAAGTATAAGTTTTACGAAAAGTTTAAGTTTTTTACAAAAGTATATTTATCCTTTTCTTATTGAGGCCTTTCAAAGGGGAAAATGAGAAAATTCAACAATCTAAAAAAGTTTAAGTTTTACGAAAAGTATAAGAAACAAAATATTCTTGAAAAGTTTACAAAAAGTATAAGTTTTACGAAAAGTTTAAGTTTTTTACAAAAGTATATTTATCCTTTTCTTATTGAGGCCTTTCAAAGGGGAAAATGAGAAAATTCAACAATCTAAAATAGTTTAAGTTTTACGAAAAGTTTAAGAAACAAAATATTCTTGAAAAGTTTACAAAAAGTATAAGTTTTACGAAAAGTATAAGTTTTTTACAAAAGTATAATGGAATAACAGGGTTTTCAGAGCGGAAATGAGAAAATTCAACAAGATACTTATGGACATTTATCATTATCAAGTTATTATAGAAATTTACAATCATATTTTTTTATAATAATGATTTCAACGGAAATAAATAGGCACATCTCTAAACGGGTCAAATGTATGGAACACAAGTGGGATTGGAGTTTATTGAGTCATAACTCATCTTTAACATGGGACATTGTCGAAAGCAATCCTGACAAACCGTGGAGTTGGTATTGGATCAGCAGAAACCCTGCCATAACTATGGAGATTATACAAGCAAACCCCGATAAACCATGGGACGGGTTAGATGCACATGGGTTTGAAAAGGTGATAGCCAGGCTGAATCAAATCAAGATTAACTCTGAGCATGTCAAACAGACAGAGAAAGACATATTGCATGTCCTGTCCAAAATGCCACTCCCTCAGGATGACGATTGCGATGATCCTACTCCAGAGCCTACTGTTCCCATGGATGACAGGAAAAACGATCGATTCATCGAGTGTATGAAGGTGATGAACGACAAGCTATGCAAAGCCACTATCGCGAAGGACTATGAGATGATCAATACGATCGTCGCTAGCATGACTAATGTTATCAAGAGCACACTATAAGTGTTCAGAAAAAGGCGGGATAAACAAAAAAAACAAAAAAAGAAGAACCTTCTTTTTTATACCTTATTGTTGCCCGATATACTACATTCGATGATTCGTGTAACTGTTTACATATCGTGACCATGTAAGATTCGCGATGTAATATTAGCAATACGCCATTACAATGTGTTATGATTTACGGAAATTTATCGGCTAATACTACCGTACCCGTAGATTCTTAAAAAAATAACATTTTATTTTGCTGACACATTACCGTAATTACTATTTTCCTTGTCATACGATGTTTTATGTGGGTTAAATAGAAGTGAGTCACATATGACCTGTAATATATCGTCTAATTGCAGCGTCTCATTGTCTTCCAGGTATGTTGTAGTTTCTCTTTCAGTACCTTGTACTTGGTTTTCACGACGGCACTGATTGCTTTCTTCTCGTTTAAAGCCTGTATATTGATTGCACTAGCCATGATATAAATATAAATTTTTTAATCTTTTGACGTTAGTTGTTCTTTATTTTTGGTCTTGTTCATATCACGGCGTTTTCTCATAGATTCAAGATTTCGTTTATCGACGATTTCTTTATTAGCAGTATAGTATTTTCTGGAATATATTTCATACGATGTCTTTCCTGTTTCTAAACATTTTTGCGCTATCTTTTCCTTGTCACATGATTTTTTGTTTGGGTCGAACATAAACGTAATGCATATCATATGTAAAATTTCGTCTGCAATATTTGTCAAATCGTGTTCTTCTAAATATGTTGTTAAACGTTCTTGAAACGCTTTGTATTTCGTTTTGGTTATATAATTTATGGCCTTCATATCATTTGAAGTCTGCATTAGGCCTGATTCTGTATATGCCATATTGTAATATATACGTGCTCAATTTTTAAGTGGATTCAAATCAATAAACGCAAGTAATTCACTTCAAAAGGGATGTGTATCACACATATATAATACACTACAGAGAATGTCTGTTACAACCAAATTACACTTGCTTCAAGATTATTTGGATTCATCTTTTCCTGGGTGTCTTTTGATGCCATGTAGTTCAAACAAGATACCAAAATATGCTCATAAAGATGGTCAATGGACTTCCGCTTCTGCGCGGGCAGCTATCCCAGAGTGTAATGATGTTGGCGCTCTCCTCCTTTTGAACAAAGATTTGATTGTCATAGATGTTGATGAAGAAGAATGGGTTGAGAAGTTAGAAATTCATTTTCCAATGTTGCTTGATACTGTTTCGTGCAAGACCAAGAAAGGGAAGCATTATTATGTGAAATGGACACCAGAGTGTGATGACGTTGGTATAACTGATTCTATTCGTAAAATGAAAGCTATTGATGACAATGGAAATATGATGACTGTTCCAATAGACATCAAGACTATTACACGGACAGGAACTAAGAGTGTGATTGCCATTCCACCATCGCCTAATAAAGTATGGACATTGGGGAAAGAGTTGGGTTTATACGAACCTATTCCCATGCCCGAACTGTTTTTGTCATATTACAAATACAGTCTCTCTGACCACACACCACGTAATACAATTCGCAAAATCTCGAAACGCGATGGTGGTTGTCATTTTGCATCATTTGTTGACGACGATGAAGTAAGTGCATTGGTCAATATATTAAGTACAGAACGAGCTGATAACTATGATGATTGGATGCGAGTTGGTTGGTGTCTCCATAATATTGACTCTAGTGATGCGTGTCTTTCTAAATGGAAATCGTTTAGTCGTAAATGTGCAAACAAGTATGACGAATCTGTATGTGACGCGCTTTGGTTCAAGATGTCAAATGTCGGATTAGGGATTGGTTCACTTCATATGTGGGCGAAATATGACAATGCATATGAATACAATGTTGTTATGAATAAACGTTTTTTCAATGAAATCTTAGAGTACAATGGATCGCACCATGCAATGGCTCTTTTAGCTAAGAAGTTATTAAAAGGTGTTTATGTTTGTGCAAACGCATACCACAAACTTTGGTATAATTTCGATGGTACGCTTTGGAAACAAGACGTTGGAGGTTTACACGCCAGAGGAGAGTTATCAGAATCTGTCCGCCGTCATTTTTTGTTAGCTGAAAGCAAGCTCAAGTCACAATTGACAATTGATGATTTACAATCCGATACGTCTAAAACGTCATCTGCCGACAGCATCCAGCAAAAATGTGATAAGATTGGAAGGTTTGCGATGCAACTTCAAAATGGTCCTTTTAAAGACCATGTTTTGAAAGATATGAACTTGCGTATGCAGCATGTTGGTTTTGTCGATTTACTAGACACAAACAAGAATCTCATTGCGTTCAAAAATGGTGTATGGGAATTGAAAGAGGGTGTTTTTAGATCAGCTTCACCTGAAGATTACGTGTCTATGAATGTAGGATTCGACTATTGCGCTGAGAAAGACGAGAGCATCTATGAGCAAGTAAAAATGTATTGGAAAACGCTACACCCTAATGAAGATCAGCGAAATTACATGGTGAAGACATTTGCTCGTCAGTTACAAGGTGATGTTGGTCAGAACTTATTCCACGTACATGCAGGGCATATGGGGAGTGCCGGTAACGGTAAAACGACGTTCTTCGAAATTCTGGAAATGTGTCTCGGAGACTATGCAAGAAAATTCGGTGTGGAAATGCTGACTGCAAAACAGAGGATTGATCCTGGAAAGCCGATGCCCGAATTTCAGTATTGGAAAGGTGCTCGTATCCTATATTGTACAGAACCCAATCACGATGATATCATAAATACCGGGATTATGAAAGACCTGACCGGTGGTGAGGAGATTCAGTTTAGGATGTTATACTCTAATGACATTATCAAGTTTAAGCCGCAGTTCAATATATCTATTTTATGCAATGATTCACCAAAGGTGGACGGGTCCGATTCTGGTATTAAGAGAAGAATCCGAAAGATCGACTACATGTCTCAGTTTGTTACAAAAGATTTAGTTGACAAGTCTAACAATTTATATTTACGTGACGATACATTCATAGGGCGTATGCGGGATGACCCATGTGTGCGGATGGAGTTTCTCCGATACTTGCTGGACAATTATGACCACGACTATCAATTTGAGATGCCTAATATAGTTAAATCCAATAGTTTGATGTATATAGAAGAGAATGACAATGTATTCAAGTTTGTAAACGAGTATATTGTAAAAGATGGCACGTCTTTTTTTACATTGAAAGAAGCAAAAGATGTGTTCAGAAAAAGCGAATACTTCAATGGTAAAATATTGACGTTGAAGAATGATTTGCAGAAAGTGCTAAAATGTGTTTGTCTGGACCAGAAAAAGGTTGGGAGGAAATCCGAGAAGAACGTATTTATGGGTTATAAAGTTGTATCTGACTGTGTATTTGACGAAGACGAATATTGATGTTCATGATAAATGTTTTGTACCAAAGTACCAATGGGTCCACTGTTTTTCAAAACCTCCCCACATTCACTCTCATTGATGAGATGTCATATGTATGACTTTGTAAAACCTATATCCATCTCTATCTCTTTGGTACCACTATAATAATAGGGTAATATAGTGGTAATATAGAAAAAAGAAGGTATAAATAAAAAAAATTGGGACCAAAGGGACCAAAACACATATATATCATGAAAAAACATATTCAAAACGAAAAAACCGCTATTACATAGTAACATTGTGAGTAAAAGACACTACTTTGTATCCACTGAATACATTCCTTTCAACTTTCCTTTTAATCTTTTTCTGGTCCAGACATACACATTTCAAGACTTCTTGCAAGTCATTTTTCAATGACAATACTTTACCGTTGAAACATTCACTTGCAATAAAAGCCTGTTTAGCTTGCTTTAGAGTGAAATATGATCCATTCTCTTTGACAATATGTTTGTTAACAAAATCTATCATACTCTTTTTTTTGTTTTTTTCAGTAAAAGGTTGGTTAGTTTCTTCAGTCTCATCCGGGAATATGATCATAGGTCCACATACTGTGTCAATTTCCCCAAGCTTGTGTTTCTTGAGGACTGTTGTAAAACTATTATATTTGAAATTACGTGGTAGATTGATTGTTTCCAGCATAGTTTCGTAGAACTCTATAGCAGATATTGAGGTCCCTTGTAATTCGCTTTTGATGTTGGAAATGTACTTGTGAACGAGAACAATAGGATCAATATAGCTCTCTTTCGCGTTTGTATCATCTTGTATCTTATCCACCATATCGTCAGAACCTTCTTCGTCTTTGATATGTGTCTCCACGACATCTGTGTCACTTATACACGTATCAGTATTGATATCCTCTGCTTCAATGTCATTGTCGAATACATCGTCTTGTAACGGTATATCCACGTAGTCTCCTTGAAGCATAATGACCACTTGTGATATGACTGTAATGATCGTACATATGCCTCCTTGGAAGTATTCTGTCCCGACATCTTTTCGTTGTATGATTGTGTTGTATTTTTTTAGTTGTTGTAAAATTTCCTTTTCTGCTTTGACTGCATCGTTAACTTTGGCTACCATATGTACATGGGACCCAACCGGGTATGCTGCCATTCTTTTGATAATTTGCGCACTTCTTCCTACTTTGTAGATAAATTCTCCTGTTTTTACAAATTCCCTCTCCTCGATGACATAGACATATTCTCCATCGAAGTTCATAGTTGTGTAGTTGTGTGTTTTGTTGTTTGTTTGTACGCTTCGATTTTTTAAATATAAATCTTTTAATATTGCACATGTTTTTGGGAGCTCGCGTACTTATGTATTGTCTGCTGTAATCGCATTGTGATTCTTGGTAATACGCCCTGATGCATATATATCGGCCCACGCAAGCAAATATACTGCGTCTTCAAAATGCTTGTTGACCAGAGCAATTCTGGATGCAATATTCAATGTGTGTGGATCATCCACCCCCGCGCTCACAAAAATCTTGATGATGTATGAATGTCCCTTAGCTGCAGCTAGGAGCAACCCCAGACCATGTTTGTACTTCACATCTGCGCCCAATCGGATGAGTTCTTGAACTCCTACACAATCTGCAACTGATGCGTGTGTTACTAATGCAATGTTTATTTCTTCGTTGTCTGCTGCCATCTGGTATTGCTATCCATGTACACATTCCCTTTTCTTTATGGGGTATTACCTATGTAATATTCCTGTGACCCCGTGTAATTGCCTATAACAAAAATGACTTGTTATAAGTTATCCATGGAATCAATTTATATTCGATGGATACATAAATAAAATTATCTAGCCGATGATTTATTTGGTGGTGACGGCGATTTTTTTTGTGACGATAGCGATTTATTTGGTGGTGACGGCGATTTATCGAAATAATTGTCGTAGTCTGTTTGTTCATATGTAACTGGTTCCTGGTAGTCTGATATTTTTGACTTTAAAATTGAGTTTATGTCTTGTTGTCTCATATTTTTAAGCATTGTTGATATTGCATCAAATTCATTAAATAACATTGCATACGCGTACATATCTTCATCTCTAGGATTTCCTGCCGTAGACCTCGTAATTTCCCCTCTTCTATCTTGTAGTTCTTTAATTTTTTTTCTTATGATATTCAGATTTTTCTTTAATTCTGGTAAAGGTAACGCCATGGCAATATTTTGTGCAGTAATAAGATCCGAATGAGATCCAATTTTTTCTAAAATTTCTGATGGAAGTTGTCTTTGTTGTCTTGGAGACATGTGTATATACATATAAATATAATAATTTGTGTAAAAAAGTCGCGAGTATTTTAACACATACAATATGACTTTTTGGGGACTCTGTATATTATGTAACATAATTTCCCTAGTCCGAGTGTACTAAAGTCGTTGATCTCAAATCTGTATGTGTCTAAGAGAGTGAGCTCGCGCTGATTTGTATGATTTTTTGTGTAAAAAATGATATAAGTGTGAGTATTTATGTATGTAATTGTTGTGTATTATGATGAACGGCCATATAACAAGTGTCGTCGAGACAAAGTCTCGTTATGTCTTAACTGTGAACGGCAAAAAGTTCTCTTACTATGATAATGATAGGCAAATGTTTTCCCCTGACTTGCCTCTATTAGAATCTGTGTGTAGAAAGAAGTGTGTCTTTTTCAAGGGCTTGAGTGTGTCTTTTTCCTGTATGGACGGTACTAATACAATTAGAAACATCTCCGTGGACACCACCCTTTGTGTGTGTTCTGACTTCACCAAATCCTTTAGCAAATACCTAATATCTCTTTGTCCTCCTAGTCAACATCTGTGTATAAAATCTATGACCAATGTCACGAGTAGTTTTGCTTGCATCCTGGATTCTTTGTTATTAAATGTGAAAGTGCATCCTGGATTCTTTTGGATTAATAGTGCATTGATCCGTGGTATCATATATGAGTACAAAAGATTGTACGTTAGGATGAATGATATATATACATTGAAGACCGATGTGTTGTATAAAAAAAAATTGGTTTTCGTTGAAGACTATGTCTTCATCAGATGTATCAAGAAGATAGTCGACACCCCTATGTATTCTTATGAGAGATTCCGCCAAAACCCGTATGAGTACCTGTCTCTGTCTAATTGTAACCGTGAGTGTAGTAAAACATTTTTAGCCATATATATGTTTGGCGAAGCATATAGTGTGTGTCAACAATGTCACCTGAATGGTGTGATAAGTAACTCCTTGTACTATACTATGAGTCAGGGGCATACTTGTTATCCAGTGTCCTTGTTGGTCGAAAAGGTTGTATTGATGGGTAAGAATCTTTTGCCCGATCTCAAATTAGTGTTTTCTCGTGATGACATCATGAATGAGTTGAATGGCAATGATTCTTACTATATATGATGGGAGAACCATGTTCAAATGGCTGTATCATGTAGAGAAGTGTATTGCTGTTCGTGTGAATGATAGAGTTATATCTAATAATGACGATGAAACTCGATATAGTTTCTGTGTCGACTCCTATATATGTTCTTTCGAGTCTGAGAATTCTTTAACTCTGAACATAGAGCAGAAGAATGCTGTGCGTTCTGTGTTTGTATGTACATCCGGTATCTTTGTGTTGACTGGTCTTCCTGGAACTGGAAAGACTTCTGTGGTCAAATGCATAGAGTATATAGCAAAAGAGGAGATGATATCCTATGAGATGGCCTCGCCTACTGGCAAGAGTGCTATTAAGATGGGTAGGAACGCCAAAACAATCCACCGTCTCTTGTGTCCTCAGTTCGATGGCAACGGTTTCAAATTATTGCGTGGGGAGAATAATCCTCTTGAAGCTTCTCTAATCATATTGGACGAGGTGTCTATGGTTGATATAGATTTGTTCTATAGTTTCATCAAGGCCTGTCCCTCTGAGTGTATGATTGTGTTAATAGGTGATAATAACCAGTTACCTAGTGTGAGCTATGGTGATTTGTTGGGATCTCTTGTTCGATCTGGTTCTATTCCTCACGTCCACCTGACTCATTTGTATCGCCAGGGACCTGGTAGTTTTATTCCCGTTATAGCTAAGAAGGTTGTTGATGGTGTGTATTTGACTGATGTCGATTTGAATAATGATTCTGTCAAATTCATCCACTCGACTGATGAAGCTGATATCCGGCAGCACGTATTGGATTTTTACCGTGCTAATAAAAATAAGTGTAAGACTAAGATAATGGCTCCTAATAACAGTGTTGTTGATATGTTGAATGCTGATATTCACTTGGATGAGTATAATACTAGTGATCCTGTGTTTGAAAGCGGTGAGGATATCATGTGTGTTTCAAATATGTATTCAAAGAATGACTCTGGTGTTGTGGATATTGATAAATCAATGTTGAATGGCGAGTTTGGTCGTTTTTGTGTGTATAGAGATGATAGTATTGTGGAGATAGAGAAATTGGATAAATCTAAGAATAAGATCCTTCTTCGCTCTGACAATATAAAGTACGGATATTGTATAACTATCCATAAGTCCCAGGGTGATGAGTACGATAATGTCTTGCTTGTGTTGTATAAGTCTCCTTATATAATGTTGAATAAGAACTTATTGTATACCGCTATAACTCGAGCAAAGACCCATTTGACAATAATAGGTACCTCTGTGTATCTAAAAAAGTGTGTAGATGTTTCTTTGTCTCGTTATGACATTTTGGAATCACTAATCCGTGAATTGTCCCAGTAGTTATTGGATATGTATGTGACATGTATCGTTGATTTGACAAAGAACATTTGATATCATACAAGATATAGTGAAGAATCTATTAATGTATACTCAAGTATAGTGAAGAATCTTCATGGAAGAACAAAAACAAAACAAAACAAACAGTTTTTATTATTACGAATTATACACACATCTCAAAGACAGAAGCAAAGAGGAAAGAGACAGTTTTTGGGTACTCGTCAAACACATCGCTTGGAAGGAAATAAAGAAAAAATATAGTATCGAAAAAAATGACTAAAACTCAATAAATCTCAACTATGATATCAATCTTAGTGATATCATACTAATAATGTATACTATTGAAAAGGCATGTTTTTTGTCTACCCATGTTACATATTTGTGAACGTCTTTTTGCGTTTTTTTTTAGTCTGAATTGTATATTAAAATAATAGTTCGCATTAGTATCAAAGTCTTGACCCGAGTCATAACTCTGGTCACATTCAGCTTCAAAGACATAATGAAGTTGCCTAGAAGCTACTGTATGTAACCTAGAAGCTACTACATATAACCTAGAACAGCCTATTTTAGTGTCAAAGTCTTTACCCGAGTCATAACTCTGGTCACATTCAGCTTCAAAGACATAATGAAGCTGTCTAGAAACTACTGTATGTAACCTAGAACAGCCTATTTTAGTGTCAAAGTCTTTACCCGAGTCATAACTCTGGCCACATTCAGCTTCAAAGACATAATGAAGCTGTCTAGAAGCTACTGTATGTAACCTAGAACAGCCTATTTTAGTGTCAAAGTCTTTACCCAAGTCATAACTCTGGTCACATTCAGCTTCAAAGACATAATGAAGTTGCCTAAAAGCTACTGCATGTAACCTAAAAGCTACTACATATAACCTAGAACATCCTATTTTAGTGTCAGGGTATTTACCCGAGTCATCAATCTGTTCACATTCAGCTTCAAAAGGCACAATTAAGTTGCCTAAAAGCTACTGCATGTAACCTAGAAGCTACTGTATGTAAACTAGAAGCTACTGTATGTAACCTAAAAGCTACTGCATGTGACCTAGGACATCCTATTTTAGTGTCAGGACATCCTATTTTAGTGTCAGGACATCCTATTTTAGTGTCAAGACATACTATTTTAATACCCGAGTCATAAATCTGTTCACATACCCGAGTTCACATACCCGAGTTCACATACCCGAGTTCACATACCCAAGTTCACATACCCGAGTTCACATACCCGAGTTCACATACCCGAGTTCACATACCCGAGTTCACATACCCGAGTTCACATACCCGAGTTCACATACCCGAGTTCACATACCCGAGTTCACATATAACCTAGAACATCCTATTTAAGTGTCAGGGTATTTACCCGAGTCATAAATCTGTTCACATTCAGCTTCAAAAGGCACAATTAAGTTGCCTAAAAGCTACTGCATGTAACCTAGAAGCTACTGTATGTAAACTAGAAGCTACTGCATGTAACCTAAATGCTACTGCATGTGACCTAGGACATCCTATTTTAGTGTCAGGACATCCTATTTTAGTGTCAAGACATACTATTTTAATACCCGAGTCATAAATCTGTTCACATACCCGAGTTCACATACCCGAGTTCACATACCCGAGTCATAAATCTGTTCACATTCAGCTTCCCGAGTCATAAATCTGTTCACATTCAGCTTCAAGGATCACTAGTGGCGACTGGTGATGGCTTGATAGCATCCTTGATCTGCATGTGAAAATATAGATGTTTGTCAGTGAAATTTGTATGAACTTAACAGTTTTTGTGTTTATAGTTGCATAAACGATAAACGATAAACATAAACGATAAACATAAACGATAAACATAAACGATAAACGATAAACATAAACGATAAACGATAAACATAAACGATAAACGATAAACGATAAACATAAACGATAAACATAAACGATAAACATAAACGATAAACATAAACGATAAACGATAAACATAAACGATAAACGATAAACATAAACGATAAACGATAAACGATAAACATAAACGATAAACATAAACGATAAACATAAACGATAAACGATAAACATAAACGATAAACGATAAACATTGCAAAATGGAAGAGTGTGTGTATGTGTGTGTAATAATGCCTTCACATTGCATCCCCCCCCCAACAGAAAAAACATTTACATGCATGCCCCCCCCCCCCAATAGAAAAAACATTTACCTGTGCATCATTTGCGAGCTCGCTTAGGAGAAGGAGAAGGAGAAGGAGGAGGAGCTCGCTTAGGAGAAGGAGAAGGAGGAGGTCCACCAGCATTAGGAGGAGGAGGAGGAGGAGGTCCATCAGCATCAGGAGGAGGTCCAACAGCTTGCTTAGGAGGATGAGGAGGAGGAGGAGCATCAGCTCCAGCATCAGAAGGTCCACCAGGGTCAGATGGTCCACCAGCATCAGGATGTACACCAGTTTGGGCAAAGATAGCCAAGGTATTCTGAAGATTGACTGCTGCTGCAGTCTCCGCTGATATAGCTGCTTCAAAAGCAGCTCCTATAAGCACTGACTCTGTTTTGAACCTAGTAGCCACCGCGTCCGCCTCAGCAATGTCATCAGTAGACAAAGTAGGGGGGTACGCATCTAAGTGTAGCACCGCTACTCCCAGTGAGTGCTGGTCAAGGTATGGCTTCCACAAGGCTTCTACCTCATCCCTAGTCAGGTCCTCTTGTTGAGGATCGTTGCATCGTCCACTGTCCAGCTGAAATCGGAAGCTATCTCCTCCTTCTTCTTGATGTCGCGGATGGCCACTAGGCAAGGTAAGCCAGAACACCGCATCCAGTCGATCTCCGCGTTGGCTGGATATGTGTCCGTGTCTCTGATTGAATCCCTGAGTAGGCAATCAGATTTGCTACGCAACAAACCATTTGGAATCCTCTCCGCCGACCAAGGACATGTCGCTGCAGTAATCAGACTGCGAAATCCTCAGGCACGACGACCCCCTGATGAGCCGATGATATCCC
>JACBWV010000763.1:0-2500 GCA_013435795.1 Chlamydomonas sp. ICE-L
TCTGTGCAGCCTCGGGTCATGTTCCTGAGCGGTGGCCTTGCTGCTTTGACTGTCTCTCTTTGTCCCCCCCCCCCCCCCCCCCCCCCCCTTCCCCTCACACCACAAGCACACACAACACACAAACCCATTCCCCCCCCCCCCCCACACACACTCCCCCCCAATCCCCAGGTCAAGTTCTTCTCCATGTTTATCGTCATTCTCAAATGTGCCATATCCCTCGCCATATTCATCGTCGCAAAACCCGGTACGTCTTCTTCCCCCACACACTGACCCCCCACCCCCCCCCCCCCCCCCCCCCCCCCCCCCCCTTCCCCCTCACACCCACAAGCACCCCCCCCACACACACACACACACACACCCACTCCTCCCAATCCCCAGGTCAAGTTCTTCTCCATGTTTATCGTCATTCTCAAATGTGCCATATCCCTCGCCATATTCATCGTCGCAACCCAGTACGTTTTCCCCCCCACACTGACCCCCCCCCCCCCCACACACACACACACACACACACACACACACATACTCCCCCCAATCTTCAGGTCAAGTTCTTCTCCATGTTCATCGTCATTCTCATGTGGGCAATGTCCCTCGCCATTTTCATCGTCGCAACCCAGTACGTCTTGTCGCGAAGCCTGGAGCTTTCCTACGACGTCCCGGCGCTCTGCGTGGGTCTTCTCTTCGCCCTCCCCTTTGTGCGCGAAGTGCAACCCTAGCATCCCCACCATTGGCATCACAATCGACATCATGGGCTTCCTATTTAACATGGTGCTCATCGCCCTGTCCACCGTCGTCGTCATGGTCGCACTGAGCGCTCGGCACCATAGGTGTGTTGTGTTTTGTGGGGGTGGGGTGGAGGTGGGGGTGGGGTGGGGTGAAACATGGTGCTCATCGCCCTGTCCATCGTCGTTGTCATGGTCGCACTGAGCGCTCGGCACCACAGGTGTGTTTGTGTTTTGTGGGGTGGGGTGGGGTGGGGGTTGGATAGCGGGGTGGGGGTGGGGTGGGGAGTGTGGAGTGAGGTGTGTGTGGGTGGTGGAAGGCATGCAAGTGGGGAAAACGGGGGTGAGGGAGTGTGGGAGTTAGTTGGGGTGGGTTTGCACTGAGAGCTCGGCACCACAGGTGTGTGTTTTGGTCTTCTAGGGGGGGGGAGTGGGTGGAGGTGGGGAGTGAGGTGGGGTAGTGGGGTGTGAGGTGGGGCGGGGTTAGGGAGTGGGGGAGTCAGTTTGGGGTGTGGTTCGCACTGAGAGCTCGGCACCACAGGTGTGTGTTTGTGTCTTCTAGGGGGGAGTGGGTGGAGGTGGGGGAGTGGGGTGGGATGTGGGGGTGGGTGGAGGTGGAAGGCCATGCCAGTGGGGAAAGGGGGTGAGGGAGTGGGGTTTGGGTGGGGGAGTGGGGTGGGGTGGGGGAGTGGGGGTGAGGTGGGCGGGGTGAGGGAGTGTGGGAGTTAGTTTGGGGTGGGTCGCACTGAGAGCTCGGCACCACAGGTGTGTGTTTGTGTCTTCTAGGGGGGGAGTGCGTGGAGGTGGGGGAGTGGGGTGGGGGAGTGGGGGAGTGGGGGTGAGGTGGGGCGGGGTGAGGGAGTGTGGGAGTTAGTTTGGGTGGGTCGCACTGAGAGCTCGGCACCACAGGTGTGTGTTTGTGTCTTCTAGGGGGGGAGTGGGTGGAGGTGGGGGAGTGGAGTGGGATGGGGGTGGGTGGAGGTGGAAGGCATGCCAGTGGGGAAAGGGGGTGAGGGAGTGGGGTTTGGTGGGGGAGAGTGGGGTGGGGGAGTGGGGGAGTGGGGGTGAGGTGGGGCGGGGTGAGGGAGTGTGGGAGTTAGTTTGGGTTGGGTCGCACTGAGAGCTCGGCACCACAGGTGTGTGTTGTGTCTTCTAGGGGGGGAGTGGGTGGAGGTGGGGGAGTGGGGTGGGATGGGGGTGGGTGGGGGTGGAAGGCATGGGAGGTGGGGGAAAGGGGGGTGGGGAGTGGGTGTGGGAGTGGGGGTTGGGTGGGGGAGTGGGGTGAGGTGTGTGTGGGGAGGTGGAAGGCACATTGCCAGTGGGGAAAGGGGGTGAGAGGTTGTGGGAGTTAGTTTTGGTGGTAGGGCGCACTGAGCACTCGGCCACCACAGGTGTTGTTGTTTTGTGGGGTGGGGTGGGGGTGAGGTGGGGGAGTGGGTGGGGTGGGGGAGTGGGGGTGAGGTTGGGCGGGGTGAGGGAGTGTGAGATAAAGTCTGGGGTGGGGTTGCACTGAGCGCTCGGCAGGGTTAACGGTTAGGGTTAGGATTTAGGGGTGGAGGGGTGGGTGGGTTAGGGGTTTAGGGTGGAGGTGGGTGGGGGAGTGGGGTGGAGGGTGAACATGGTGCCCATCGCCCTCGCCACCATCGTCGTTCATGGTCGCACTGAGCAATCGTCACAAAGGTGTGTGTTTGTGTTTTGTTGGGTGGGGTGGGTGGGTGGGGCAGTGGGGTGTGGGGGGGGGTGGAAGGCTGTCAGGGGGAAAGGGTTGAGAGAGTGGTGGA
>JACBWV010000763.1:7500-36932 GCA_013435795.1 Chlamydomonas sp. ICE-L
ATTTTACGCGATTCACTTAGATGGGGGTCTTCAAGTGACGTGCTGGCGGTGCCTGGCACGTAACTTTGGGTCTCCAGGCTTCGCGGGCTTGCGGGTTTCATGTTATTATTTTACGCGATTCACTTAGATGGGGGTCTTCAAGTTACGTGCTGGCAGTGCCTGGCACGTTACTTTGGGTCTCCTGGCTTCGCGGGCTTGCGGGTTTCATGTTTTAATTACATGCGATTCACTTAGATGGGGTTTTTTAAGGTGCTTACTGGCAGTGCATGGCACGTAACTTAGGGTCTCCAAGCTTCGCGAGTTTCTTTTCTCTATAGTATACGCGATTCACTTAGATTGGGGTCTTCAAGTTACGTGCTGGCAGTGTCTGGCACCCACTCAGGGTCTCCAGGCTTCGCGGGTTTCTTTTTTATGTATTATACGCGATTCACGTAGATGGGTGTCTTCAGGTTACTTACTGGCAGTGCATGGCACGTAACTTTGGGTATCTAGGCTTAGCTGGTTTTTAGTTCAATAACACAAGATTCACGTACATGGGTGTCGTCGTATTACGTGCGGACAGTGCATGGCACGTTACTTTGGGTCTCCAGGCTTTGTGGGTTTCTTTTTTATTATTATACGTGATTCACGTAGATGGGTGTCTTCGAGTTACTTGCTGGCAATGCCTGGCACTCACTAGGGGTCTCCAGGCTTCGCGGGTTTCTGTTGTTATTAGATATTTTACGCGATTCACGTAGATGGGTGTCTTCAAGTTACTCACTGGCAGTGCATGGCACACACTCGGGGTCTCCAGGCTTTGCGGGTTTCTTTTCTTTCATATATATTATAAGTGATTCACGTAGATGGGTGTCTTCAAGTTACTTACTGGTGCTGTCTGGTCGAGGGTCTCTACCTACTAAATTAGTGGGTGCTTGCTGCTCTAGGGAGCGCTCTACCTGCTAAATTAGTGGGTACTTGTTTTTTCCCCAGGATTTCTACCTCGGTTTCTACCTACTAAATTAGTGGGTGCTTGGTGTTCGACACCTCGGGGCGTTACCGACAGAAGATCCGCTGTCGAAATTTTACCACCACTAAATTAGTGGGTCGAATTTCCATTCCTACTTAATTAGTAGGTCTCTTAACGAACAACCAGTTGAGCTACAAGTTCCCCCCGTGTCTCTCTCCGCCGTCTGTCCGCTGTCCGACAGATGTCCAGGCGTTTGAACGATTCCGACCACCTCCGCACCCACAATTTTTGCTCATAGTTGGAGTGCGCATGAATAGAGTTATCAGCATCGCAGCGGTCAAGATGCTTCGCAAAAGTTGTTCAGTGTATGTAGCTCTATTCGGCTACGAGTAGCTACTTTCTCCACTACTTTCGAAACTCCCTGCCGGTGACTGCTAAAGCAATTTTCCGTGTCGCTTGCGACACGATCTTAGAACTTGTCTCAGTTCTTATCTCATACGTCAGCAGCCTTCGGCCCGACCAACGAACGCTGGTCGGGAAAGTTTTCCTTGGGCAACACCTGGGCAACACGCCCTTATTCAAGAGGCCCCTGTCGAAGGGTCCACAAGATCGTTGGGGTCGGCCAGGGGGCCTAACCGACGGTAGCGGTAGGGGGCGTGGATCAACCACCCTGTATCGGCGGAAGGTCGCTGCTGCCCCGCTGCTGCCCCTGTTCTCTTTTTTAACCGTTTACCGCTCAGTTGAGTTTTATTTAGTTTTTTGTTTTGCTCCTCGGATTACCCCACTTCAATCTGTTCAGTCTGAAATTGTCTTCACTTGCCAATTACTAAGATAAAGTCGTTCGCCAACCCCTCCACCATGCGCGGTAGCCCCAAGCTCGCCTTGTAAGTTGGATGTGGCTTCTGATCATTGGACGCAGAGGCTGGGTGGATGTTGCGAGTAATTCTAACCCACTTTGATGACCCCCTCCTGGGATTCGCAGGAGGCAGATGGCTGCTGCCCCCCGAGTTGGGGCTTCCATCAGCCGCTCCACCAAGCTTGCTGTCCGGGCTACCAGGTGCGGTTTCGTCCCGGTTATGCATCTGGGTTACAATTGCCCCCTGAATGGATTGCAGCATCCCGAAGATAAACCTAGCGGTTTTCATTCAAGTATGCCCCGTGCTTCTCCACCTCGCTCCGATCCGATCGCACTTGCAATTGCGACGATGCGAAAACCTGCAAGCCATGAGTGTTTCTGATCCGTTTACTCTTTACTGCCTGCTTGCAGTGAGACCAAGACTTCTCAGATTGGTCTCGTCGGTTTGGCCGTCATGGGTCAGGTAAGCCTAATGCTTTTTGCGCTTCGCTATCCACCCTGCTTCGCTATCCACCTCCCTTCTCCCTGATGCGAGATTCCAACAATCAAGGCAAATTGTACTCCTCGGCCACGCTGATCTTGCGATAATGAGGGTTGTTTTCTGTTTTATACCGCGATGCGACTTTTCTCCTACTCCGCCATTGCGGATCATGCTCCGCTCATTCGATCTCCAGCACCTGAATCTCGGGTTTCGTTGTAACTGCCTGAAAAATCCTGAGAAACTCCTCGCCGGTGTCTCTTACAGCCGCTTCACTCCATCTATATCTGCACCGTTGGTTTCCATTCAGCCCCGGTTGCTCTTTCCGTCGTGAATCCCCCCCCCCCTCCCCCTCCTGCGTTTAGGCGCACTGTTACAATGCATGCCGCGAGATCACAACATCAATATTCCATGACCATGCGGCCCATGTCCATGCCGTAAGCCAGACTGCACGTTTATTGCTCTATTACTGCCTTTGCTACTAAATCGACTGAACCTGGTCATCACTCGCGTAATCACACAAACTCGCGTGATCACGCATCCACCACCGCTTATGTCCCCTGCGACCCAATTTGCCTTATGTCGTTACTCGCGTGCGCTAAAAATCCAATGCGAGAGCTAGAGCATTCGATTCATGGAGGCATTGGTGCCCCATGCCCCACCCCTGCATGCTAACCTCAATTAGTGAAACCTTCCATTTCCCATCCTGGACCAACCAACAACCAAAGATGCTCCTGGCAACCTCCTCCAGTCACCCATACACCTGATCATCAACCTCATGCACCTGATCATCGACCCAGTGCGTCTGATCATTGACCCAATCGCCCCATGCTCCTGCGTGTCCATTTTACTCAATGAAACCCTCCATTTCCCTCAACCAACCAACCACCAAGCAACAACCAACGAAGTTGTCAACCTTCACTGAAGGCCCATGCAGCTGTTCATCAACCTCGAGCACCTTGTTAACCTCATGCACTAGATCATCGACCCAATTGCCGGATTCCCCTGCATGCTCATTTCTCTTGCTGAAACCCTCCATTCCCATCCTCCCTGCAGAACCTGGCCCTCAATGTTGCTGACAAGGGATTTAGCATCTCTGTTTACAACCGCTCTTACGACAAGACTGAGGCTGCTGTCAAGCGTGCTGCCAAGGAGGGTAAGACCTTACTCTGTTTTTTGTCCAGCGTATTTATACTGAGTGATGAGAGTCTGCCACCAATGGGTATATTTGCGTCCAGATTTGCATTTGCAACCCGGAAATGGGCACCTGATGGGCGAAAGCTGTACTTTGTATGTGATCTAGTGGAGATTGTGCGGTAATTGCGAGATAGCGATAGATATAACCATCAAGAAAGGGAATGGGTTTGAGAAGTTTATCAAAACTCTAGTCTGGTTTCTTCTGGATGTTATATGCATGGAAGTATGCCAGTAATCTGTCTTTGTTTTGGCTTAGCCCATTGCTGCGTTGTGCTGTGTTTTGTAGCTTGTTGTTGTGGTGTTTTGCCATGGCTAAGCCCAGTGGCGGGCGGGGATGGCTGCCACCTAGAAACTACTGCAGCTAACTGAAAAGAAGGACACAAAATTGCCCACATCACATGTCACATCATACATCACATCCCATCAACATCTCCAAGTCCAGGTGAGCTTCCTCTCTGTCCACAAGAAGGTGAAGGACTTAGTCGAGTCCCTTGACAATGCATACACAACACGAAGTAAGCGCAACTCAACATATCATAATACGGAATGCATGTCTGAATGAGCTCCTGTCTGGCCACAAGAAGGTGGCAGACATCGTAGAGTCCCTTGGCAATGAATACGCAACACAACACCAAGTACCTGGGACCCAGCTCATCATAATTTGGAATGTAGTTCTGGGTGAGCTCATGATGCAATTCAACACAAGACAATCACCAGGCACTCACCGGACAATCACATCACAGCATAATACGGAATGCAGGTCTGGGCGAGCTCCTGTCTGGCCACGAGGAGGTGAAGGACTTCGTCGAGTCCCTTGAAAATGAATACACAACACAACACCAAGTACCCGGGACTCAGCACATCATAATTTGGAATGTAGTCCTGTATGAGCTCATGATGCAATTCAACACCAGACAATCACCTGACAATCACATCACATCATAATATGGAATGCAGGTCTGGGCTTGCTCATGATGCAAGTTCAAGCAAGACAATCACCAGATACTCACCTGACAATCACATCGCATCATAATATGGAATGCAGGTCTGGGCGCGCTCATGATGCAAGCTAAAGCAAAACAATCACCAGGCAATCACCTGACAATCACATCACATCATCATACGGAATGCGTGCCTGGGTAAGTTCCTGTCTGGCCACAAGGAGGTGAAGGACTTTGTTGAGTCCCTTGAAAATGAATACACAACGCAATAAGTACTCGCAAGTAAGCACATCATAATTTTGAATGCAGGCCTGGGTGAGCTAATGGTGCAATTCAACACCATACACTCACCAGACAATCACATCACATCATAATACGGAATTCAGGTCTGGGTGAGCTCCTGACTGGCCACAAGGAGGTGAAGGACTTCGTCGAGTCCTTGGAGAAGCCCCGCCGTGTGATCATTCTTGTAAAGGCCGGAGCCCCTGTGGATTCCACAATCGAGCAGTTGGAGAAGTACATGGAGCCTGGAGACATCATCATTGATGGAGGAAACGAGTGGTAGGTTGGGACAGTTGTGAATAAGATTGTGCAGTGCATTTAATGTAGTTGTACCATCCAATATTGTACGATTCATTATTGTATTTTATGATGTATCATGCATACACATGTCCGTACAATATTTGTCCATGTGTGCATTTGCATGTGCGTAAAAAAATGTGAAAAAATAATAATAATGTAAACAATAAGAATCATGAAAAAAGAAAAAGAAAAAAAAATAGTATAATGTGTGTGATAATATATGCGCAAACAAAGAACAAACATGAAGCATAGACATGTCTAAACATTCATTCACAGGCACTTATCTCAGCTGCCACATTTTGTACGCACAGGTACGAGAACACTGAGAAGCGTCTGGCCAGGGTGGCCGAGAAGGGCTTGCGCTACCTGGGCATGGGTGTATCTGGAGGAGAGGAGGGTGCCAGGAACGGTGAGAAGCTTGGCATGAACAATAAAAAATACAAAGTAATCTTGTCTTAGGATTAGTTTAGGGGAGGGGTTAGCGCTACCTGGGCATGGGTGTATCTTGAGGAGAGGAGGGTGCCAGGAACGGTGAGAAGCTTGGCATGAACATTTTTTTCTTTCTTTCTCAGTATCAGTTTTAAGGGAGGGGCCTGCACTGCCGGGGCATGGGTGTTTCTGGTGGAGAGGGGGGTGCCAGGAACGTCGAGGCGCTCGGCATTACAAAAACCTTGCTGTAGTAGTAGTTCGTAGTATTAGTTCAGAGAGGGGTCTGCGCTGCATGGGCATGGGTGTGTCTGGAGGAGAGGAGTTTGCCAGGAACGGCGAGCACCATGGCATGGAAACATACAGAATGCAGGGTGAGGGTGATGATGAGGGTGATAATGGTCCATGCAAGTAAACACCCCTATGAATCCCTCTCTCCCTCTTCCAGGCCCATCCATGATGCCTGGAGGCACCCCTGAGGCCTACGCCTTCATCCAGCCCATTGTGGAGAAGGTCTGTGCTCAAGTGGAGAGCGGCCCATGCGTCATGTACGTCGGCCCTGGGGGCGCCGGAAACTTTGTCAAGATGATCCACAACGGCATTGAGTACGGCGACATGCAGCTCATTTCCGAGGCGTACGACATGCTCAAGACCCTGGGTGGACTGAACAACGAGGAGCTGGCCTCTGTATTCGACGCCTGGAACAAGGGAGACTTGCAGTCTTTTTTGATCGAGATCTCGGCCATTATCTTGAACAGGAAGGAGGACGATGGCGAGGGTTACATCCTGGACAGTGTCATGGACAAGACTGGATCCAAGGGAACTGGTAAGCAAATCCCTAGCAGTTTATAATCCCCCACCCCCCCCCCCCCCCCCCCCCCCCCCCCCCCCCTCTAGAAAAAATACATTATTTTGAACAAGGAGAAGGAGGATGGCAAGGGTTACATCCTGCACAGTGTCATGGACAAGACCGGGTCCAAGGGAACTGGTAAGCACTGTGTTATATCTGCCCCCCCCCCCCCCCCCCCCCAAAGACACATAACGCACATTGATCATTATTTTGAACAAGGAGGAGGATGGTGAGGGTTACATCCTGGACAGTGTGATGGACAAGACCCGGTCCAAGGGAACTGGTAAGCACTGTGTTATATCTGCCCCCCCCCCCCCCCCCCCCCCCCCCACACACACACACACACATGAGACCCACCTACCCATCACCATACCCCCCCATCACCCCCCAGGCAAGTGGACCATCCAGCAAGCTGCTGATTTGGCCGTTGCCGCTCCCACTATGGCTGCATCCTTGGATGCCCGCTACATGAGTGCCCTGAAGGACGAGCGCGTTGCTGCACACAAGGTCTACGCTGACCTCGGTGTGAAGGATCCTAGCCTGGTGAGTCACATGACAATCATTCCAATCCAATTCCAATTTGGCCGTTGCCGCCCCCAGTAAGGCTGCATCCTTCGATGCCTGATACATGAGTGCCTTGAAGGGTGAGCGTGTCGCTGCACACAAGATCTACGCTGGCCTCAGAGTTAAGGACCCTAGCCTAGTGAGTTACATGACAATCATTTCAATCCTGATTTCAAGGATGAGTACCTGCTTGATCATGCAGCACCCACTTTGGCTGCATGCCCTGAAGGATGAGCGTGTCGCTGCACACAAGGTTTTCGCTGACACAGTGTGAAGGACCCTAGCCTAGTAAGTAACACGACAATCATTTCAATGATGAGTACTTGCTTGTGCATGCTGCACCCACTGCCGTCTACTAGTCTTTATCTCTCCCCTGGGCTACGCCAAACTATATCAGCAATTGGGCAGCTGATTGTGTCGGATTCAAGGTTCACTAGGGTGGGCCAGATTCAGCTGAATCAGCCAGGCAGGGGAGCTGGCAGAAGCTGCTGCTGAATAGCCAGTCAGGGGAGCTGACAGAAGCTGCTGCTCAGGAAGTCAGTCAGGGGAGCTACCAGAAGCTGCTGCTGAATAGCTGCTGCTCAGGAAATCAGTCAGGGGAGCTACCAGAAGCTGCTGCTCATAACCGGAAGGAAAAAACATAAATTGGATGTGCATTTTGTAGACTTCAAGTATGTCATGATTGTATAATCACAATTATGAAATTATATCATTCAAGTAAAGACAAATAAATCATACATATCATATTATGATCTAAAATTGGATTATAAAATCAGCAAGAACCGAGATTCCTTTGTTTGCCCGTTGTCTTTAGTTTGTTGTGCGTCCTATTCTCCACTCCGGCCTCCTCATTCCTCCTCCCACCTCCACCTCCCACCCACCTCCATCTCCCACCCACCTCCCATCCACCTCCCACCCACCAGCATCTCCCACCCACTTCCCACCTCCCATCCACCACCCATCCACCACTCTTGTCTCTTCTTTCCTCCTCCCACCTCTTTGCTGACCACAGAGTGAATCATTCAAGGTTCCTCCCACCCACCTCCACCTCTCATCTCCACCACCTACACCATCGAACACCTCCCCCGACATCTCCCCCACCCACCACCACCTCAGGTTGAAGGTATCGACAGGGCCCTGCTCATTTCTGGTGTAGCCTCTTCCACCTTCCATCTCCACCACCTACACCATCGATCTCCCCCACCCACCACCACCTCAGGTTGAAGGTATCGACAGGGCCCTGCTCATTTCTGGTGTAGCCTCTTCCACCTTCCATCTCCACCACCTACACCATCGATCTCCCCCACCCACCACCACCTCAGGTTGAAGGTATCGACAGGGCCCTGCTCATTTCTGGTGTAGCCTCTTCCACCTTACATCTCCACCACCTACACCATCGATCTCCCCCACCCACCACCACCTCAGGTTGAAGGTATCGACAGGGCCCTGCTCATTTCTGGTGTAGCCTCTTCCACCTTCCATCTCCACCACCTACACCATCGATCTCCCCCACCCACCACCACCTCAGGTTGAAGGTATCGACAGGGCCCTGCTCATTTCTGGTGTAGCCTCTTCCACCTTCCATCTCCACCACCTACACCATCGATCTCCTCCACCTCCACCCACCTCAGGTTGAAGGTATTGACAGGGCCCAGCTGATTTCTGATGTAGCCTCCTCCTCCTCCCATATCCACCACCTACACAATCAATCACCTCCCCCGACATCTCCGCCTCCCACCACCCCATGTTAAAGGTATTGGCAGGGCCCTGCTCATTTCTGGTGTAGCCTCTTCCGCCTCCCATCTCCACCACCTACACTATCAATCACCTCCACCAACATCTCCCCCTCTCACCCACCTCCATCACCCATCCACCTTCACCTTGACAGGGCCCAGCTGATTTCTGATGTAGCCCAGGCCCTGTACGCATCCAAGATCCTCATTCCTCCTCCCACCACGACCTCCCATCCACCTCCCACCTCCACCTCCCACCCACCTCTGCCTTAGGTTGAAGGTATTGACAGGGCCCAGCTCATTTCTGATGTGGCCCAGGCCGTGTACGCATCCAAGATCCTCATTCCTCCTCCCACCACGACGTCCCATCCACCTCCCACCTCCACCTCCCACCCACCTTTGCCTCAGGTTGAAGGTATTGACAGGGCCCAGCTCATTTCTGATGTAGCCCAGGCCCTGTACGCATCCAAGATCTGCTCATACGCTCAAGGCATGAGCATCATCAAGCAGAAGAGTGATGAGCAGAAATGGGACGTAGACCTTGGAAAGCTGGTCTCCATCTGGAAGGTACGTGCTGTGTGTGAGAGCGGTGTGTGTGTGAGTGAGAGATGTGTGTGTGTGTGTGTTGTCTCCATCAGGAAGGGATGTGCTGTGTGTGAGTGAGGGGTGTGTGTGAGTGGGAGGTGTGAGTGTGTGGTCTCCATCTGGAAGGGATGTGCTGTGTGTGAGTGAGTGAGGGGTGTACACCCCCTCTCCTCACCTTACCTCTCCTCGATCCCCTCTCTCCCCCTCTCTCCTCACCCCCACTCCTTCTCCCCTTTTTCTTAGCAAGGCCCCTCCCCTCCCCACACCCCCTCACTTTGCCTCTCCTCAATCCCCCCTCTCCCCCCACTCCCTTCACCCCTTTTTCCTAGCAAGGCCCCTCCCCACACCTCCCCACACCCCTTGTCTTAACAGGGTGGATGCATCATCCGCGCTGAATTCCTAGGTGACATCCCCAAAGCCCCTCACCTCCCCACACCCCTCACCTCCCCCTGCCCCCACACCTCCCCACACTCCCCTCACCCCCCTTTCCTGCAGGGTGGATGCATCATCCCGCGCTGACTTCCTAGATGCCATTAGCAAAGCCCCTCACCTCCCCACACTCCCCTCACCTCTTCTCTTACAGGGTGGGATGCATCACTCTCCGCTGAATTCCTGGATGACATTAGCAAAGCCCCTCACCTCCCCACACTCCCCTCGCCCCTTCTCTCGCAGGGTGGATGCATCATCCGCGCTGAATTCCTAGATGACATTACCTAAGCCTCTCACCTCCCCTTACTTCCCCTTCCCTCTTTTCTTACAGGGTGGATGCATCATCCGCGCCGAATTCCTTGACGACATTAGCAAGGCCTACGCCAACGAGCCCAAGCTCGCCAACCTGCTAGTTGACCCCTTCTTCGCCGGGAACCTGGTCAAGCGCGAAGCTGCTTGGAGGCGTGTTGTCACCCTGGCCATTGCCAACGGTGTTCCCAGCCCCTGGTTTCGCGACATCTCTAGGCTACTTCGATACCTACCCGCCGCGACCGCTTGCCAGCCAACCTTGTGCAAGCACAGCGTGATTTCTTTGGCTCGCACACATACCAGAGGACGGACAAGGAGGGTTGGTTCCACACGGTAAGATGGTGGACACGAAAATAAAAAACGGACTTATTTGTTTACAATTTCATGTTATAATGTCCGTTGTACACTGAGGATAGAAACAGTATTTGGGGGGAAATAAAGATTGTACCTAAATTCTTTGGCTTGCACTTTCACCCAGAGGACGGACAAGGAGGGCTGGTTCCACAGATATGATAGATATGAAGGTAATGGTAAGATGATGGTGGTGGTGGTAAGACATGATAGATATGAAAGTAATGGTAAGATGATGGTGGTGGTGGTAAGACATGATAGATATGAAAGTAATGGTAAGATGATGGTGGTGGTTGTAATCGTTTGCCTATGGTTGTGGTGGTTCATATATTATATATATTAATGGTAATGTTTAAGATGGATGTGTTTGTGGTAGATATGATATCTATTAAATTACTTATTGACCTCATGATTTTTGTTGTTTTGTTCTCTTTTCTGCTTTTTTTGCTTTATCCTATATGATACGATATGAACGTAATGTGTCGAATTGTTTGGTTTTGTTCAGTGTTGGTATGGTAAGATACGATAGATATGAAAACAAGAGCAAGCACAGTTTTTGTATATGTCTCTATATCTATTACCTTATGTATACAAATATATATGTCTATTCCCTTTTTTATATATATATATATATATATATATATATATATATATATATATATAGCAAAATGTCTTCATGTGTATATATATGTATGTCAGTATGTGTGATGCGTATCCCCCTTCCCCTCCCCTCGTGGGCACATGATCACACAACAAATGAGTACGCATGAACACACATGAACTTGACTTAGTTCACTGGTACTCCACATCTTAAACCTGTGTCCCTCTCGATTGAAATCACAGCATTCTGACGTAGATCCTCTCCTCCAACACTATCCCGCACAGCTAATGCAAATATATATATATACAAGGATTTTTTTTCTTCCTTGCACATAATTCAATTATATAATTATGTACTTATGCCCCTCGTCTCTCCCCACCCCAGGTCTGGGACCCCACTTTTGGAAGCTCTGATTCCATCACCACCAGCCAGTACAGCGGTTAGTCAGAGCTTTAGAAAAGTGTAAAACTAGTGTAGCTGTTTCTGGTTGATTGGTGGTTAATGTTAACACCGTCTCAAATGTTGACCGAAGACATGTGCATAAGCATGTATCTTTGGGACTGTTGTACTTGTAACAGGTTCGAATACACCAGATTGTACAACATTATTATATGTTATGAACTTGGTTGATTGAATCTGTAATACAGCGTTTCGAAAACTTGGTACATGGTTTCTCAGCCAAGTCAGGGTTGTAAACACTTTTTGAAGTCCCCCCTGGGGTTGTTCGGTTGCGTCGCAGACTAAGATTTTGGGGCGTTCATAAAGAAGGAGCCGAACATGTTCAATTTTGTGGAAGTGTAAGAGGGCGTTTACACGAGCAGGTTATCTCGGCCAGTGACGGTTTAGATGTACAGTTAATAAAGTAAAGTAAACTACGAAGCGTTTACACAACACTTTTCGCGTCAATTATCTCGCCCAGTTAACCATTTCCGCGACAACCGTAACCCCCCCCCCCCCCCCCCCCCCCCCCCCCCCCAGTTACGGGTTAAAGGTTAAGGTTAGTGGTTCGTTGAGTTCTTTTGGCTTCCGAGCTGTGAGATATATCGACTACGCTAGCTCCAGTTCAGTTCGTCAATTTCTGCATATTCGAATTTTCTAGGGCAGCAAGCAAGAAGGCATAGGCCGAACAGATGTTGATGATCAGCTGCTAGATCTCATCCAGCAATCTCGATCGACGGGTCGCTGCGGAGCCTCAAAGTCTCTTGCTTCACAGCACGGTTCGTGATGGGGAGCAAGGCCCGAAAATAGCTTGTCTGTCACCCAAAATTCAAAAATCACGAGGCTATCCAGAAGTACAGGACCAACCTGACCGAACGCAAACTGCGAGCACAAATGCACGTGTAAACAGAAACTGGTTAAGTTCGCGTTCGTACAGGGTTCCGGCATACGTGGCGCTAACTATTTGGTTATCTCGCCAATTTAACTGACCGAGATAACCGGCTCGTGTAAACGCCCTCTCAGGGAAGGGCCGACGGCGCTAGGACAGGTAATGATAATGATAACGCCTGGTGGGGCGTGGTGTTAAGGGTTAAGGGAACCCGTCGTACGCGGGTGGGGAGCGGTCTCCTACCTCAACTAGACAAGCTACCATCGCGGTTGACAACGACCTGCAACGCTAAACGCCCTCTCAGAGATTTTGATTTCATGTAAACAACTTTGCCTGCACTGAATTATTCCTAGAGAGATGGCAGCGAATGTATTTACATATCTTCCAAAGCACTGATAAACAAACTAAAGGCAGTCTTAGTGAGTCAAGGTAAATGAGGCGAAACAGAAGAAATACATTTTTTTGGCGGAGCCCCCCCCTTGTGGGGGGCGGGAGCCCCCAGTGTTACCCATCTGTCCGTTCGTCCATCCATCCATCCGTCTGACCGTGATAAAGCCCAACACGTCAGCCAACGGCCTCGTAACTAACTCGCTTCCGTTACCACATGTCGCTCCCTCGCGATCACTCTCCGCCATTTTTAGCGTCGCAGGCGACGCTGCATAGAACTTGTCTCAACAGCAAGCACACCTACGTGAGTGCGCTTCGGAGGACTGAGGGGTAGCACTATTAATACTTGAACCTGAACTTGGTTACATAGCTTCAGCCAGCAATTTGGCTGCTCGCCGTCATCGGCAGTAAAAAAAACAGGGCGTGATCGCCCTTGTGTTGGAACAAGGGATCCGCTGGGGATGGGTAGCCCCGCTGTAACTAGAGTAGGGTTATTTTGTGTGAGGTGTGTCTAACCTTGTTGCTGCCCTCGTGGCTGTTCTTGCGGAATGTGATTCTCAAATACCACGCTTTGGCACACAGTTGCGCCGTTGCCCTCATAAACTGGGGCTGTGAACCCTCCGGCTGTGATTAAGCAATCTCTTTCGAGGTGACTTGACTGCCGAGTCCAAACGTCAAGTGGTTTGGGGCGCAGTTTGACTTTAATCTACCTGGCAGATGAGGTGAAGTCACTGCAAACACAACTTGTCTGAAATTTGCTTTGCGTCGGAGTAGAGGTGACTTTGTTTGCTAGTTTATTGAGCTGCCTGCCGTATGCAAACGTCAGTTGGTGTGGTCCAAATGCAATTGTATAGGGCGAACCCTTAGGTTCCCCAGCGCATCCGTTTTGCTCATCCGATTACCGCACCCGGCAGTATGCCTGATGCACCAAAGTCGCTACCCATGGAGGGGCGGTAAACATTATGACCAGGAAAATGTAAACTCGAACAAATCACTTTTTCCATTTTTTTACTGTTAATACACCTCGCGTTACGGTGACTATAGCTTGCTCCGGCTTTCGCTATGGTGTCCTTAACTTCGCGTCCTGTGAGTAATTGAAATTGAAATTGAAATTGTTACATCCGCGTAATACAGTTACTCACAAGAGTCCTGTGAGTAACTGTATTACACGGATGTGACAATTTCAATTTCAATTTCAATACACCTCGCGTTCATACCAGGGTAATCCAAAGCGCGCGCTTTTGCGCTTTTGAGCGCTGACTTTTTGACCCCCCTCTGCGCTCTAAGCGCAGTTTTTTGCAACCCCTTGTGGGCGCTGCAAGCAAATTTTGCGCTTTTTGCACTACAAAGCGCAGTTTGTTTTGTTTTCAAGTGCGCTAAAGCGCTGGCCAATTTTGACATTTGAAGTACCCTGGTTCATACCGCCCACATGCGGTAAGAATCATACCGCCCACATGCGGTAAGAATCATACCGCCCACATGCGGTAAGAATCATACCGCCCACATGCGGTAAGAATCATACCGCACACATGCGGTAAGAATCATACCGCACACATGCGGTAAGAATACCAAAGGCTGATAGATCATGAAATCGAAACAACTCCCAGTGTGCCCATCATACATTACATTACGTTGCCATCCCCAGGCCATTGTTGACCCAAGACAGGCCCGCTCCACAATATCCGGGAGGAGTCTTGTAAATAATCCTCAAAATAAGATAGGATCTCCCCCTCTCACCCACCTCCATCACCCATCCACCTTCACCTTGACAGGGCCCAGCTGATTTCTGATGTAGCCCAGGCCCTGTACGCATCCAAGATCCTCATTCCTCCTCCCACCACGACCTCCCATCCACCTCCCACCTCCACCTCCCACCCACCTCTGCCTTAGGTTGAAGGTATTGACAGGGCCCAGCTCATTTCTGATGTGGCCCAGGCCGTGTACGCATCCAAGATCCTCATTCCTCCTCCCACCACGACGTCCCATCCACCTCCCACCTCCACCTCCCACCCACCTTTGCCTCAGGTTGAAGGTATTGACAGGGCCCAGCTCATTTCTGATGTAGCCCAGGCCCTGTACGCATCCAAGATCTGCTCATACGCTCAAGGCATGAGCATCATCAAGCAGAAGAGTGATGAGCAGAAATGGGACGTAGACCTTGGAAAGCTGGTCTCCATCTGGAAGGTACGTGCTGTGTGTGAGAGCGGTGTGTGTGTGAGTGAGAGATGTGTGTGTGTGTGTTGTCTCCATCAGGAAGGGATGTGCTGTGTGTGAGTGAGGGGTGTGTGTGAGTGGGAGGTGTGAGTGTGTGGTCTCCATCTGGAAGGGATGTGCTGTGTGTGAGTGAGTGAGGGGTGTACACCCCCTCTCCTCACCTTACCTCTCCTCGATCCCCTCTCTCCCCCTCTCTCCTCACCCCCACTCCTTCTCCCCTTTTTCTTAGCAAGGCCCCTCCCCTCCCCACACCCCCTCACTTTGCCTCTCCTCAATCCCCCCTCTCCCCCACTCCCTTCACCCCTTTTTCCTAGCAAGGCCCCTCCCCACACCTCCCCACACCCCTTGTCTTAACAGGGTGGATGCATCATCCGCGCTGAATTCCTAGGTGACATCCCCAAAGCCCCTCACCTCCCCACACCCCTCACCTCCCCCTGCCCCCACACCTCCCCACACTCCCCTCACCCCCTTTCCTGCAGGGTGGATGCATCATCCGCGCTGACTTCCTAGATGCCATTAGCAAAGCCCCTCACCTCCCCACACTCCCCTCACCTCTTCTCTTACAGGGTGGGATGCATCACTCCGCTGAATTCCTGGATGACATTAGCAAAGCCCCTCACCTCCCCACACTCCCCTCGCCCCTTCTCTCGCAGGGTGGATGCATCATCCGCGCTGAATTCCTAGATGACATTACCTAAGCCTCTCACCTCCCCTTACTCCCCTTCCCTCTTTTCTTACAGGGTGGATGCATCATCCGCGCCGAATTCCTTGACGACATTAGCAAGGCCTACGCCAACGAGCCCAAGCTCGCCAACCTGCTAGTTGACCCCTTCTTCGCCGGGAACCTGGTCAAGCGCGAAGCTGCTTGGAGGCGTGTTGTCACCCTGGCCATTGCCAACGGTGTTCCCGCCCCTGGTTTCGCGACATCTCTAGGCTACTTCGATACCTACCGCCGCGACCGCTTGCCAGCCAACCTTGTGCAAGCACAGCGTGATTTCTTTGGCTCGCACACATACCAGAGGACGGACAAGGAGGGTTGGTTCCACACGGTAAGATGGTGGACACGAAAATAAAAAACGGACTTATTTGTTTACAATTTCATGTTATAATGTCCGTTGTACACTGAGGATAGAAACAGTATTTGGGGGGAAATAAAGATTGTACCTAAATTCTTTGGCTCGCACTTTCACCCAGAGGACGGACAAGGAGGGCTGGTTCCACAGATATGATAGATATGAAGGTAATGGTAAGATGATGGTGGTGGTGGTAAGACATGATAGATATGAAAGTAATGGTAAGATGATGGTGGTGGTGGTAAGACATGATAGATATGAAAGTAATGGTAAGATGATGGTGGTGGTGGTAAGATGTGATGATGGTGGTGGTGGTAAGATATGATAGATATGAAGGTAGTGGTAAGATGATGGTGGTGGTGGTAAGATATGATAGATATGAAAGTAATGGTAAGATGATGGTGGTGGTGGTGGTAAGATGTGATGATGGTGGTGATGTTAAGATATGATAGATATGAAAGTAATGGTAAGATGGTGGTGGTGGTAAGATGTGTGGTGATGGTAAGATACGATAGATATGAAAACAAGAGCAAGCACAGTTTTTGTATATGTCTCTATATCTATTACCTTATGTATACAAATATATATGTCTATTCCCTTTTTTATATATATATATATATATATATATATATATAGCAAAATGTCTTCATGTGTATATATATGTATGTCAGTATGTGTGATGCGTATCCCCCTTCCCCTCCCCTCGTGGGCACATGATCACACAACAAATGAGTACGCATGAACACACATGAACTTGACTTAGTTCACTGGTACTCCACATCTTAAACCTGTGTCCCTCTCGATTGAAATCACAGCATTCTGACGTAGATCCTCTCCTCCAACACTATCCCGCACAGCTAATGCAAATATATATATACAAGGATTTTTTTTTCTTCCTTGCACATAATTCAATTATATAATTATGTACTTATGCCCCTCGTCTCTCCCCACCCCAGGTCTGGGACCCCACTTTTGGAAGCTCTGATTCCATCACCACCAGCCAGTACAGCGGTTAGTCAGAGCTTTAGAAAAGTGTAAAACTAGTGTAGCTGTTTCTGGTTGATTGGTGGTTAATGTTAACACCGTCTCAAATGTTGACCGAAGACATGTGCATAAGCATGTATCTTTGGGACTGTTGTACTTGTAACAGGTTCGAATACACCAGATTGTACAACATTATTATATGTTATGAACTTGGTTGATTGAATCTGTAATACAGCGTTTCGAAAACTTGGTACATGGTTTCTCAGCCAAGTCAGGGTTGTAAACACTTTTTGAAGTCCCCCCTGGGGTTGTTCGGTTGCGTCGCAGACTAAGATTTTGGGGCGTCCATAAAGAAGGAGCCGAACATGTTCAATTTTGTGGAAGTGTAAGAGGGCGTTTACACGAGCAGGTTATCTCGGCCAGTGACGGTTTAGATGTACAGTTAATAAAGTAAAGTAAACTACGAAGCGTTTACACAACACTTTTCGCGTCAATTATCTCGCCCAGTTAACCATTTCCGCGACAACCGTAACCCCCCCCCCCCCCCCCCCCCCCCCCCCCCCCAGTTACGGGTTAAAGGTTAAGGTTAGTGGTTCGTTGAGTTCTTTTGGCTTCCGAGCTGTGAGATATATCGACTACGCTAGCTCCAGTTCAGTTCGTCAATTTCTGCATATTCGAATTTTCTAGGGCAGCAAGCAAGAAGGCATAGGCCGAACAGATGTTGATGATCAGCTGCTAGATCTCATCCAGCAATCTCGATCGACGGGTCGCTGCGGAGCCTCAAAGTCTCTTGCTTCACAGCACGGTTCGTGATGGGGAGCAAGGCCCGAAAATAGCTTGTCTGTCACCCAAAATTCAAAAATCACGAGGCTATCCAGAAGTACAGGACCAACCTGACCGAACGCAAACTGCGAGCACAAATGCACGTGTAAACAGAAACTGGTTAAGTTCGCGTTCGTACAGGGTTCCGGCATACGTGGCGCTAACTATTTGGTTATCTCGCCAATTTAACTGACCGAGATAACCGGCTCGTGTAAACGCCCTCTCAGGGAAGGGCCGACGGCGCTAGGACAGGTAATGATAATGATAACGCCTGGTGGGGCGTGGTGTTAAGGGTTAAGGGAACCCGTCGTACGCGGGTGGGGAGCGGTCTCCTACCTCAACTAGACAAGCTACCATCGCGGTTGACAACGACCTGCAACGCTAAACGCCCTCTCAGAGATTTTGATTTCATGTAAACAACTTTGCCTGCACTGAATTATTCCTAGAGAGATGGCAGCGAATGTATTTACATATCTTCCAAAGCACTGATAAACAAACTAAAGGCAGTCTTAGTGAGTCAAGGTAAATGAGGCGAAACAGAAGAAATACATTTTTTTGGCGGAGCCCCCCCCTTGTGGGGGGCGGGAGCCCCCAGTGTTACCCATCTGTCCGTTCGTCCATCCATCCATCCGTCTGACCGTGATAAAGCCCAACACGTCAGCCAACGGCCTCGTAACTAACTCGCTTCCGTTACCACATGTCGCTCCCTCGCGATCACTCTCCGCCATTTTTAGCGTCGCAGGCGACGCTGCATAGAACTTGTCTCAACAGCAAGCACACCTACGTGAGTGCGCTTCGGAGGACTGAGGGGTAGCACTATTAATACTTGAACCTGAACTTGGTTACATAGCTTCAGCCAGCAATTTGGCTGCTCGCCGTCATCGGCAGTAAAAAAAACAGGGCGTGATCGCCCTTGTGTTGGAACAAGGGATCCGCTGGGGATGGGTAGCCCCGCTGTAACTAGAGTAGGGTTATTTTGTGTGAGGTGTGTCTAACCTTGTTGCTGCCCTCGTGGCTGTTCTTGCGGAATGTGATTCTCAAATACCACGCTTTGGCACACAGTTGCGCCGTTGCCTCATAAACTGGGGCTGTGAACCCTCCGGCTGTGATTAAGCAATCTCTTTCGAGGTGACTTGACTGCCGAGTCCAAACGTCAAGTGGTTTGGGGCGCAGTTTGACTTTAATCTACCTGGCAGATGAGGTGAAGTCACTGCAAACACAACTTGTCTGAAATTTGCTTTGCGTCGGAGTAGAGGTGACTTTGTTTGCTAGTTTATTGAGCTGCCTGCCGTATGCAAACGTCAGTTGGTGTGGTCCAAATGCAATTGTATAGGGCGAACCCTTAGGTTCCCCAGCGCATCCGTTTTGCTCATCCGATTACCGCACCCGGCAGTATGCCTGATGCACCAAAGTCGCTACCCATGGAGGGGCGGTAAACATTATGACCAGGAAAATGTAAACTCGAACAAATCACTTTTTCCATTTTTTTACTGTTAATACACCTCGCGTTACGGTGACTATAGCTTGCTCCGGCTTTCGCTATGGTGTCCTTAACTTCGCGTCCTGTGAGTAATTGAAATTGAAATTGAAATTGTTACATCCGCGTAATACAGTTACTCACAAGAGTCCTGTGAGTAACTGTATTACACGGATGTGACAATTTCAATTTCAATTTCAATACACCTCGCGTTCATACCAGGGTAATCCAAAGCGCGCGCTTTTGCGCTTTTGAGCGCTGACTTTTTGACCCCCTCTGCGCTCTAAGCGCAGTTTTTTGCAACCCCTTGTGGGCGCTGCAAGCAAATTTTGCGCTTTTTGCACTACAAAGCGCAGTTTGTTTTGTTTTCAAGTGCGCTAAAGCGCTGGCCAATTTTGACATTTGAAGTACCCTGGTTCATACCGCCCACATGCGGTAAGAATCATACCGCCCACATGCGGTAAGAATCATACCGCCCACATGCGGTAAGAATCATACCGCCCACATGCGGTAAGAATCATACCGCACACATGCGGTAAGAATCATACCGCACACATGCGGTAAGAATACCAAAGGCTGATAGATCATGAAATCGAAACAACTCCCAGTGTGCCCATCATACATTACATTACGTTGCCATCCCCAGGCCATTGTTGACCCAAGACAGGCCCGCTCCACAATATCCGGGAGGAGTCTTGTAAATAATCCTCAAAATAAGATAGGATCTCCCCCTCTCACCCACCTCCATCACCCATCCACCTTCACCTTGACAGGGCCCAGCTGATTTCTGATGTAGCCCAGGCCCTGTACGCATCCAAGATCCTCATTCCTCCTCCCACCACGACCTCCCATCCACCTCCCACCTCCACCTCCCACCCACCTCTGCCTTAGGTTGAAGGTATTGACAGGGCCCAGCTCATTTCTGATGTGGCCCAGGCCGTATACGCATCCAAGATCCTCATTCCTCCTCCCACCACGACGTCCCATCCACCTCCCACCTCCACCTCCCACCCACCTTTGCCTCAGGTTGAAGGTATTGACAGGGCCCAGCTCATTTCTGATGTAGCCCAGGCCCTGTACGCATCCAAGATCTGCTCATACGCTCAAGGCATGAGCATCATCAAGCAGAAGAGTGATGAGCAGAAATGGGACGTAGACCTTGGAAAGCTGGTCTCCATCTGGAAGGTACGTGCTGTGTGTGAGAGCGGTGTGTGTGTGAGTGAGAGATGTGTGTGTGTGTGTTGTCTCCATCAGGAAGGGATGTGCTGTGTGTGAGTGAGGGGTGTGTGTGAGTGGGAGGTGTGAGTGTGTGGTCTCCATCTGGAAGGGATGTGCTGTGTGTGAGTGAGTGAGGGGTGTACACCCCCTCTCCTCACCTTACCTCTCCTCGATCCCCTCTCTCCCCCTCTCTCCTCACCCCCACTCCTTCTCCCCTTTTTCTTAGCAAGGCCCCTCCCCTCCCCACACCCCCTCACTTTGCCTCTCCTCAATCCCCCCTCTCCCCCACTCCCTTCACCCCTTTTTCCTAGCAAGGCCCCTCCCCACACCTCCCCACACCCCTTGTCTTAACAGGGTGGATGCATCATCCGCGCTGAATTCCTAGGTGACATCCCCAAAGCCCCTCACCTCCCCACACCCCTCACCTCCCCCTGCCCCCACACCTCCCCACACTCCCCTCACCCCCTTTCCTGCAGGGTGGATGCATCATCCGCGCTGACTTCCTAGATGCCATTAGCAAAGCCCCTCACCTCCCCACACTCCCCTCACCTCTTCTCTTACAGGGTGGGATGCATCACTCCGCTGAATTCCTGGATGACATTAGCAAAGCCCCTCACCTCCCCACACTCCCCTCGCCCCTTCTCTCGCAGGGTGGATGCATCATCCGCGCTGAATTCCTAGATGACATTACCTAAGCCTCTCACCTCCCCTTACTCCCCTTCCCTCTTTTCTTACAGGGTGGATGCATCATCCGCGCCGAATTCCTTGACGACATTAGCAAGGCCTACGCCAACGAGCCCAAGCTCGCCAACCTGCTAGTTGACCCCTTCTTCGCCGGGAACCTGGTCAAGCGCGAAGCTGCTTGGAGGCGTGTTGTCACCCTGGCCATTGCCAACGGTGTTCCCGCCCCTGGTTTCGCGACATCTCTAGGCTACTTCGATACCTACCGCCGCGACCGCTTGCCAGCCAACCTTGTGCAAGCACAGCGTGATTTCTTTGGCTCGCACACATACCAGAGGACGGACAAGGAGGGTTGGTTCCACACGGTAAGATGGTGGACACGAAAATAAAAAACGGACTTATTTGTTTACAATTTCATGTTATAATGTCCGTTGTACACTGAGGATAGAAACAGTATTTGGGGGGAAATAAAGATTGTACCTAAATTCTTTGGCTCGCACTTTCACCCAGAGGACGGACAAGGAGGGCTGGTTCCACAGATATGATAGATATGAAGGTAATGGTAAGATTATGGTGGTGGTGGTAAGACATGATAGATATGAAAGTAATGGTAAGATGATGGTGGTGGTGGTAAGACATGATAGATATGAAAGTAATGGTAATGGATGATGGTGGTGGTGGTAAGTAGTGGTAAGATGATGGTGGTGGGTGGTAAGATATGATAGATATGAAAGTAATGGTAAGATGATGGTGGTGGTGGTGGTAAATGTGATGATGGTGGTGATGTTAAGATATGATAGATATGAAGTAATGGTAAGATGGTGGTGGTGGTAAGATGTGTGGTGATGGTAAGATACGATAGATATGAAAACAAGAGCAAGCACAGTTTTTGTATATGTCTCTATATCTATTACCTTATGTATACAAATATATATGTCTATTCCCTTTTTTATATATATATATATATATATATATATATATATATAGCAAAATGTCTTCATGTGTATATATATGTATGTCAGTATGTGTGATGCGTATCCCCTCCCCTCCCCTCGTGGGCACATGATCACACAACAAATGAGTACGCATGAACACACATGAACTTGACTTAGTTCACTGGTACTCCACATCTTAAACCTGTGTCCCTCTCGATTGAAATCACAGCATTCTGACGTAGATCCTCTCCTCCAACACTATCCCGCACAGCTAATGCAAATATATATATACAAGGATTTTTTTTTCTTCCTTGCACATAATTCAATTATATAATTATGTACTTATGCCCCTCGTCTCTCCCCACCCCAGGTCTGGGACCCCACTTTTGGAAGCTCTGATTCCATCACCACCAGCCAGTACAGCGGTTAGTCAGAGCTTTAGAAAAGTGTAAAACTAGTGTAGCTGTTTCTGGTTGATTGGTGGTTAATGTTAACACCGTCTCAAATGTTGACCGAAGACATGTGCATAAGCATGTATCTTTGGGACTGTTGTACTTGTAACAGGTTCGAATACACCAGATTGTACAACATTATTATATGTTATGAACTTGGTTGATTGAATCTGTAATACAGCGTTTCGAAAACTTGGTACATGGTTTCTCAGCCAAGTCAGGGTTGTAAACACTTTTTGAAGTCCCCCCTGGGGTTGTTCGGTTGCGTCGCAGACTAAGATTTTGGGGCGTCCATAAAGAAGGAGCCGAACATGTTCAATTTTGTGGAAGTGTAAGAGGGCGTTTACACGAGCAGGTTATCTCGGCCAGTGACGGTTTAGATGTACAGTTAATAAAGTAAAGTAAACTACGAAGCGTTTACACAACACTTTTCGCGTCAATTATCCCGCCCAGTTAACCATTTCCGCGACAACCGTACCCCCCCCCCCCCCCAGTTACGGGTTAAAGGTTAAGGTTAGTGGTTCGTTGAGTTCTTTTGGCTTCCGAGCTGTGAGATATATCGACTACGCTAGCTCCAGTTCAGTTCGTCAATTTCTGCATATTCGAATTTTCTAGGGCAGCAAGCAAGAAGGCATAGGCCGAACAGATGTTGATGATCAGCTGCTAGATCTCATCCAGCAATCTCGATCGACGGGTCGCTGCGGAGCCTCAAAGTCTCTTGCTTCACAGCACGGTTCGTGATGGGGAGCAAGGCCCGAAAATAGCTTGTCTGTCACCCAAAATTCAAAAATCACGAGGCTATCCAGAAGTACAGGACCAACCTGACCGAACGCAAACTGCGAGCACAAATGCACGTGTAAACAGAAACTGGTTAAGTTCGCGTTCGTACAGGGTTCCGGCATACGTGGCGCTAACTATTTGGTTATCTCGCCAATTTAACTGACCGAGATAACCGGCTCGTGTAAACGCCCTCTCAGGGAAGGGCCGACGGCGCTAGGACAGGTAATGATAATGATAACGCCTGGTGGGGCGTGGTGTTAAGGGTTAAGGGAACCCGTCGTACGCGGGTGGGGAGCGGTCTCCTACCTCAACTAGACAAGCTACCATCGCGGTTGACAACGACCTGCAACGCTAAACGCCCTCTCAGAGATTTTGATTTCATGTAAACAACTTTGCCTGCACTGAATTATTCCTAGAGAGATGGCAGCGAATGTATTTACATATCTTCCAAAGCACTGATAAACAAACTAAAGGCAGTCTTAGTGAGTCAAGGTAAATGAGGCGAAACAGAAGAAATACATTTTTTTGGCGGAGCCCCCCCCTTGTGGGGGGCGGGAGCCCCCAGTGTTACCCATCTGTCCGTTCGTCCATCCATCCATCCGTCTGACCGTGATAAAGCCCAACACGTCAGCCAACGGCCTCGTAACTAACTCGCTTCCGTTACCACATGTCGCTCCCTCGCGATCACTCTCCGCCATTTTTAGCGTCGCAGGCGACGCTGCATAGAACTTGTCTCAACAGCAAGCACACCTACGTGAGTGCGCTTCGGAGGACTGAGGGGTAGCACTATTAATACTTGAACCTGAACTTGGTTACATAGCTTCAGCCAGCAATTTGGCTGCTCGCCGTCATCGGCAGTAAAAAAAACAGGGCGTGATCGCCCTTGTGTTGGAACAAGGGATCCGCTGGGGATGGGTAGCCCCGCTGTAACTAGAGTAGGGTTATTTGTGTGAGGTGTGTCTAACCTTGTTGCTGCCCTCGTGGCTGTTCTTGCGGAATGTGATTCTCAAATACCACGCTTTGGCACACAGTTGCGCCGTTGCCTCATAAACTGGGGCTGTGAACCCTCCGGCTGTGATTAAGCAATCTCTTTCGAGGTGACTTGACTGCCGAGTCCAAACGTCAAGTGGTTTGGGGCGCAGTTTGACTTTAATCTACCTGGCAGATGAGGTGAAGTCACTGCAAACACAACTTGTCTGAAATTTGCTTTGCGTCGGAGTAGAGGTGACTTTGTTTGCTAGTTTATTGAGCTGCCTGCCGTATGCAAACGTCAGTTGGTGTGGTCCAAATGCAATTGTATAGGGCGAACCCTTAGGTTCCCCAGCGCATCCGTTTTGCTCATCCGATTACCGCACCCGGCAGTATGCCTGATGCACCAAAGTCGCTACCCATGGAGGGGCGGTAAACATTATGACCAGGAAAATGTAAACTCGAACAAATCACTTTTTCCATTTTTTTACTGTTAATACACCTCGCGTTACGGTGACTATAGCTTGCTCCGGCTTTCGCTATGGTGTCCTTAACTTCGCGTCCTGTGAGTAATTGAAATTGAAATTGAAATTGTTACATCCGCGTAATACAGTTACTCACAAGAGTCCTGTGAGTAACTGTATTACACGGATGTGACAATTTCAATTTCAATTTCAATACACCTCGCGTTCATACCAGGGTAATCCAAAGCGCGCGCTTTTGCGCTTTTGAGCGCTGACTTTTTGACCCCCTCTGCGCTCTAAGCGCAGTTTTTTGCAACCCCTTGTGGGCGCTGCAAGCAAATTTTGCGCTTTTTGCACTACAAAGCGCAGTTTGTTTTGTTTTCAAGTGCGCTAAAGCGCTGGCCAATTTTGACATTTGAAGTACCCTGGTTCATACCGCCCACATGCGGTAAGAATCATACCGCCCACATGCGGTAAGAATCATACCGCCCACATGCGGTAAGAATCATACCGCCCACATGCGGTAAGAATCATACCGCACACATGCGGTAAGAATCATACCGCACACATGCGGTAAGAATACCAAAGGCTGATAGATCATGAAATCGAAACAACTCCCAGTGTGCCCATCATACATTACATTACGTTGCCATCCGCAGGCCATTGTTGACCCAAGACAGGCCCGCTCCACAATATCCGGGAGGAGTCTTGTAAATAATCCTCAAAATAAGATAGGTAATAATATCCCAGAGGTCTGCTAATCCGCATCTG
The DNA here is from genome assembly GCA_013435795.1 of Chlamydomonas sp. ICE-L. Classification (NCBI taxonomy): domain Eukaryota; kingdom Viridiplantae; phylum Chlorophyta; class Chlorophyceae; order Chlamydomonadales; family Chlamydomonadaceae; genus Chlamydomonas; species Chlamydomonas sp. ICE-L. The sequence continues at coordinate 32,903 of JACBWV010000763.1, forward strand.
GCAGTACCATTATCACTTAAACTGGAACAGCCCGCATCATGGGAGATAGATAGGGGAACCATCCGTGAACTTCGTAATGTGCTAGGTGCTGGCCCTATCGGGCAGAGGCACTACAACGGAAGCTTCCAGGCGGAGGGCCTGGCGCACTAGGACACTCTAGCCGGACCGGGAGAACCGGTCTATAACATCCATGCACTTCGTAATGTGCTAGGTGCTGGCCCTATCGGGCAGAGGCACTACAACGGAAGCTTCCAGGCGGAGGGCCTGGCGCACTAGGACACTCTAGCCGGACCGGGAGAACCGGTCTATAACATCCATGCACTTCGTAATGTGCTAGGTGCTGGCCCTATCGGGCAGAGGCACTACAACGGAAGCTTCCAGGCGGAGGGCCTGGCGCACTATGACACTCTAGCCGGACCGGGAGAACCGGTCTATAACATTCATGCACTTCGTAATGTGCACCTGAATATAGATAGATCCTGCAATCGAAGAAATCATTCCAACAAAACTGTACTAGAGCCGAATTCCCGCATCATTGGAGATAGGGAAACCATCCATGAACTTCGTAATGTGCACCTGAAAATTGAAAATTGGAAATTAGAACATCCAAGTAAGTCACACTGCCGGGGGCAGTTGACCCTTCTAAGGACGTGGTTTTATCGACACCGGTTCGTAAGCTCACCTTGCTCGAGGTTGGCAACGAGGCTAGAACCAGTCACGTTTCATACGGTTGACGGCCACCGTGAGAACCGAAACGCTCCCAACGGGGTTCTGGGTGCACCTGGATATAGATCCTGCAATCGAAGAAATCATTACAACAAAACTGTACTAGAGCCCAGGGTACTTCAAATTGCCAATTGGCCAGCGCTTTAGCGCACTTGAAAACAAAACAAACTGCGCTTTGTAGTGCGAAAAGCGCAAAATTGCTTGCTGCGCCCACAGGGAGTTGCAAAAACCTGCGCTTACAGCGCAGAGGGGGTCAAAAAGTCAGCGCTCAAAAGCGCGCACTTTGAATTACCCTGGAGCCTGCACAATGGAAATCTTAAGAAAGTGGGGGTGTCCAAGCGGCCTCCTACCTAGGGCCCCACTTGCGGGTACCCCCCAAATCCAGAAGCATAGGGCCGGTACTTGGAGTTGGCAAGGGGGCAGTCGCAAACTCGCAATAGGTCTACCAGTTACTTACACCACCCCCAACTTATTCTCCATGGCAACTGCCATCAAAGCAAACCCCAGCATGAAAGTTGAGTTTGACTCCACTAGATGCACCGTGACCATCAACAACAAACCTCTCTTAACTGCACCCCAAAAGAGAAACCTTTACCTGGTACCAATCATCCGCCCTGATCGCACTGTCATCCATGGTAACTCAATGCAACTTGCTATGCCAGCCATTCCTCGCATCACCCCTCAGACAACAGAACTTCACCATGTACGGATGGGCCGCCTAAGATATGGGGGACTGTCCAGAATGGTAACAGAAGACATGGTCACTGGCATTGACACCAAAGCATCTGCAAACAACAAAATAAACGAAACACTTGTGAGATCTTGTGTCCTCTCTAAAATACCCCCCCCCCCCCCCCCCCCAACCCCCAACCCCCCCAACCCCACCCCCCCTTTGTACGGCAGCCTAATTCAGCAGGTGCAATCCCGTTGACACTGCAGCCGCTGGAAAAGCGAACCAGAAGGGTGGAGATCAGGGTAGTGCAGGAAGCAGCGTCCTGCGTCGCAGGACACAACATGGGGAGGGTCCGTTGCGTCACAAGCAGACGCAGGTTCGGGAGGTTGGTTGCGTCTCACCCATCAGTTGATTGGCGCACCACCACGCCATTGCCGTGGGCTACGGGTTCTGTTAATAGTGCGACGCAGCCTTTTCACCTGATTGTGTCCCAGGACGCAACCCCTGCGGTCCGTTTGAAGTACCCTGGTGGAGAGTGGGGAGGTGGCACCGCCGGAATCGAGCAGCGGGCCGAAGCTAGGGTCTTCGAAATAGGGCCGGGGTTATAGCTGCAGGGTGACTGCCAGGTTTGCCGCATAAGTGTAACTCTCAATCACGACCGGGGTGCATGGAGCGGAATTACACATCTGACCTCAATGCGCATACCAGCCGCATGCGCACACCGCCCCCCACCACTACGCGCTGAACGCGCAATCACCACCACCACCACCACTCAGCGTGATGCGCGAAAGGCATTAAACCCCCGCGCGCTGCCCGACGACCAATCGAATCGCGCTCCGTCGTCGCGAGTCAGTGTTCGCGAGACACGTCCGCACATGGTACATCTACCGCATGGCGCATGGCAGGCCAACCAACACCCGTTCACTCGCGTCCACTCTTTTCATTCGCCGTAGACCCGAGCTAACCAAAATCAGTCCAATTCACAACTCCCCCAGCGAGCGCCCGTGCCGCCCTACACATCCCAACCCACCCCAGCCCGTCCCATACCGGCGTATTCGATCTCTATCTCTATCTCTATCACAGTCCACCCCGTACAGTGCTCAGACAACGCCCAACCCAACCCAGCCCGACCTACCGAGCGCGACCGAGACGAGCCGCTCCCCCACCCAATCTGGCAATCTCGTATTACCCCACCCACCCACCCATCGCCCCCTCTCACTCCCGCCCATACCGATATATACACCCATTGGCGCCTAACGGCTGTTTGGATTCGTATTCAATAAGTGCCATGCCGTCTGTTTCCACGACCCTGACGGTTCTGCTCGGGCTGTTGCTAGCGGCCGGGCTGGTTCTAACCACCGGTTTAGCCGTGGATGATGCTGATGGTGGCTTTGAAGTGCAACGGGTAAGATGAGGGTTGTGGGGTGTGGGGGGTTGGGGTTGGTTGGTGTGTGTTTAGGGTGAGGTTGTGGGGGTAGCTGTGGATGCTGCTGGTGGTGGTTTTGGGGTGTGTGTGTTGTAGGGTTGGGTGTGGATGTGTGGTTGTTGTGGTGGTGGGGTGGTTGGGGGTGGGTTGGGAGTTCTGGTTGGATGTGTGGAGGGTTGGGGTTGGGGGTTGGTGTGTGTTATGGGGTGGGTTGTGGGGGCGCTGTGGCCTGCTGGTGGTGTGGTTTGTGGGGTGTGTGTGGTGGGGGGTGTCCGGGTTTTGTGATGGGTGTGTGTGTTGTTAGTGGTTTGTGGGGTGTGGGGGGTTGGGGTTCTGGTTGGTCGTGTTTTTTGGTGCTGTTGTTGGGGGTCGCTGTGGCTGGTGTCTCCGTGGTCTGGGGTGTGGGGCGTGTGTCGGGTTGGGTGTGCTGGTGTGGTATCTGGTTGGTTGTGGTTGTGGGTGTGAGGGTTGGGGTTGGTTGGTGTGCGTTTCGGGTGCGGTTGTGGTTCGCTGTGGCTGGGCTGGTGTGGGCTTTGGGTCTGTGGGTGTGGGCGGGTTGGGTTCGATGGTTGTCGTGGTTGCTTGTGCGGTGTTGGGGGGTTTGTTGTTGGGCGTTGGTTGGTAGTGTGTTTGGGGTGCGGTTGTGGGGTAGCTGTGGCTGGTGCTTGGGGGGTTCTAGGGTGGTGGGGGGTGGGGGTCGGGTTGGGTGTGGTCTTTGGGTGGCTGTGGGTGTTTGGGGTTGGTTGGTGTGGTTTGGGGTGCTGTTGGCGGGGTCGCCTGTGGCTGGTGCTTTGTGTGTTTTGTGGGTTGTCGTTGGTTGTGGCTCTGTGGGCCTGTGGTTGGGGGTTCTGTGTTCTGGGCGGTCGGTTTGTTGTTTTGGGGTGTGGGTGTGAGTGGGGTTGGAGTTATGGTTGTGGGAGCTTGAGTTTGAGGTTGGGGTTGTGGTGTTGTGTGTGTGTGAGTGCGGGGTTATGCTTGTGGGTGTGGGGTTGTGGGTGTGGGGGTTGGGGTTATGGTTGTGGGAGCTTGGGTTTGAGGTTGGGGTTGTGGGGTGTGGGGGTTATGTGTGAGTGGGGTTATGGTTGTGGGTGTGGGGTTGTGGGTGTGTGAGTGTGGGGTTATGCTTGTGGGAGCTTGGGTTTGAGGTTGGGGTTGTGGGGGCTGGGTGTGTGTGTAAGTGGGGTTATGGTTATGGGAGGTTGGGG
>JACBWV010000764.1:0-20000 GCA_013435795.1 Chlamydomonas sp. ICE-L
GTATGGTGGGGGGGCTGGTGTGTGTGTGGTGGAGTGTTTGTGTTGTTTGTGTGTGTGTGTGTGTGTGTGTGTGTTGTGTGGGGGGGGGGTGATGTGTTAGGACGGACTAGCGGCCAGCGTCGGCATTTTTTGGTGGTAGTGATTGTTCCAGTCGTCCCGCCTCTCATCTTTCGCAGAACTCGTGGGGGGTAGGAGGGGGGGGGGTAGGGGTTTAAGGGGGGTTAACGGGGTTAGTGGGGTGAAGGGGTGTGGGGGGCTGGTGTTTGTTCGGTAAAGCCATGCCTTCCTAATCTTTCACACGACCTGGTGGGGGTGAGGCAGGGGGGGCCGACGTGGGTGGTGGGGTGGGGGGGTGGGGGGGGGGTGGGGGGGGGCCACCTACCCCCCACCCCCCACCCCCCACAAACACCATCCCCCCCCTCCCTTCACCCCACTACCCCCTCCATCCCCCCTCCCCCCCCCGTCCCTACCCCCACCAGGTTCTTGACGAGATAGAGGACGGTCTACCTGAACAACCCCTACCACTCCAAAATCCACGCGGCCGATGTCCTCCGCACACTGTATGTCACCTTGACCAAAGGGAACCTGTTGAAGAGCCTGGTGCTGGGTGACCAGGGGCCCGCCTCACAGGAGAGCATGCTCACCCTCCTTGTGTGTTTCTTCTCGGCCGTGTGCCATGACTATGCCCACAAGGGGGTCAACAACGATTTCCTTGTCAACACAAGCAACCCCTTGGCGGTACGAGCTTATTTTATTTATCAAATTTATTTAATGTATTTACCTAAGTTACTGATTTTATGTATTTTACTTATTTATTTCTGTTATGTAATTTACCTATGTTACTGATTTTATGTATTTTACTTATTTATTTCTGTTATGTAATTTACCTAAGTTACTGATTTTATGTATTTTACTTATTTATTTCTTTTATGTAATTTACCTATGTTACTGATTTTATGTATTTTACTTATTTATTTCTTTTATGTAATTTACCTATGTTACTGGTTTTATGTATTTTACTTATTTATTTCTTTTATGTAATTCACCTAAGTTACTGATTTTATGTATTTTACTTATTTATTTCTTTTATGTAATTTACCTATGTTACTGATGTTATGTATTTTACTTATTTACTTATTCTATTTATCGAATTTATTTTATGTATTTTACTTATTGTATTTATTTCATTTCTTTATTGTGTGTATTTATTTGTTGTATATATATATTTTTTTTAGTATCCACAGGAGATCATGCTGAAGAGCCGGGTGTTGGGCAGGGCTTTTTATCGCTACATATATTAAAAACGATAAAACGCTATATAATTGCTTTTGTGTGAAAACACTAAAACGCTGTCCCTGGAGGAGGCGGACAGACCAGAAAGCGAAAAAAATTACCAAGGGCGAGAGCGGAAAGAAAAGGGCGGTGGGGACCGAGGGCCCGGCCGGAGGAGGGAAGGAGCATAAGCAGGGAATGTAGGAAGTGGGAGAGGGAAAGGAAAGAAGCAGAAAGAGGAGGGAAGGAGGTGAAGGAGACAGGGGCGGGGGGGACGCAGGAGGAGAGGGCCGGCAACAAGCACGGCGCCCAGGGAACACAGGCAGGAGACCCGAGGAGAGGAGGAGAGGAGAGGGAGACCAGAGGAACCAGGCATGGAGACCAGAGGCAGAGGGAGGAGAGGCGACCAGAGGAACCGAGGCAGGAACCAGCGGGAGAGGAGGAGAGGAAGAGGAGACCAGTAGGAGGAGGAGGATGGAGGAGGAGGATGAGGAGGAGAGAAGGCCCAGAGAACCAGGCAGGAGACCAGAGGGAGGAGGAGGAGGAGGGAGGAGACCAGAGGAACCTAGTCAGGCAGACAGAGGGAGGAGGGGAGGAGGAAGGGACCAGAGGAAACCAGGCAGAGACCGGGAGAGGAGAGGAGGAGAGAGACCAGGGAACTCAGGCAGGAGACCAGAGGAAGAGGAGGAGAGAGGAAGACCAGAGGAACCCGGGCAGGAGACCAGATGAGAGGAGGAGGAGGATAGTAACCAGAGGAACCAGGCAGGAGACCTAGAGGAGAGAGGGAGGAGGAGAGGAGACCGAGGAGAACCAGGCATTAACCAGGGAGAGGAGGGAGGAGGAGAGGAGACTAGAGGAACCCAGGCAGTAGTACCAGATTAGAGAGTAGGAGGGATAGGGGAGACATATGGAACCAGGCAGCGGCAGACCAGAGGAACCAGGCAGTGAGACCAGTATGAACCATTCATGATACCATAGTATAGTAGGATTATATATTTTATTAACCAGATAGTAAAAACACATTTTAAAATTTGATAAATCATTAAAAAAATGCGAATTAATAGGGGACTGGCAAATATATGATATGCCCAAAACTATAGATCTATATAGACTATCGATATATGCAAATAGATATATTGTGTATATCTACAACATGGAGAACCATCATCTTGCCCCCTTTTAATATACAATTCGGATTAAATCAGATTAAATCATAAGTCAAAATTTTCACTAGAAGTTCACATTCTACCCCTTTTTTCAGGTGACTTCAACGCCAAGTCACCCATGGAGAATCATCACCAGACTATTTTGTTTTTTATTAATACAAAATCCGGAATGCTTGTTTTTTGAACCCAGGTGACTTACAACGACAAGTCACCCATGGAGAATCATCATCTTGCCCTATACTAACAAATACGTGAAATTAAATCATTGCAAAATATGTGAAATTTTGATTAAATCATTAAAACATATTTTAAAAATGAGAATACAATTTGTGCTTATTCTTAACTTCTTGTTTTCTGCTATAATCTAACCAGGTGACCTACAATGACAAATCACCCATGGAAAATCACCATCTTGCCGAGACCTTCCGACTGCTTTCTCTGAAGCCTTACAACTTCCTTGCGAAAGCGCCTAAAAGGGTGAGTGGTTAGTTGGTTAGTTGGTTAGGTGGTTGGTTAGATGGTTAGTTGGTTCGGTTGTTAGGTTTAGCTCTCTTTATATGAAGCCTCACAACTTCCTCGCGAAAAGCGCCATACGGGGGGGTGAGGGGGTAGGCGGGTACGCCGGGGGGTGCGGTGGCGGATTGGTGTGGGTGATAGGGTGGGTAGGGTTTGCCGGTGGGGGCAAGAGTGTAAGGAAGGAAGGGGGGGGTGGTTGTTGAAGAGTGGGGAAGGAGAGGGTAGCAAAGGAAAGGAGGGGAAGATGAAGAAGGGGAGAAGAAACAGAGTAGAAGGGGAGGGGAGAGATGATTTAGGTAAGGGGGTTACGTGGCTTGTTGGTTGGTTGGTTGTTGTTTAGGTGGTTAGGGGGTAAGGGGTCTGTTTTGTTAGGTGGGGAGTTGATTAGGTTAAGTGGTTAGGTGGTTGGTTGTTTAGGTGGTTAGTTGGTTAGGTTTAGCCTGCTTTCTCTGAAGTCTTACAACTTCCTCGCAAAAGGTCCGAAGAGGGTGAGTGGTTATATATGAGTGGTATCTAGGTGGTTGATAGGGGGTATTAGTTGGTTTCGGTGTTAGGTTTACCTCTCTTTCTCTGAAGTCTTACAACTTCCTCGCAAAAGGTCCTAAGAGGGTGAGTGGTGATATGGTGAGTTGGTTAGGTGGTTGGTTGTTTAGTTGGTTAGGTTGTTAGGTTTAGCTCTCTTTCTCTGAAGCCTTACACCTTCCTCGCAAAAGGTCTGAAGAGGGTGAGTGGTTATATGGTGAGTTCGTTAGGTGTTCAGTTGGTTAGGTGGTTCGGTGGGTGGCTTGGTGGGTAGTTGGTAGGTGTTTAGTTGGTTAGGTGGTTCGGTGGGTGGCTTGGTGGGTAGTTGGTTGGGTGGTTTGGTGGTTAGGTGGTTCGGTGGGTGGCTTGGTGGGTAGTTGGTTAGGTGTTTAGTTGGTTAGGTGGTTCGGTGGGTGGCTTGGTGGGTAGTTGGTTAGGTGGTTTGGTGTTTAGGTGGTTCGGTTTCTCTGAAGCCGTACATCTTCCCTGCAAAAGCTCCAAGTAGGGTCAGTGGTTAGGTGGTTGGGGGGTAGTTGTTTTGGTGGTTCAGTGGTTCGGTTTCTCTGAAGCCTTCCAATCTCCACTGGCAAAAAAAAACGCCCAGGAAAATAAGGCGCGTTGGAAGTGAGTTAGGTGGGTTAGGTTGTTGAGGTTGCGGTGTTTGTGAGGAGCGTGTTGAGTTTGTAATGGTACGTTGTTCGAGTTGAAGCGTTGGGTTTATGGCACACTCTCAAGCCTTGGCCCACAACCAAATCAACACCACCCAGTTTTGGCAGAATCAGAGGGCAGCAGGTGGAAAAAGAAAGGAGAGAGGACACAGAAGGGACAGGAAGATAGGCAAAAAATATTGGGAGACAAAGGAGAGAAGCAGAAGTCACGTTTGGCTTGGCTTGGCTTGGCTTGGCCACCGACATGAAGAAGCATCTCAACATCACGTCACAGTTTGGCTTGGCTTGGCATGGCTTGGCTTGGCTTGGCTTGGCCACCGACATGAAGAAGCATCTCAACATCACGTCACAGCTTGGCTTGGCTTGGATTGGGTCACCGACATTGAAGAATTTCATTAAAACATCACTCCACAGTTTAGGGCAAAGGTCTGCTCTCACAGCCACAGCCCACACACACACACACATATGGCACAGACACACAGGCACACACAGACACATGGCCCACGTACACATAACACACACACACATTACACAGACATAGTACACAGACACACGAGGCACAAACAGCACAGACACAGACAAACACCAGCGACACACAAGACACACACCGAGAAACACACAAACATTAAGACACACTACACTTATGCACACACATCCACAGACACAAACATCACACACAGGCACAGACCACACAGACGCGGCGCAAAGCACGCACCACAAGACCACCACACGACACAACACGACACACACTACAGGGACATACACAAAACATACACAAAACCACACAAACATACACATAAACCGCAAAAGGCATACACACAAATACGCTTTTCAAGCACACCCACACACACACATACGCATGACACACAATGCAATCTCAAGCACACACACACACATAAGCATACACACACATACGCTCTCAAGCACACACACACACACATACGCATGCACACACATGCACTCTCAAGCACACACACACATATGCATACACACACATACGCTCTCAAGCACACACACACACATACACATGCACACACATACACTCTCATGCACACACACACATATACACATGCACACACATACACTCTCAAGCACGCACATACACATACACACACATACGCTCTCAAGCACACACACACACATACACACACATACGCTCGGCAAAGCACACCAACACACACATACGCCTACACACACATTCGGCTCTCAAGCAACACACACAACACACATACTGCATCACACACATACGCTCTAAAGCAAAACACACAAACACATGAACACTCATGCACTCTCTAAGCACAACACCACACCACACAACGGCTCTCAACACACACACAATACACATGCCCAACACCACAACACTCTCAAGCACACACAAATACACATACGCTCTCAAGCAAGACACACCACACACAGCACATTGCACACACTGCACTCTCAAGCACACAACACACACACATACGTTCAAGCACACACAACACAGACACATGAACACACTATGACTCTCAAGCTCACACACACACATACACAGACACCACATACGCTCCCAAAGCACACAAACACAACATTTACACATGACACAATACACTTCAAGCACACACACACATATACACACTACACACACTAACGCTCTCACGCACACACACACATACATACACATGCACACACACATCACTCTCAAGCACACACACACATACACATACACACACATGCGCTCTCAAGCACACAAACAACAACGCATACACACACATACGCTTTCTAAGCACACCACACACACACATGACACAGACACCGGCAAGGCACACACCCACACACAGACGAAGACATACACAGACGCGCGCAAGCACACGCACACCACCAGACGACAAAATCAAGAGCGCGCGCAAGCACACACATCACAACATACAACATGCACACCACATACGCACTCAACACAAAACACACCCAACATAGCATACACACACATACGCTCTCAAGCACACACTCACACAGACACATGAAACACATGCACTATCCAAGACAGACACATCACACAATACGCTCTCAGCAACACACACACACACATACACATGCACACACATGCACTCTCAAGCACACACACACACATACGCTAACACATACGACTCGCAAGCACCCACACACATCACATACACATGCACACACAAACACTCTTAATGCAACCACAAACCACATTTACGCAGGCACACACATACACTGCTCAAGCATCCCACATACACATACACAAACATACGGCTCTCAAGCACACACACACAGACACAGACACACATACGCTCTTCAAAGCACAACACAAAACAACAAACGACGCATACAACACAATTATGATAGCAACAAGAACACACAAACAAAACTATACGCATACACACACAGACGCTCGCAAGCACACACACACAACAAATACACATGAACACAATTGACTCTGCAAGCCAAACAAACACACCACCATACGCTATCACGCACACCACACATACACATGCCACATTGCACTCTCAAGCACACACAATACACATACGTTTCAAGCCAACCAAAACACACACATACACATGTACACACATACCAAACACCATACGCTCTCAATCACACACACACACACCCTACACATGCACACCACATACGCAACTCAATCACACAAACACACACACATACGCATACACCACACATCCGCTCTCAAGCAAACACACACACATAAACATGCACCACAAATGCACCACCTCTCAAGCACACACACACACCACATACGCTCTCAAGCACCACACACCCACACATAACATGCACACACCTGCACTTCAAGCACACAACACACATACGCATACACCACATACGGTCTCAAGCACACACACCAACACTACACATTGCACACACAAAACATCTCATGCACACACACCAAACATACACATGCCCACACATACACTCTCAGCACACACATACACATACACCACACATACGCTCTCAAGCACCCACAACATACACATACACAATCACGCTCTCAAAGCACACACACACACATACGCATACACACACATACGCTCTCAAGCACACACACACACACATACGCATACACACACATACGCTTCTCAAGCACAACACACACCACATAAACATGAACACACAGGCACGTCTCTAGAAAACAAACACACAAATACGCGATCCCAGACACCAACACAAATACACATGACACACGTGCACTCTCAAGCACACACACATACACATACGCTCTCAAGCACACACACCCACACATACACATGCACACACATGCACTCTCAAGCACACACGCACACACATACGCTCTCAAGCACACACACACACATACACCAGCACACACATGCACCTCAAGAACACAACACACGCATACACATACACACACCATACGCTCTCAAGCACACACACACCACATACACATGGCACACCACATGACTCTCAAGACACACACACACATACACAGACACACACAACGCTCGTCAAGAACAACACAACACAAATAAACATGAACACAAATACAATCGAAAGCAAAAACACACATACAAAGACACACAAATCGTCTTCACTCCACACACCACATAAATACACATGCACACACACACTACACATACACACACAATACGCTCTTAAAGACCACCACACACACATAACGATACACACACATACGCTCTCAAGCACACACACATACATACACATACACTCTCAAGCACACACACACACATACGCATACACACACTCGCTCTAAGGCACACGGCAACACACACATAACACACACCTACGCTCTCAAGCACACACAATACATACACAGACACGCGCAAGCACACAACAAACACCAGACGCATACACACACATACGATCCAAGCACAAGCAAAACACACACAGACACCAACATACGCTGCGCAAGAACACCACACACATACAATGCACACAAAGGTACGCACGCATAGCAATACCAAGAGACACTAAAAACAGACACCACCAACCACCACCAACAAACAGAAGGACAGACATGTTGCGCCAGAAAGACAGCAGAAAGTGATTGACGCCGTGCTGGCCACCGACATGAAGAAGCATCTCAACATCACATCGCAGTTCAACGCAAAGTTTTGCTCACTGCCCATGGCTAGCTTTGTTTCAAAACCTGGAGTCAATGATATGGATGATGACACACGCATGCTGGTGATGCAGGTGGGTTGGTAGTTTTATTTATTTATGTATTTAATTAATTCAATTTTATATACTTTCAGTACGTTTAACTTCATATTCTTGTATTGTATTTCGTTATCTTTTACTTAATCGTCTTTTATTATCTTTTAATTTGACTTAACTATCTTTTAGTCTGATTGTGATTTACTTAATGAGAGAGGAACGGGCAGGGTACCGTGAATGTATAGGGGATGGATGAGGCGGTGAATTCCACGTAACGATCTTGTAGGAGAGTGGGAGGGTACGTAATTATCTTAATGCAACGTTAATTTACTAATTATCTGTGATATCTTGTATTTACCGCCGGTTTGGTTCGAAGCCCATGGCTAGCTCTGTTTCAAAAGCTGGAGTCAATGATATGGACGAGGACACATGCATGCTGGTGATTTATTTTATTTTATTTTATTCAGTATGTTTTACTTTGTATATTTTATTTTATTTATTTTGTTTTATTTATTTATAACCACCCTAGTTTTGTTCATAGCCCATGGCTAGCTCTGTTTCAAAACCTGGAGTCAATGATATGGACGAGGACACATGCATGCTGGTTTCGCGCAGTTTTGCAACCCCTGTGGGCGCAGCAAGCAATTTTTGCGCTTTTTGCACTACAAAGCGCATTTTTTTCTTTTCAGTCGCTATATTAATTTTATAAGGCTCTGGTTGCTTTGGCAATGGAAGACTGTGTTCAGAAACTGGCGGTTACAATGTGAACAAACAACAACAAAAAACAAAAACAAAAAAACAACAAAAACAAACAACAAATCAGATCTTACCCGTCCCCTTTCCCTTTTTTCTTCTTTAAATTACACACTATTCCCCGTAACCTTTCCTCTTCCCCTTTCCTCTTTCCTCTTTACCCTTCCCCTCTTCCCCGTTCCCTTTCCCCTTTCCTCTTTACGCTTTCCTCCTCCCCTTTCCCCTTTACTCTTTACTCATGCCCCTTCCCCTTTCCCCTTTCGTCTTTACTCTTTCCTCTTCCCCTTTTCCCTTTCATCTTAGTTTCCCCTCTTCCCGTCCCCATTTTCACCACTTTCCTAGGACCGTTTTCCTTTCTCCTTCCTCCACTTATGCTTTATTTATGACGGTTACATTGTCCTGGTTTTTGAGACATATCAGCCAGCCTAACCACTGTACACAGACAGTGAGTGAGACGCACACGCACACGCACACGCACACGCAGACAGTGAGTTCAAGTTCAAGAAACACATAGGCCCAAAAATTCTGACACTCACTCCCATCCCCCTCACCCGACAATCCTCCTTAAAACTCCCTCCCCTCCCCTACCCTCCCCTTCTCTTACTCAGATGACATTGAAATTTGCTAATTTGAGACATCTAGCCAGCCCTTGCACAATATACAGGCAGCAGAAACAACACAAATGACCCAAACGTACATAGGCGCTATACACAGAAACAACACAATTGACCCAAATGTACATAGGCGCTATACACAGAAACAACACAAATGACCCAAACGTACATAGGCGCTATACACAGAAACAACACAAATGACCCAAACGTACATAGGCGCTATACACAGAAACAACACAATGACACCCAAATGTACATTAGGCGCTCTTATAATACACAGAAAACACACAAATGACCCAAGTACATAGGCGCTATTAAAAAGAATGACAGAAACAAACACAATTGACCCAAATGTACATAGGCGCTATACACAGAAACAACACAAATGACCCAAACGTACATAGGCGCTATACACAGAAACAACACAATTGACCCAAACGTACATAGGCGCTATACACAGAAACAACACAATTGACCCAAATGTACATAGGCGCTATACACAGAAACAACACAAATGACCCAAATGTACATAGGCGCTATACACAGAAACAACACAATTGACCCAAATGTACATAGGCGCTATACACAGAAACAACACAATTGACCCAAATGTACATAGGCGCTATACACAGAAACAACACAAATGACCCAACGTTACATAGGCGATCTTACACAGGAAACAACACAAATGACCCAAACAACGTACATAGGCGGCTATTATACACAGAAACAAAACACATTGACCCAAATGTACCATAGGCGCTATACCCAGAAGAAGAAACAAACACAAATGACCCAAACGTACATAGGCGCTATACACAGAAACAAGCTATACACAGAAAAGATCAGTTCAAGAACCGCAGGAAACCATTAACAATTTATCCCTTCCCCTCCCACGCCCCTCCCCCTTTCCCTCCCTCCCATCCCCTCCCCCTCCCCTCCCCTCCCCTCCCCTCCCTCCCCTCCCTCACCTCCCCTACTTCCTCTTTACTCAGATGACATCGAAGTGTTCTGATTTAGGACATCTGGCCAGCCCTCGCTGGGTACATAGACAACCACACACACAATAGCAAGACAATCTCCGTGTATATGAATCATCATAATGATGATAATTGAAGGAACAACAACAATTACAGCAGCATCTATTTTCCTCTTTACCCAGGTGACGTTGAAGTGTTCTGACTATGGCCAGCCGTCGCTCTGTACACAGACAGTGGGTTAAAGTTCAAGAACACAGCGGACCACAAACAATTGTGACCTCCCCTACCCTACCCTACCCTACCCTACCCTACCCTACCCTACCCTACCTACCCTACCCTTCATCCTCTTTCCTCAGATGACGTTGAAGTGTTCTGATTTGGGACATCTGGCCAGCCCTCGCACTGTGAACAGACAGTGGGTTCAACTCCAAATGACACAAGCGTATACAATAACAATTGCATCTCCTTTACTGTAATAACGTATACACTGATGATAATAAAATAACAGCAGCATCTCTTTTCCTCTTTCCTCAGATGACGTTGAAGTGTTCTGACTTGTGACATCTCGCCAGCCCTCGCTTAGTGCACAGGCAACCACACACACAGTAGCAAGACAATCTCTGTGTATATGAATCATCATAATGATGATACTTGAAACAAAAACAACAACAACAACAACAACAACAACAACAACAACAACTACAACAACAACAAAAACAACAAAAACAACTCCTTTCCTCTTCACCCAGATGACGCTGAAGTGTTCTGATTTGGGACATCTCGCCAGCCCTCGCTCAGTACACAGGCAGTGGGTACAGCGGCTGGAGGAGGAGATGTTTCGGCAGGGTGACAAAGAGAGGACTGCTGGCCTTCCTGTCTCTGCCCTAATGGACAGGTACGGTTGGATTGACTTGACTTGACTTGACTTGACTTGACTTGACTTGACTTGACTTGACTTGACTTGACTTGACTTGACTTGACATGACATGACTTGACTTGACTTGACTTGACTTGACTTGACTTGACTTGACTTGACTTGACTTGACTGACATTTTGACTTTGAACTATGACTTGACTTGACTTGACTTGACTTGACTTGACTTGACTTGACTGGCCTGGACTACACTTGACTTGACTTGACTTGACTTGACTTGACTGGACTTGTCTTGACTGGACTGGACTGGACTGGACTGGACTTGACATGAATTTAATTTAATTGACTTGACTTGACTTGACTTGACTTGACTTGACTTGACTTGACTTGACTTGACTTGTCTTGACTGGACTAGACTTGGCTTGACTTGACTTGACTTGACTTGACTTGACTTGACTTGACTTGACTTGTCTTGACTGGACTAGAATTGAATTGACTGACTTGACTTGACTTGACTTGACTTGACTTGGACGTGACTTACTTGGATTTCGTGATTGACTCGACTTGACCTGACTTGACTTGGACTTGACTTACTGACTTGATTGACTGACTGCTTGACCTTGACTTGACTGACTGACATGACTGACTTGACTTGAACTTGACTTGCCTTGACTTGAACTTGACGAGACTTTTGACTTGACTGGACTTGACTGAAAGAGTTAGATTGACTGACATGACTTGACTTGACTGGCCATGGACACATTTGAACTTGACTTTGACATTGACTTGACTTGACTAGACATTTTGACTGACTGGACTGGGACTTGAACTTGACAGGAATTTAATTTAATTGACTTGACCTGACTTGTCTCGACTGGACTAGACTTGACTGGACTTGACTTGACTTGACTTGACTAGACTTGTCTTGACTGGATGACTTGGCTTGACTGACTTGACCTTGACTTGACTTGACTGACTTACTTGACTTTACTTACTTGCTTGTCTTGACTGGACTAGACTTGGCTGATTGAACTTGACTTATTGACTTTACTTGACTTGACTTTGACTTGACTGTCGTGACTGGCTAGACTTGGCTTGACTTGACTTGACTTGACTTGACTTGCCTTGACTTGACTTGACTTGACTTGGACTTTGACTAGACTGACTATACATTTTTGCTACTTGACTTGACTTTACTTGACTTGACTTGACTTGACTTGACTTGACTTGACTGGCCTGGACCGAACACTTGCTTGACTGACAATGACTTGACTTGACTAGACATTTTGACTTGACTTGACTGGACTGGACTGGACTGGACTGGGCTGGACTGGACTTGACATGAATTTAATTTAATTGACTTGACCTGACTTGTCTCGACTGGACTAGACTTGACTGGACTTGACTGGACTTGACTGGACTTGACTTGACTTGTCGTGACTGGACTAAACTTGGCTTGACTTGACTTGACTTGACTTGACTTGACTTGACTTGACTTGACTTGACTTGTCTTGACTGGACTAGACTTGGCTTGACTTGACTTGACTTGACTTGACTTGACTTGACTTGACTTGACTTGACTTGATTTGTCTTGATTTGACTTGACTTGACTTGTCTTGTTTTGACTTGACTTGACTTGTCTTGACATGACTTGTTTTGACTTGACTTGATTTGACTTGACATGACTTGACTTGACTTGACTTGACTTGACTTGACTTGACTTGACTTGACTTGACTAGACATTTTGACTTGACTTGACTTGACTTGACTTGACTTGACTTGACATGACTTGACTGGACTACACTTGACTTGACTTGACATGACTTGACTTGACTAGACATTTTGACTAGACATTTTGACTTGACTGGACTGGACTGGACTGGACTGGACTGGACTGGACTGGACTGGACTTGACATGAATTGATTTAAATTGACTTACCTGACTTGTCCCTCGACTGGACCATAACTTGACTGACTTGAACTTGGCTGACTTGTCTTGACTGACTAGAGCATGGCTTGACTTTGACTGACCTTGACTTACTTGAAGACTTGACCTTATCATGACTGACTTGACTTCAACTTGACTTGACTTGACTTCACTTGACTTGACTTTCACTTGACTTGAACTGGGCTTGTCTTGACTTGACTTGACTTACTTGACTTGACTTGAATTTTTGATTTGACTGACTTGAACGTGTCTTATTTTGACCTTGACTTGCTTGCTGACTTGACTAGACTTGGCTTGACTTGACTTGACTTGACTTGACTTGACTTGACTTGACTGACTTGACTTATGTCTTGACTTGACCTAGACTTGGCGCTTGACTTGACTTGACTTTGATTTGACTTACTTGACTTGACTTGACTTACTTGACTTGATTTGTTGTCCTTGATTTGACTTGACTTGACTTGTCTTGATTTGACTTGACTTGACTTTGGCTGACTTGACTTGCTTGTACTGACTTGGACTGGACTTGACTTGATTGACTTGACTTGACTAACTTTTGACTTGACTTGACTTACTTGACTTGACTTGACTTGGACGTTGACTTGACTCGACGTGGGGGGGAAATGGCTTGGACTATTACACTTGACTGACTTTGACCATGCTTGCACTTGACTAGAACTTTTTGGACTTGCTGGCTGGACTGGACTGGACTTGACATGAATTTATTTTAAGTGACTTGACCTGACTTATCTCGACTGGACTAGACTTGACTGGACTTGACTTGACTTGACTTGACTTGTCTTGACTGGACTAGACTTGGCTTGACTTGACTTGACTTGACTTGACTTGACTTGACTTGACTTGACTTGACTTGATTTATCAAGACTTGACTTGACTTGACTTGACTTGGCTTGACTTGACTTGACTTGACTTGACTTGACTTGACTTGACTTGACTTATCATGACTTGACTTCACTTCACTTCACTTCACTTGACTTGACTTGACTTGACTTGACTTGACTCGACTTGATTTGTCTTGATTTGACTTGACTTGACTTGTCTTGATTTGACTTGACTTGACTTGTCTTGACTTGATTTGACTTGACTTGACTTGACTTGACTTGACTTGACTAGACATTTTGACTTGACTTGACTTGACTTGACTTGACTTGACTTGACTTGACTTGACTTGAATGGCCTGGACTACACTTGACTTGACTTGACATGACTTGACTTGACTAGACATTTTGACTTGACTTGACTGGACTGGACTGGACTGGATTGGACTGGACTGGACTTGACATGAATTTTATTTAATTGACTTGACCTGACTTGTCTCGACTGGACTAGACTTGACTAGACTTGACTTGACTTGACTTGACTTGACTTGTCTTGACTGGACTAGACTTGGCTTGACTTGACTTGACTTGACTTGACTTGACCTACCGTTGAACTTGACTTTACTTGACTTCATACTGACTTGACTACTTGACTTTAACTTGACTTGACTTGACTTGACTTGGCCTTGACTTTGACTTTGACTTGTTGACTTGCTTGCTTGAACTTGACTTGACCTTGACTTTGACTTGACTTGAACTTGACTTGACTTGACTTGACTGACTTGACTTGACTATGACTTGACTTGACTTGACTTGACTTGACTTGACTGACTGACTGACTTGACTTGAATTGACTTGACTTGACTACTGACTTGACTTGACTTGACTTGACTTGACTTGACTTGACTTGACTTAGACTTGACTTGACTTGACTTGACTTGACTTGACTTGACTTGACTTGACTTGACTTGACTTGACTTGACTTGACTTGACTTGACTTGACTTGACTTGACTTGACATGACTTGACTTGACTTGACTTGACTTGACATGACTTGACATGACTGGACTTGACTGACTGGACTGGACTGGACTGACTGGACTGGACTGGACTGGACTGGACTTGACTGGACTTGACTGGACTGGACTTGACTTGACTTGACTTGACTTGACTTGACTTGACTTATAATGACTTGACTTACTTGACTTGACTTGACTTGACTTGACTTGACTGACTTGACTTGACTTGACTTGACTTGACTTGACGTGACTTGACTTGACTTGACTTGACTTGAACTTGACTGACTTGACTTGACTTGACTTGACATTGACTTGACTTGACTTGACTTGACTTGACTGACTTGACTTGACTTGACTTGACTTGACTTGACTTGACTTGACTATGACTTGACTTACTTGACTTGACTTGGACTTGACTTGACTTGACTTGACTTGACTTGACTTGACTTGACTTGACTTGACTTGACTTGACTTGACTTGACTTGACTTGACTTGACTTGACTTGACTTGACTTGACTTGACTTGACTTGACTTGACTTGACTTGACTTGACTTGACTTGACATGACTGGACTGGACTGGACTGGACTGGACTGGACTGGACTGGACTGGACTGGACTTGACTTGACTTGACTTGACTTGACTTGACTTGACTTGACTTGACTTGATTTGACATGACTTGACTTGACTTGACTTGACTTGACTTGACAAGATAATTTGGACATGATGGTGACAAAGAGAGGGCTGCCGGCCTTCCTGTGTCTGCCCTAATGGACGGTTATGTTGGATTGACTAGGATTTAGTTGAAGGATTTAATTGAGGGAAACCTCCCGTTTGCATGCATGTGAACATGCCGGTACTGGAGAATAGCTACCATGTTGGGTGTAATAGGTTTCGCAGACCCTTAGCGCCTGAGCTTGGACTACCGCGCGACAACATGGAGAAAAGTACTCTACCTCCTCCAAAGATAACATTGCAAATGTAAATTTTGTTTTTTTCTTGCCAAAGGGTTAAACCCCAAACCCTAAAACATTAACCATTAACCCCAAACCCTGCACCTCCCCCCTTGCCCACATGTACTTAGGCAAAAAGATGGAGTGACGAAGTCCCAAAACAGCTTTTTTACTTTAGTGGCTCTTCCCATTCACACTCACACCCACACTCACACTCACACAGTTACACTCACACCCACCCACACCCACGCGCACTCACATTTACAGCTACACTCACTCACGCCCACACACACCCACACCCCCGCACTCACACACACTCACACACACTCACGCACACCTTCCCCCCCCGCACATATGTACTTAGGCAAAAGGAAGGAGTGACAAAGTCCCAAAACAGCTTTTTTACTTTAGTGGCTCTTCCCATTCACACTCACACACCCACACTCACACTCACACCTTACACTCTCACACCCCCCCACACCCCCACGCCGACTCACATTTACTCCTACACTCCTTCACTCATCCTACCCACACCAGACGATACCCACAGGCCCCCCGCACACACCCCCCCCACACTCACACCACTCACTCACACCTTCCCCCCCCCCCGTGCGCACACAACACTCACACACACTCACTCACACCTTCCCCCCGCACACACACCCACTCATCACAGCAACACTCATGCCCACCTTCCCCCTGTCACACACACCACTCACGACACACTCCCACGCCCACACACACACCCCCCTCATCACACACACACTCACAACCACTCATTCCCCCCTTCTCCCCCCCCCCCCCACCCACCCCCCACACTCCCACCCCCTCCCTCCCACCTTCCCCCCCCTCCACCCACCCACACTCCCCACCCCCTCCAACCGTCCTCCCTAGCCTTCCCCCCCCGTCCCCCCCACCCCCTCCCCCCCCAAAGTCTCCCCTCACACCTTCCCCCCCCCGCACACACACCTCCACACACACTCACGCCACCTCCCCCCCCGCTACACACACAAACTCACACACACTCACTCACATCTTTCCCCCCCCCCGGGAGCCTCTTCCCCCCCCCCCCGCACCACACACATCCACTCACCCCCACCCACTCCCGGCACACCCTTCCCTCCCTGCCCACTGTACTTGGGAAGGAAGGAGTGACAAGTCCCAAAACGGTTTTTCATCAACACCTTGTGGCCCTTCCCTTCACACTCACAACACGTACACTCACACCCACCCACACCCACGCACACTCACATTTACACCTACACGTACTCACGACCCACGCACCCCACACCCCCCGCACACACACACTCACACACACACTCACGCACAATACCTCACCTCCCCCCCCACTCCCCCCCCCGCACACCACCCCACTACACACCCTCCTACGCACCGGAAGACCTTCCCCCCCCCCCCCCCCCCAATCCCTCCCACCCCTCCCCTCACCCCCATCCCCCGCTGCCCCAACACCCCCGGCCTCCCCCCCCCTCCCGCCCCCTTCCCGCCCCCTCCCCCCCCCCCCCCCCCCCCCTCCCCCCCCCTCCCCCCCCCCCCGCCCAGGCCCCCCCCCCCCCTCCCCCCCCCCTCATTCCCCCCTTTCCCCCTTCCCCCCCCCCACACTAGCCCCCCTCGGCAACCCCTCCTCATCCACACATTCCCACCTTCCCCCGCCCCAGCCCCCCCCCCCCCTCACCCCGACCACCCATTCAACCCCTTCCAACGGACCCCGCCAAGCCAACCATGCCCCCGCCCCCCACCTCCAAACCCCCCTCCCCGCACGAGGAGATCCCCTATCCATCCCCCTTTCACCCCCACACACACCCACCCCCCCTCCCCCAACCCAACACTACACACACTCACTCACGCAAGCCTTCCCCCCCCCCCCGTTCACCCCCACACACTCACACAGCACTCACTCACCCTTCCCTTCCTCCCCCCCCCGCCACACACCCCACCTCACACCCACTCACATCAAACCTTCCCCCCCCTCACACACATCACCACTCACCACCCACTCCCTGCCCAATCCTTCCCCCCCGCTCTCCCACCCCCCCACTCACCCCACTCTCCCCGCCCCCCATTCCCCCCCCCCTCCCCCCCCCACCCTCCCAGCCCACCCTCCCTAACCCTCCCCTTCCCCCCCCTCCCACCCCCCTCAACTCCCCCCCCCTTCCCTCCACCCCATTCCGCCCCCCCCTCTCCCCCCCCCTACAGCCTCCCCCACCCTCCCCTCCCCCCTTTGTCTTCCGTCCCCTCGTCCCCCCCCCACCCTCGCCCAAGGCGCACCCTCACCTCACCACACCACTTCCCCACAACCCATCCTCCACCCGACCCCCTCCACCCCGACCCCGCCCCGTCCCTCCCCCGCTTAGCCCCCCCCTCTCCGCCGACCCCCCACCCTCCCCCCACTCACTCACAAACCTTCCCCCCGCCTTCACAAACACACACACTCACACACACTCACGCACACCTTCCCCCCCCGCACACACACACACTCACACACACTCACTCACTTCACACCTTCCCGCCCCCGCCTCCCACATTTTAACTTAGGCAAAGGACGGAGTACAAAGTCCAACACGAACGGCTTTTTCACCTTTGTGGCCCTTCCCATTCACACTCACACAGTTACACTCACACCCACCCACACCCACGACACGCGCCTCACATTTCCACCCTACACTCACTCACAACCCACACACACCACACACCCCCGCACTCCACACATAGGACACTCACCCCCCCTAGACACTCACGCCACCTTCCCCCCCTGCCCACATGTACTTAGGCAAAAGGAAGGAGTGACAAAGTCCCAAAACGGCTTTTTCACCTTTCGTGGCCCTTCCTATTCACACTCACACAGTTACACTCACACCCACCCACACCCACGCACACTCACATTTACACCTACACTTACTCACACCCACACACACCCACACCCCCGCACACACACACACTCACGCACACCTTCTTCCCCCGCACACACACACACACACTCACACACACTCACGCACACCTTCCCCCCCTGCCCACACGTACTTAGGCAGAAGGAAGGAGTGACAAAGTCCCAAAACGGCTTTTTCACCTTTGTGGCCCTTCCCATGTACAAGGCCTTCGTCATGACATTCCCTGAAGCCACGCCAATGCTGGATGCTGTCCAGGACAACTTCCAGGTAGGCCCCCCTAATGTATCAATTCGTATTTCTTCTTATTTTTGTATGTATTTATTTATTTATCTATTATTTATTCAGATGTATTTTATTTTATAATTCATCTGTAATTCATGTACTAATAGTATTGATTGATTTATTAATAAACTAATGTAAATATAAGGACCATGAACAAGGCCTTCGTCACGACATTCCCTGAATCCACGCCAGTGCTGGATGCTGTCCAGGACAACTTCCAGGTAGGCCACTAATGTATTAATTTGTATTCCTTATTGTTTATTTATTTATTTATTTATTTATTTATTTATTTATTTGTTTATTTATTTATTTATTGTTTATTATTTATTATTTATTATTTATTATTTATTATTTATCATTTATTCAGATTTATTATTTACTTTATGCATGTATGTTTTATTGATTTATAGATAGACTAATGTGAATATAAGGACCATGAAGAAGTCCTACACCACAGCATTCCCTGAAGCCACGCCAACGCTGGATACTGTCCAGGACAACTTCCAGGTAGGTCCCTTATGTATTGATTCGTATTCCTTATCATT